>CM059878.1:23089727-23603349 GCA_030490815.1 Acer saccharum
TGCATGAAACCGAAGGCTAAGAACAAGGGTTTAGCTCTCAAGGTTGTCAAGGAAGCTAGTAGTAGCAATGATGATGAGGAGATGGCTTTATTGGTTAGGAAGTTTAGGAAGTTCATGAGGAAAGGTGCCAAGCCAAGTGGCAAGTACTCAAGGGATAAGGAAGTCAAGAAGTCCTTTACTCTACCTCATGAGAGGAGTGGCCATGCTAAAAGCAATAGAAAGGTTCAATGCTTCAAGTGTAAGAAGTTTGGACATTATGCTTCGGAGTGTCCTAGTGGTGATTCCAAGAAGGACAAGAAGGGAAAAGCTATGGCGGCTACATGGAGTGAAGATGATGACTCTAGTGATGAGGAGAGCTCAAGTGATGAGTCTTCTAGTAAAGAAGAGTTAGTGAGCAACTTTGTTGCATTCATGGCTTCTCACTCTACTCTAGAGGATGTGAATCAAGATTCGTTGGATAAAAAGATTGATCCAAGTCATCAAGAGTGTTTAAATGATAATCCAACCTACATTGATCTTTTGGCTAAGGTGAAGTTTCTAGAGGAGAAGTTGAAGATAGCCTTAAGAGAGGTTGATGAGAAGGATGACTTGATCAAGATACAAGTGGATGAGTTTGTTGCTATAACTCGTAGGCTCTTGGGTGAAAAGAATGCTCTTGCCAAGAAGCTTTGTGAAGTTGAGGGTATTGTGCTTGAAAAGGATAGGATCATCTCTAATTTGTCCTTAGGAAGCTCAAGTGACGCGGTAGTTGAGGAGAAGCTCATAAAAGCATCACTTCCTACAAGCGAAGTCATTGTTGAAGAAAAAGCTCCTAAGAAGACACATTCTAAGAAGAAGAACAAGTTGAAAAATAAGGTACCCCTTGAAACTCCCATTTGTGCTTCTCCAACTCTGGAAGGTAAAATCTCTCCTTTTATTCCCATATGTCATTTTTGCAATACCATAGGCCATATCAAGCCCAAGTGCTATAAATTCATTGAATATTGCAACATAGAAAATGCATATAGGAATAGAGAGATTGGACCTCATTTTATGCATGCTAAAGCTTTTGAATATGGAAAGCATGATAACCTCTCAAAGCATGTTAAGAATGTCCGGAAGGTGAAGAATGCATATCCTTCAAAATTTGACAATGCATGTGTTGCTAACAATGTTGAGAAAAAGAGTATTAATGATATTATTATTAATCAAGTTGTGGAAGAACTTTACTTTAGGTTCAACATTGTGGTCAAAGAGAATCTTGATGATGTTCGTGTATGTCCACCCAAGACAAAATTTGTCAAGGGTGAGTGCTCTTACCATTAGTGTAAGTTGCACATGTGAGTTAGCTTTAAGACTAGTGTTGTTGTTAAGAAGCTTAGCTTGTTTGCTTTGTATCTTTACAACTTGACATGAACTTAGCTATCTCATATTGGTTGTTATGATAGTCAAAATTTGTTGATTAACTTTTGAGAAGTTTTTTTTTTTTTTTTTTGGAATCTATATGGTGACATTAATGTTAAGGCTTTTAGAGAAAGTCATTTTTCTTGTTGGTTGAGTTGGTTTACATTGTCTTTAGTCTATTGGAATCGACACACCTATAACTTGTAGTCATGAGAACTTACAATCCAAGAGGACTCATAAAAAGGGTGAAGGCATTGTATTTGATGAAAATAGCTTGCGAAGGTATCTCTATATCATATTGCTTGCTTACTTGATTTTTCATCTATCAACTCATTGTTTGTATCACATTCATGAAGCATGTCATAATTGAGAACTAGTATAGTGTTTATATAGTCCTCTTTGACATTTGCTAGTTTAAGATCTTTTGGTGATAAGTGTTCACATTGATCTTATTCATGATGTGTGTTGTTATTTGTATGATTGTTGAGTGGCTAATTTTTGAATAATGTGAGCTTCATATTCTTTGATAGCTACTCTCTTGAGAAGAAGAGATCTTAAGTAAGTCTCTTTACTTGCTTCTTGATCATGTGCTTTTAAGCCTTAAATTTTGGTTTCAAAAATGCACTTTGCTTCTCTTGTATGTCTTGTTAAGTATGTTGAGCTTGATTGATGTTAGCTTTGGATACACATTGAAGTCCTAAGGACTAGTACATTTAAAAATGACCAATGGTTGGTATCCATTTGCTTCGGCAACATAGAACTCAACAAGCACCCTCATGGAAAGGGCTACACACCTTGATTGTGCAGCCGCCCAATGTAGGAAAGGGCTACGCCATTGTGATGAGTGAAAGCCGCCATGAGGAGTATATGTTTTTATTAGAAAAATCAAAGAAGTGTTGAATTGAATCATAAAAAAAAATCTTTGATTCAAGCCTAAATAAAAAAAGAAGGCTTATGGAGTATAGTTGAATAATCAAATGAGCTCGGGTTGACAAATAGGAATGGGTTGACGAGCCACATGCACACACACGCTCACATGTTGAAATCTATTCTCTTTATAAGCAAAATTTCGAATGATAACCAGTTTGACCTTTTTATGGAAAGGCCTAAGATGAATAGATGTTGAAATTGTTTGCATGCTTGATTATCAAACTACTTCTTTTCATATACTTGAAGCAAAATCTTCACACACTCACTTTTGCTTATTTAGTATTTTGATACTTTAGCAATTTTTGAAGACATATGAGAGTGATTGAAAATCTTGATGTAACTCTCTTAGATATGTGAAGCTTATTTGCAAATCTAATAAAATTGCTTGTGATGTGATTGTGTGGTGATTTTTGTGAACGTTTGTCTATCTTGATTTTAGATGAGGCACTTGTCAAAGGGGAGCATAATATGCTAAATTTTTGTTCTCTTTTATGACATGTTCACATGTTCTTCAAGGTTGTTGTTTGTTGGCATTATTCTTATTTTTGATAAATCATGGAGATGCTATGATAAATTCTTATATGCATGATGATTTGTTGAATATGATGTTTTGCCTTTGTATATGTTTATTGGTTACTAATTTGTTTCTATGTTTCCTCTCACTTTTTGTTTTAGTGTTTTTGTGTTACAAGATCATGGGTAAGGCGAAGACGGTTGGTGGTAACGTTTCTTCTATTCCCGTTGACAAGTCTAAACCTTCACTTTCTTCCAAGGTTTCCAAAGCCAACAATGTGAAGGATTTGGGAATATTTGGTTGCAAGAAGATCATTCAAGAAAGATGTATAGATTTGAACTCTTGTGATGGTTCTTATGTTTATAAGGTGCTTATGGATAGAAATTGGGGTTCTTGGATTAACATGTTAGGAGTTTCTAATGAGACCATGGTTAGAGAATTTTATCATGTTTACAAAGAAAGTTCTACCGTGACTAGTGCCATTTTGAACATAAGGAAAGTTGTTTTTAGAGTTTGTGCTAGGAAGTTGAATGAATTTCTAGACTTGCCCTATGATATTGAGTCGGATTTCCTTGATGTTGATGTCTTGGAAAACCTTGATTTAATGGGTAAAACTCTTTGTGATGATGCTAATTTTATATGGGAGAAACGTGCTTTTATTAGACAAGGCGAGCTAACCAAAGTGAGTGCTTTTTGGCATTTATTTGTTTGCTCCAATCTTGTTGTTTCTACTAATGCTTCCGAGCTTAATAGAGATAAAATCAAGATTGTGTATGCCTTGGTGACTAACAAACCTATAAATCTTGGTGAATTGCTTATGGAACAAATTGAGATTACGGCTTGCACAAGTCGATTGGATAAGAAATTAGCTTTTCCGGGATTTATTACTCAGTTGTGCTTAGCTAAAGGAGTGAAGACTCTTGATGATGATGTGATACTTCCTCCCTTAGAAAAGTTAAGTAAGAAACGTGTGACAAGCATGTCATACAAGGAAAAAGGAAAATCTTGTGATACTTTTAGGCTATTTAGTGAATCTCTTGATTCTAGCCATATTCCTTGCTCACCTACACTTCCAAGTTGGGCTATGCAATTGAAGATTGAGGTTGAAGAGTCACGAAGATTGATTTAGGCGTCACAAAGGAAGATTGAAGATCTTAGTGCCAAAATTGTTGTACAAGATGAGAGGATCAAAGAATTGGAAGGAAAAGCAACTACAACAAAGCACTATGTGAGATCATCAAACCGTAATACTTTCCTTGGTGGCACAAGTGGATAGAGAGTTCCTTGAGGTATATTTTCTTACTCTTTCCCTTTGGCTTCATATCATGTCAAAAAGGGGGAGTGTAAGGTTCCCATTTGTTGATTGGCTCATTTCGTGGACAAACCACATGTTGGGGATTCTTTGTAAGGGTAGCTTAAGTGTTGGTGTTATTGCTCAATGCCCTTTAAAGTTCTCGTCTTGATAAGCACCGAAGGTAAATTTCTATGTGCTTACTTATCTGGAAGAGATAGTTGCACACACTCACAACTCATGCATATGTTTAATCCTTGTATGTTGTGTGTCTTATTTTTGTGCATTAATGTTCATTAACATCTCTTCTTGCATGTTATGTTGATTGCATCTTGCATATCCAATTGCCTTGTCATGCTTAGACTTAGGATTGCATTTTTGCAATGGGCGCTCTCAAAAGCGCTCTACAGAAGCGCTGTACGAACAGCACCCATCGAGAGCTGTACAGACCTGATCGATTTAATTCGGTCGCTGTACAGGCGCTGTACGTGCAGCGCCACTCTGTTTTCCTGAGAGAACAGAGTTAGGGCGCTGTACAGGCGCTATACAGAGGCGCTCTACGTACAGCGGCCAAGGCAAAATAGTGGTGTCACTTATCAAAACGACCACACTTCATCTTGACACCCTATATATATGCCACTTTGACTTTAGGTCAATCAAGAGAGTTCATATTCAGATTTCATACTTAGGATATTTTTCAAAGAGAAGAAAAATTCCAAGAACTCATTTTTAATTACTCAAACACCTTTTCATGATCATCAATCATCATCTAGCATCATCTTTGATCATCTAGATGTCTTTTTGCATGGATTATTCATCACACTTTGCTTGGTAAGCTTTTCACTAATATCTTACATATTTTGTGTTTTTCTTCACAAGCAATCTTAATTTATTACTTGTATGATCTTTATATATATTTTGGATACAAGATTGAGATTAGTGTGTTGTATGTTTGAGAAGTTGTATTGTGATAGCTAATTAGGTTTTGTGCTTAATCTTGATTAGCTAAACTATTTGACATGTCATTTAGTTTTAATATCTATGATTGTTCTAATTGCATATTCATCATCTTAGATAAGCATATAGGGTTTCCCTTGCTCTATGTTGCATTTGGATATTCATATATTCACTTAGGGTGTTATTCTCTTCATTGAGAAAGTAAGTCTTGTGTGTAGCTTCCGGGATTAGGTTGCTTAGATCACAAGCAAATTGGATTAGGTTCACTTATACCGGGATTAGGTAGGTGTGTGATTACTTTCGGGATTAGGTTGTAATCGTTTTACACATTTAGTGGATTCGAGGTTCGAGTGTGGCTTACTTACTAGCCCGTGGTTTTTCCCGTGAGGGTTTCCACGTAAAAATCAAGTGTTATTTAATTTCCGCATTTTATACTTGATTATTGCTTTATCTAGTTAGGGGTAATTTCGTAATATTGACTTCACACGAAAAATTGGGTAATAAGTTTAATATCTATTCACCCCCCCTCTAGATAGTTTTATACACACCGTGCTATAATTTCTTTCAATTGGTATCAGAGCGGGTTCCTAGATATACATAGGTGATCCTTGCTTATTTTGGTGTGTTTTGCATTTTGTGTGATTTTTGATCATTCACACATTTGCATTCATTTCATTCATTCATAAACACTATGAGTGGAAATGGTGGAAATGGTGGTGGCAACGAGGGTGCTTACAAGGCCTCCACTTCTTACCAGATTGAACTATTCCCAATGGAAAGGGAAGATGGAATCCTACATATGTCAAATTCACGACCGTGCATGGATGGCGGTGGAAGACGGATATGATCTACCCAAGATGACTCCCGGTGGTGGAGGAGAAGAAGTATTGAAGCCTAAGGCGCAATGGAACGCGCAAGAGTTTGAGGCTTCAAAGTGGAATAGGAAGGCGATGCATGCCATCCTATGTGCAATGGACGAAAATCAATATAAATTGATTCAAACTACTAGGATAGCTAAGGAGGCATGGGACATCCTAGAGATTGCACATGAGGGAACCGAAGTGGTGAAGGACTCTAAGCTTCAAGTCCTCCAAACTCAATTCGAGATGCTTAAGATGGAGGAGAATGAGTGCTTCAACGACTTCGAGATCAAGTTGAAGGACATAGTCAACCAAAGTCATCAACTTGGTGATCCATATTCGGATAGGAGAATCAAGCAAAAGATTATGAGATCTCTCCCCGATAGGTTTGAATCAAAAGTGACGGCTTTAGAAGAAAATAGTGGATATAAGGATATGAAGCCGAGTGAGGTGATTGGGAGACTTCTAGCTTATAAGTCTAGGAAAGGTCCTATCTCCACACCCACTAAAAAGCAAAAAGGAATTGCATTAAAAGCCTCCAAGGATGAAAAGGAGGCAAAGAAGATTGACTCGGATGAAGACCTTGCTTTGTTTGTAAAAAGGTTCAACAAGGTTATGAAGTTTAGGAGAAAGGGCTTTGGATCAAAATGTCAAGATTTGAAGAAAAATGGTCCTTTCAAGAAGTTTGAACCTAGGCAAGAAAGGACCGAAAGGAAAGGGGTCCGATGTTTCGAGTGTGGTAGCATAGGTCATTTTGCCCCCGAATGTGCAAATCACAATGAGAAGAAAAAGGGAAAAGAGATGGCCGCCACTTACAGTGGAAGTAGTGATAACTCCATTGAGGGAGATGAGTCTTCGGATGATGAAGAGCTCATGGCTAATCTCCTAGCTTTTGCCTCCTCCCATAAAAGCAAAAGTGCTAGTGAAAGAAAGGAAATGAGTCAAGAGGAAAATGAGTCAAGTGGAGAAGAAAGTGATTCCTCTTCTAACTCCATAAATGGATTTGTGGAGAAAAAGGTGCTTGCTAAATACCATGCTGAGTTTAATGATTTAGTAATTAAGAGCACAAGAAAGATCAAGATGTTGAGAGAAGAAAATCTTGAGCTTTCATCTCATAATGACCACTTAAGTGAACAAGTGGAAAAATTCAAGAAGATGGAAGATAAGCTAAGAGAGGAGTTAGTCTTATCTAGGAGGAATGAAGAAAGTGAAACTAATTATAGCACCGTGTGTATAAAACTATCTAGAGGGGGGTGAATAGATTTTACGCTTTTTACCCAATTTTTCGTGTTAGTCAAAATTACGAAAATGCCCTCAAGATAATATAAACAAGCAAGTGTAATATGGTGCAGAAATTAAAACAACACTTGATTTTTACGTGGAAACCCTCACGGGAAAAACCACGGGCTATGTAAGTAAGCCACACTCGAACCTCGAATCCACTAAATGTGCAAACGATTACAACCTAATCCCGAAAGTAATCACACACCTACCTAATCCTGGTATGAGTGAACCTAGTCCAATTTTGCTTGCGATCTAAGCAACCTAATCCCGGATACTACACACAAGACTTACTTTCTCTATGAAGAGAATACAACCCTAAGTGAATATATGTGAATATCCAAAATGCAACATAGAGCAAGGGAAACCCTATATGCTTATCTAAGATGATTAATATGCAATTAAGAACAATCCTAGATATCAAAACTAAATGACATGTCAATTAGTTTAGCTAATCAATATTCAGCACAAAACCTAATATGCTAGCACAATACAACTTCTCAAACATACATCATACTAATCTCAAACTTGTATTCAAAGAATATAAAATCACATACAAGTAATTAAATTGAGATTGCTTGTTAAGAGAAACACAAAATATGTAAGATATTAGTGAAAAGCTTACCAAGCAAAGTATGATGAAGAATCCATGCAAGATGACATCTAGATGATCAAAGGATGATGCTAGATGATGATTGATGATCATAAAAAAGTGTTTGAGTAATTAAAAATGAGTTCTTGGAATTTTTCTTCTCTTTGAAAAATATCCTAAGTATGAAATCTGAATATGAACTCTCTTAATTGACCTAAAGACAAAATGGCATATATAGGGGGTCAAACCAAAGTGAGGTCGTTTAAGTAAGTTTCAAAGAAACGCGCCAATCGGCGGTTTCATTCGGCGGCCAGGCCGTAGAATGTGACCGCCGAATTAGTCCCGAGAGAAACAGGGGAACTTCGGCGGTTTCATTCGGCGGCCACCGACCGTCGATCCAACCACCGAATTGGACCTGACACAACAGGGGAACAACGGCGGTTTCATTCGGCGGTTTCGTAATCGCCGATCAAACCGCCGAATAAACCCGAGTGATAAAATCAATCAGGTATGAAACGGCGGTTTCATTCGGCGGCCAGGCCGCCGATCCAAACCGCCGTTTCACCAATCTTGGTGAAACCAAGGGAGAAACCAAGGGTTTCTCCAACGGCGATCTTCGCTCTAAAACAAGCACACACGGTGCATGCGCGGACATTTCCGAACAACAACGGGAAACGAATTACAAGACACATAAACACATAACAACATATAACAAAGAAGTGCAAGTGTGAAAAATGACATGTGAAGAGAATGCATACAAATGCAAGTATGCTAAGTGAGTGTGTGCCCTAAATCTCTTCATAGAAAATTAAGCACTAAACAAATACCTTTGGAGTGTTTAACAATTGCAAGGGCCTTGAGCTTGAACACATTCCTAAGCTACCCTTACATGATCCCCACATATGGTTTGATCACGAAATAAGCCAATTAAAAACTACGGGAATCCTTACAATCTCCCCCTTTGGCTATTTCGTGACAAAACCACCACTCACATTGATTCCTCACATAAAAATAGAAACAACGGGATAACATAGATCTTCTACAATACAAAGAGATAATAAACAAAAAAAATCTTCAATGCTCCAATCTCTTGTAGAACAACCAACCCTACAAAACAAAGTTTCTATATTTTTCCAAAAAGTACATGTGAGATTAATCAAGTGATATCAAAACAAGCATTTGCATTTTTAGAATTTAGGCACAACATTACAAAAATATGCAATGTATGATAAATGCAATGCTCCCCCTCAACGGGTTACTCCCCCTCAATGTATGTTCTCCCCAAAGTGCACAATAGCTTCTATATTTTGCAACTCCCCTTACCATATCCTACTCCCCCTTTTTGTCATGATATAGGTAAAGGAGTAGTCCCCAACTGGGTCACTCATAGCAACGAGAGATAGAAGCATGCAAGATTTGCATATACATATAAGTCACTTTATGCACTTCAATTAATTTGAGAGAAACAAGGAGATTTATTTGAAAAAATGTGTGAATCCAACATGCTTTGCATACAAGACATATAGCATTCAAGTCCAAAATACAATGGTATTTGGCAAAGCAAATGACAAAGGTTTCTAATAAGAATTCAAACCAATTTCACCAATGTCATGGGAAAAGCAAGGATATAGAGATTATTGATTTCAATTTAAGAGTAACTATATCCAACTTTATAAGCGAAACATAGCATGAGCGACTTTGCACCCTATTTGATTTTTCCGGATAAGATATCTGTATGATAGTAGCCATGTTCAACCAATAAAGAAAGAGAGACATTTGGAATGTAAATTCCTTTGAACGGATACAAGATCCTTTATTCATTTTGAGTCTCATAAGCTTTCACACAAGTTTTGCATTTTTAAGAATATGCAATCATCAATTCATGTTTTTCATGTGAGCATTTTATATGAATTTCATGCTTTTTCATTTATCATTAGCATGTTATTTAAGAATCATCATGTCATGGAGATAACTAAAGGTCATTCACATCATACTTCCTATGTAAATCTCCTAGTGCAAAAAATGCATGTTTGAACATAAATATGACATGAATTGTAATCAAGCAAGGTTCACACTTATAGAATTTGAGGTGTTTCTAGTGCCGGGCCTTAGGAACACTCTATTTCCTATATAGCAAGCCGTATTGATGGCTTCGGCCCATAGGTTCCTAGGGACTTTGTTGCTAAGCAACATCACTCGGGCCATCTCTTGGAGGACCCTATTCTTCCTCTCAACAACTCCATTTTGTTGAGGTGTCCTAGGAGCCGAAAACTCATGGGAGATGCCTAAGCTATCACAATAGCTTTCAAAAGAGGCATTCTCAAACTCCCTCCCATGGTCACTTCTAATCCGTTTAATGCTTCTAATGTTAGAATTCATTTCATTTTGTAATTTAGTACAAAGCATTTTAAACTTATCGAAAGTTTCAGATTTTTCTCTAAGAAAATATGTCCATGTAAATCTAGAGAAACCATCAACACAAACAAAAATGTATCTCTTTCCACCAAAACTCTCGGTTTGCATAGGACCCATAAGATCCATGTGGAGAAGCTCAAGAGGCTCCTTGGTGGAGAGATACTTGCCCTTTTTGTGCATGCTTTTGGTTTGTTTTCCTTGTTGGCAAGGTCCACAAATACCATTTAATTTCTTCCCAAGCTTAGGGAGGCCACGCACACACTCAAACTTTCCAAGTGTTCTTAAATCCCTAAAGTTCATGTGGCCAAGTCTTTCATGCCACAACTCAACTTGCTCATCCATGGACACATTGTTTGAGACTATTCTAGCTTCAAGACAATAACAATTGTCGCTAGATCTCATACCTTTCAACAAGGTTTGTCCATCGGGCTTTAGGATAGAGCAATCATTTTTACTAAACAATACGGAATATCCTTCATCACTTAGATGTGAAATGCTTATTAAATTGGCTTTCAAGCCATCAACAAATAAAGCATCGGATAAGGAGGGTAAACCGGGAACGGAAATGGTTCCTTTCCCTACAACTTTCTTTTCGGATCCATCACCAAAAGTGACATATCCACCTTCCTTCATAACAAGAGTCTCGAAGAAACTCTTGTTTCCTGTCATGTGCCTAGAGCACCCACTATCTAAATACCGAAAATTAGAAGAATTTGCCTTCAAGGCTATTTGTGCAACATGGCAAACATTTTCATTCTTTCTAATCCACTTAGCAACAATTTTAGCTTTCTTAGTGGTCTTTGGTACATGTGCTCTACTATTCCTAGGATCATGCAAATCAATATTATCATTCCTAGGAACATGCATCATGGCTCTTTTCTTTTTCTTCTCTATCATGCTTCTAGTTTTGCACATTTTTATATAGCGAAAGCATTGTGGTCTAATATGACCATCAAATCCACAAAAGTGACAAATATGAGTAAAATAAGGAATCATACCTTGTCCTTGTCTTTGTGGATGAAAGGGTTCAATGCGTCTTCATTGTTGAACCGGTCTAGATTGCTTCCTTGCTTGAGGTTGCATGATAGGCCTCTTTCCTTTGTGAGCCATTTGTGGAGGAATGTTGGCTTGAGAGACCCTAGGGGGTTGAGCTTGAGGTTGCCTTCTTGGCCCCATCTTCACTTGTGCATTTGAGCATTGTCCTACTTCTAACTTCTTCCTAGGAATTTGCACAAATGAAGTTTCTTCTTTCCTCAAACTCTTGACAAACACGGTCTTGTTAGAGGTTGAAATCTTCTTGCCATCTTCATACCCAAGACCCTTATTGTCACATGGACTCTTTCCAACACCAAGCATATGGTCAAGCTTTTTGGTGCTAGAATCCATCCTAGTCATAGATTCTCTAACTTCTTCAAGCTCCCTCTTTAGGCTATCTTCATTCCTCCTAGATAAGACTAACTCCTCTTTTAGCTTATCTTCCATCTTCTTGAATTTTTCCACTTGTTCACTTAAGTGGTCATTATGAGATGCAAGCTCAAGATTTTCTTCTCTCAACATCTTGATCTTTCTTGTGCTCTTGATTGCTAAACCATTAAATTTGGCATGATATTTAGCAAGCACCTTTTTCTCCACAAATCCATTCATGGAGTTAGAAGAGGAATCACTTTCTACATCACTTAAGTCATTTTCCTCTTGACTCATTTCCTCTCTCTCACTACCACTTTTGCTCTTATGGGAGGAGGCAAAAGCAAGGAGATTAGCCATGAGCTCTTCATCATCCGAAGACTCATCTCCCTCAATGGAGTCATCACTACTTCCACTCCAAGTGGCGGCCATCACTTTTCCCTTTTTCCTCTCATTGTGATTTGCACATTCGGGGGCAAAGTGACCTAAGCCACCACACTCGAAACATCGAACCTCTTTTCTTTCGGCCCTCTCTTGCGTAGGTTCAAACTTCTTGAAAGAGCCCTTTTTCTTCAAATCTTGTCCTTTTGATCCAAAGCTCTTTCTTCTAAACTTCATAACCTTGTTGAACCTTTTTACAAACAAGGCAAGGTCTTCATCCGAGTCAACCTTCTTTTCCTCCTTTTCATCCTTGGAGGTTTTTAAAGCAATTCCTTTTTGCTTTTTAGTGGGTGTGGAGATAGGCCCCTTCCTAGACTCATAAGCTAGAAGTCTCCCAATCACCTCACTCAGCTTCATATCCTTATCCACTATTTTCTTCTAAAGCCGTCACCTTAGGTTCAAGCCTATCGGGTAGAGATCTCATAATCTTTTGCTTGATTCTCCTATCCGAATATGGATCACCAAGTTGATGGCTTTGGTTGACTATATCCATCAACTTGATCTCGAAGTCGTTGAAACACTCATTCTCCTCCATCTTAAGCATCTCGAATTGAGTTTGGAGGACTTGAAGCTTAGAGTCCTTCACCACTTCGGTTCCCTCATGTGCAATCTCTAGGATGTCCCAAGCCTCCTTAGCTATCATAGTATTTTGAATCAATTTATATTGATTTTCGTCCATAGCACACAAGATGGCATGCATCGCCTTCATATTCCACTTTGAAGCCTCAAACTCTTGCGCGTTCTATTGCGCCTTAGGCTTCAAAACATCTTCTTCTCCACCCGCGGGAGTCATCATAGGGAGATCATATCCGTCTTCCACCGCCATCCATGCACGGTCATGAATTTGGCATATGTAGGATTCCATCTTCCCTTTCCATTGGGAATAGTTCAATCCGGTAAGAAGTGGAGGCCTTGTGCTAGAAGCACCTTCGTTGCCACCACCATTTCCACCGTTTCCACTCATAGTGTTTATGAATGAATGAAATGAATGCAAATGTATGAATGATCAAAAATCACACAAAATGCAAAACACACCAAAATAAGCAGGGATCACCTATGTATGTCTAGGAACCCGCTCTGATACCAATTGAAACTAATTATAGCACGGTGTGTATAAAACTATCTAGAGGGGGGTGAATAGATTTTACGCTTTTTACCCAATTTTTCGTGTTAGTCAAAATTACGAAAATGCCCTCAAGATAATATAAACAAGCAAGTGTAATATGGTGCAGAAATTAAAACAACACTTGATTTTTACGTGGAAACCCTCACGGGAAAAACCACGGGCTATGTAAGTAAGCCACACTCGAACCTCGAAGCCACTAAATGTGCAAACGATTACAACCTAATCCCGGAAGTAATCACACACCTACCTAATCCCAGTATGAGTGAACCTAGTCCAATTTTGCTTGCGATCTAAGCAACCTAATCCCGGATGCTACACACAAGACTTACTTTCTCTATGAAGAGAATACAACCCTAAGTGAATATATGTGAATATCCAAAATGCAACATAGAGCAAGGGAAACCCTATATGCTTATCTAAGATGATTAATATGCAATTAAGAACAATCCTAGATATCAAAACTAAATGACATGTCAATTAGTTTAGCTAATCAATATTAAGCACAAAACCTAATATGCTAGCACAATACAACTTCTCAAACATACATCATACTAATCTCAAACTTGTATTCAAAGAATATAAAATCACATACAAGTAATTAAATTGAGATTGCTTGTTAAGAGAAATACAAAATATGTAGGATATTAGTGAAAAGCTTACCAAGCAAAGTATGATGAAGAATCCATGCAAGATGACATCTAGATGATCAAGGATGATGCTAGATGATGATTGATGATCATGAAAAAGTGTTTGAGTAATTAAAAATGAGTTCTTGGAATTTTTCTTCTCTTTGAAAAATATCCTAAGTATGAAATCTGAATATGAACTCTCTTAATTGACTTAAAGACAAAATGGCATATATATAGGGGGCCAAACCAAAGTGAGGTCGTTTAAGTAAGTTTCAAAGAAACGCGCCAATCGGCGGTTTCATTCGGCGGCCAGGCCGCAGAATGTGACTGCCGAATTAGTCCCGAGAGAAACAGGGGAACTTCGACGGTTTCATTCGGCGGCCACCGACCGCCGATCCAACCGCCGAATTGGACCTGACACAACAGGGGAACAACGGCGGTTTCATTCGGCGGTTTCGTAACCGCCGATCAAACCGCTGAATAAACCCGAGTGATAAAATCAATCAGGTATGTGAAACTAATTATTGCACGGTGTGTATAAAACTATCTAGAGGGGGGGGGGGGGTGAATAGATTTTACGCTTTTTACCCAATTTTTCGTGTTAGTCAAAATTACGAAATTACCCTTAAGATAAAATAAACAAGCAAGTGTAATATGGTGCGGAAATTAAATTAACACTTGATTTTTACGTGGAAACCCTCACGGGAAAAACCACGGGCTATGTAAGTAAGTCACACTCAAACCTCGAATCCACTAAATGTGCAAACGATTACAACCTAATCCCGAAAGTAATCACACACCTACCTAATCCCGGTATGAGTGAACCTAGTCCGATTTTGCTTGTGATCTAAGCAACCTAATCCCGAATGCTACACACAAGACTTACTTTCTCTATGAAGAGAATACAACCCTAAGTGAATATATGTAAATATCCAAAATGCAACATAGAGCAAGGGAAACCCTATATGCTTATCTAAGATGATTAATATGCAATTAAGAACAATCCTAGATATCAAAACTAAATGACAAGTCAATTAGTTTAGCTAATCAATATCAAGCACAAAACCTAATATGCTAGCACAATACAACTTCTCAAACATACATCATACTAATCTCAAACTTGTATTCAAAGTATATAAAATCATATACAAGTAATTAAATTGAGATTGCTAGATAAGAGAAACACAAAATATGTAAGATATTAGTGAAAAGCTTACCAAGCAAAGTATGATGAAGAATCCATGCAAGATGTCATCTAGATGACCTAAGATGATGCTAGATGATGATTGATGATCATGGAACAAGTGTTTGAGTGATTAAAAATGAGTTCTTTGGAATTTTTCTTCTTTTTGAAAAATCTCCTAAGTATGAAATCTGAATATGAACTCTTGTCATTGACCTAAAGTCAAAGTGGCATATATATAGGGGGCCAAATCAAAGTGGGGTCGTTTTGATAAGTTGGCTCAATATTTGCCTTGGGCGCTGTACGTAGAGCGCCCTTGTACAGCGCCTGTACAGCGCCCTTGCTCTGTTTTCACGAGAAAACAGAGAGGCGCTGTACGAACAGCGCTTTGTACAGCGCTCGTACAGCGCCCATCCAAAATGCATCAGACCTGATGCATTTAAATGGAATTAATTGCATCAGGTATGAAGGGCACTGTTCGAACAACGCTTTGTAGAGCGGTTTGAACAGCGCCCTTTGCAAGGAGAGAATCCCAAGATTATGCATGACAAGGCAATGGGCAATGCAAGATGCAATCAACCTAATATGCAAGAAGAGATGTTAATGAGCATTTAGACACACAAATAAGACACACAACATACAAGGATTAAATATATGCATGAGTTGTGAGTGTGTGCAACTATCTCTTCAAGACAAGTAAGCACTTAGAGTATTACCTTTGGTGCTTGTCAATAGTGAGGTCTTCAAAAGGGCCTAAGCAATAACAACAACATCTAAGCTACCCTTACAAAGCATCCCCACATATGGTTTGATCACGAAATAAGCCAATTAATTGTAGGGAAAAATAAACAAAAGTGGTACACGCAGCGGAAGCGATACTAAAATTAGATTTAGTGACTTTTAAAAATTTTTCCTTTATGAACCTTAAACCCTTTTAATCAATAAACATGCATATACATTAACAAAAGTAAATTACCTTTTGTCGCGTGATCCGATTGACTTACGTCGATGGTAATCCGCAAGACCTTCAATCCGAGCACGAACGTGGATCACCTAGGAGCGTGGTCTCCCTTTTCTTTGAATTGCAAACCTGTGAATGGACCAAACAAAACTTTTCTTTTCTTTGTTAGTCACAAAACAATCAAAAAAATGTCTAAGATTATTCCGGTCACTTTTGAGTTCTCAATCTAATGATCGAAACTCGCGTGAACCTAGATCGATATCGTATACACAAGCTTATTGATGATTAAGCAATAGTATACTATCAAAGAATAATCTAACACTCCTTTTTGTCTTTTAGAATAAAAACTCTCTATGAATTAAGAAGAAGAAGAAAGAAATAAAAAAAAAAATCTCAAGCACAATTCATTGTGTTGGCCGAAATCTATAAGAGTACTTATATAGGTGGCCAAATTTTCTTCCTTCTTTCCTTATAGGGTGGCCGAATTCTTCATGTGCTTTTGCCTAGGGTTGCCACAATTTTCCTCTACAAAAGAGGAGTTGTATTGCACCCAAAAAACACATGTCTTTTAAGACTTCAAACCCTAATCCAACTCATTAATTTTTATTCTTTTATTTTGACTAAATAAAAAGACTCCTTATTTGATTAAATAAATAAAACTAATTTATTTATTTCCTTATCAAACAAGTCTTTTACTTTTAGGAAAGATTTGTTTCTTTAATTAAACAATTAATCAATAAATTAATTAATTCTTATTTAATTAAAACAAATGAAACAAAATAATATTTTACGTTAAAACATTAACCTTGCCGCCCCACTTGTATAAGATTGGGCCTAATATTATTTTCTTATTTCATTTAATCCATTGGACTTTAAATAAAAAGCCCACATGTGAACCAGACCCATTCTTACTAAAAGAAACAAGCCCACATGTCTTTCATTAATATATTAATATAATTGAGCAGCCCATTACTAAAATAATGTGCAAATTATATTCTTAATATATTAAATGCAATTCTAGATGGACCCTTAAATTGGTCCGGTAGAATATATCAAGTGATCCATGCAAGTCCGTGTGGATTGGGGATCTTGGCGGGCCATCTAAATTTAAGCTTCAATAGACATAACCTAATCACAATCAACAAATGATTCACTTAGGTCCGATCCATTAATTTTAACTCATTCCACTAAAGAGCTAAAACTGAACTCTTAAATAAAGATAGAAAAGGAAGATGCTCCTCATTCATACCCTAGACAATCATATTGGAGATAGTGTATCCTCGTGATTAATATCAGTAATCGCCAAGAGTTCATAGACCGCCTATAACTCTCCAAGTTACCATATTTACTCATATGACCACGTTTTGAACTTGGATATTTTGACTTGTCCAGAAGCCATGTTTTCAATAGACACTATCGAAAACTCAACGTTGAGATTTAATATCCAATTACCTCAAAACATCCATATGATGATATTATACTCTCATTTAATTAAATGGAGCCACGATGTCCATATCTATAAATGAAGTCCTCTATCGATTAACAAATGAATATCACCAAACTATCGAGGATAGACTATGCGATATAATCGTACTCATTGATAACTCAAATGATATCACTTGCAACCATAAGTCCATCATTTATCTCAGGATTAAGATAGACCCTCCGATTGTCCTGATAATGAAAAGACTTTTATCTACTGACGGTTCTAGATAAAGCTTTTCATTGTGATCCAGTTCAATGCACCCAGTGCACTAGATCCTTTTGCTCGAAGACACTCCGATGATTTTAGACTCATCATATCTCATTTGATCCCACTCAAATGCTAGCAAAAGAATTCTACAACTTTAACAAGATAAAGGTGCCCAACCTTTAACTTAAGTTGTGAACATTATTCAAGACTAACTAAAGAATTGTGTCTACCACATACATATCCAGATGTACGAACAATTCTTCTTTTCCCATAGTCTTTAGACCTTATGATTATTTACTTTGACAATTATAATATAAACTATAAATGCTATACGATTTGTTAAACCAGAAATCTCTTTATTAATATGAAAAAGATTGTTAATTACAATATTACACTCTTGCTATTGAGCATAATCCTAACAATCTCCCACTTGCGCTATAGCAAATGTGTCATATCTCTCAAGCCCATATTCTCTAGATGCCCATCGAAACTCTTCTGAGGTAGAGCCTTTGTGAAGGGATCCGCTAGATTTTCTGCTGACGCAATTTTGGTAATCGTCACGTCACCTCTTTGAACAATCTCCCTTAAAAGATGATACTTTCTTTCAATGTGTTTACCTCTCTTGTGACTTCTTGGTTCTTTCGAATTAGCCACTGCTCCACTGTTGTCACAGTAGATAGTGATCTGCTTATTCGCACTAGGAACCATTTCTAAGTCAATCAAGAATTGGCGGAGCCAAACAGCCTCTTTGGCAGCTTCGCATGCAGCAACATACTCAGCTTCCATGGTGGAATCAGCAATACAAGATTGCTTGATACTCCTCCATATAACTGCTCCTCCTCCAATAGTAAACACAGCCCCTGATGTGGATTTTCTGGAGTCAGAATCTGATTGGAAATCAGAATCTGTATACCCAACGGGAACCAAATCCCCTCCAGAGTATACAAGCATATTATCTCTCGTTCTCTTGAGATACTTGAAAATATGCTTGACTACCGTCTAGTGATCAGGACCAGGTTTCGATTGAAACCTGCTAACTATGCCAACAGCAAAACAAATATCTGGTCTAGTACAGAGCATTGCATACATGAGACTTCCAACTGCCGAGGCATATGGAACTCTACTCATGAATTGCTCTTCATGCTCATTCTTAGGAACTTGTTCCTTAGAAAGCTTGATTCCATGTCTGAAAGGTAACATACCTTTCTTGGAATCCTGCATGGAAAACCTAGACAAGATTTTGTCTATGTATGAAGCTTGGGATAATGCAATCGTTCTATTCTTTCTATCCTTTATTACTTGGATACCTAGAATAAAACTTGCTTCTCCTAAGTCCTTCATATCAAATTGTTTTGCTAACCATTCTTTTACTGATGTCAATACACCTACATCGTTTCCAATGAGTAGTATATCATCAACATAAAGAATCAAGAAAACCAACTTGTCGCCTTTAATCCTTTTGTATACACAAGGTTCGTCAGGATTCTGAATAAATCCAAAACCTTTGACAGCTTGATCAAACCTTATGTTCCAGGATCTGGATGCTTGCTTTAATCCATATATGGATTTCTGCAACTTGCATACCTTATCCACTTGGCCCTTTTCAATGAATCCCTCTGGTTGCATCATGTAGATGCTTTCGTCAAGACTTCCATTTAGGAAAGCTGTCTTGACGTCCATTTGCCAAATCTCTAGATCTAGAGATGCTGCAATGGATAAGAGTATCCTAATGGATTTAAGCATGGCCACAGGAGAGAAGGTTTCCTCGTAATCGATACCTTCTTTCTGTGTATACCCTTTAGCCACCAATCTAGCTTTAAAGGTTTCCACCTTTCCATCCATACCTCTTTTCCTCTTGTATACCCACTTGCACCCAATGGGTTTTATCCCTTTAGGCAAGTCTACAAGGGACTAGACTTTGTTATCGAACATAGATTCAATCTCGGATTGCATTGCCTTTTGCCAATGGCGACTATCAACATCCTCCATAGCTTCCTTGTACGTATAGGGATCATCGTCGTCCGGGAGATTCTCCACTGATTCTCCCAGACCGATGTATCTTTCGGGTTGTGTTCTAACCCTCCCACTACGACGAGGAATGGTAGGTTGTTGATCTTGTGTTGGATCGGAACTTACAATTGGGTTAGGTTGTGTAACCTCTCGTGGAATTGTATCTCCTGACATCTCATTCAGGACAATTCTACTTCTAGGCACAAAATCATTCATATAGTCCTTTTCCAGAAATTTAGCATTTGTCGAAACAAATACTTTAAGATCTGAAGGACTATAGAAATAATATCCTTTAGTTTCTTTTGGATACCCTACAAATATACATGTTTCTGAACGGGACTCCATCTTTTCTGTCTTTCCTTTTAACACATGCGCAGGACAACCAAATATCCTTAAGTGTTGTAAACTAGGCTTGCGCCCAGTCCACAACTCATGCGGTGTTTTAGGAACAGACTTAGATGGTACATCGTTTAGAATGTATATAGCAGTTTGTAAAGCATATCCCCAAAAAGAAATAGGAAGCGTTGAATAACTCAACATAGACCTAACCATATCCAAAAGAGTTCTATTTCTCCTTTCTGCTACCCCCATTTTGTTGAGGTGTACCTGGTGCAGAAAACTGAGAAACTATCCCATTATCAATAAGATATTGCTGAAACTCACCAGATAGATATTCTCCACCACGATCAGATCTCAAGATTTTTATGTGTTTCTCAAGCTGATTTTCCACTTCAGCTTTGAATGCTTTGAACATGTCAAAAGCATCCGACTTATGTCTCATGAGATACACATAACCAAATCTCGAGTAATCATCCGTGAAGGTGATGAAGTACTCATATCCACCTCTAGCTTGAATGCTCATAGGTCCATATACATCAGTGTGTATCAATCCTAAACATTCAGTGGCTCTTGCACCTTTGGCAGAGAACGTCCTTTTGGTCATTTTACCTTCCAAACAAGATTCACAAGTTGGTAGAT
Source organism: Acer saccharum (assembly GCA_030490815.1). Taxonomy (NCBI): domain Eukaryota; kingdom Viridiplantae; phylum Streptophyta; class Magnoliopsida; order Sapindales; family Sapindaceae; genus Acer; species Acer saccharum. The sequence continues at coordinate 23,110,376 of CM059878.1, forward strand.
CATCAACCTTTAAGTCACTCAAAGGTCCGTCACATACCAATCTTTTAATCCTATTAAGGTTAATATGTCTTAAGCGTAAATGCCAAAGGTAGGTTTCATCTGTTGATAATTTTACTCTTTTATGATTAGGTTCCGTTATTTCTGTGTCTAACGAGTGAGAGATATTTCTATGCAAAAAGTATAGACCGTTTTCCAATGTACCTTTGCAAATAATTTTGTCATTCTTACTAATAATAAAAACTTTATTAAAAGTAACCGAATATCCAAATTTATTCAAACAAGAAACTGAAATTAAATTCCTCTTGAATTGAGGTACATAATAAACGTCTATTAAATCTAAATGCCTTTTAGAATCCAAATAAACTCTAATATCTCCCACTGCACTTGCAGACACTAACGTTCCGTTGCCCAAGCGTAAATTGATTTCATTCTTACTCAGCTTTCTCCTTTCTTGAAACCCCTGCAAGGAATAACAAACATGATTAGTGGCTCCTGAGTCTATGATCCAAGAATCTGTAGAATCAGCCAAAAAACATGTTTCAAGATAATTCAAATTACCTTCTTCCTTCTTGTTCTGGGACTTTGGGCAATCTCTCTTCCAATGTCCCTTTTCACCACAAAGGAAGCATTTCCCTTTGATCTCGGTTACTTTCTTGGTCTCCTTCTTGATAGGCCCAAGTTGCTTTTTCTTCTGTTGTTTCTTGACCTTTTGATGGGCCTTAACAGTAGCAACTTTACCAACCATATGAATCTCTTAACCTTTGCCTTTCACAAGGATCTTTTCAGCACTTTGAACATCTTGCATTAGGCCTTGTAAGGTGTATTCCTTTTTGTTCAAAGTGTAGTCCAATTTGAACTGATCAAAGGAATCTGACAATGAATTGACAACCATATCAATCTTTGTCTCACCATCTATCTCAGCGCCATGCAGTTCAGCAATGTTGAGATGTGCTATGACTTTCATCATGTGATCTTTCACAGCCTGTCCAGGTTTCATCCTAAGATTCATAAAAGCAGTCACTGCCTCTCTCTTAGTCGTCCTAGACTTCATAGCAAACATCTCCTCTAGAGACATCATTATATCAGCAGCGGACTCCATTCCTTCATGCTGCTGTTGCAACACGTCGGAGATAGTGGCCATAATGTAACATTTTGCCATATCATCTGAAGTCTTCCACTGCTCATACTCATCTCTATACATTATGCTAGATTCATTATTAGGAGCAGGTGGTTTAGGAGTAGTTAGAACAAACTTATGTTTTTCACTTTGCAGCAACAACCCAATTTTCCTTTTCCATGTGACATAATTATCTCCAGTTAAAGTGTTATCTTTCAGGATGTTCATAAGTGATGGGGTCATGATTTCTGAATAAAACAAAACATATATAAGTAAATAATCATGATAAAGCACTTTTAAATATTTATCTTGAATTAAATAAATAACTCAATCATAAAATTCAACGGTGATCTAACACCCATAAATGTTACGCCTCCTTTGGGAGTTCGCACCATTTACTAGTTAGACTAGGTCCCACCTAATTGTTAACATAACAACTAGCGTTTTCAATTTTAGCCTTGCAATTTTACTGACAAGAACTCTTGGGAGGATATCAATAAAATTACATTGAGTGTGTTACCAAGATATCGACCCTCAATTTTCTCTCACGAAAATCCCTCCTTGGGGAGTAGATCTCGTTTGAGTCCATTGTCTAGTCTATCCTTGTAAGGAAGTATGTTGCTAAATTCCATTCATGGACGCCCCTTGGGGGGATTACCAATAAATAATAAAGCTCAACTAACCTTGGAGGCCATAGGTGTTACAAAAACACCTTCTCCCACTCAATTATTTAAGGCGTGTGATTAAATTCCATAGAATGATTTATCGAGTTATCTAGATGCCAATTTAGATACCTAAATCATTCAATGCATGTTCATACCAAAAGAGATATATGCATGGCACTCCTATTCTATATGTCATGTTATCATACAATAACAAATATTGTAATATTTAAGCATAAATTAAATAGCAACAATTTTGGCCCATCCTAGAAAAACAAGTAAATTACAATTGTCAGGAATACAAGATCTTCAGGTGGCCCATCAACCATACGCTCATCCTTCGGCCCAAACCCCATGGGCGTGCACGACCCACAACCCCACAAAGGGGCTGCCATGCGCAGCCCATAGGGCCTTCAAGGCTGCCGTGCGCAGCCCACCTTGCAATGGGCTTGCCATGCGCAGCCCAATCAACTCCTAGGGTGCGCACGGTGCTCGTTCATGGTTCCGGTTGCTTCGTTTTGCTTCGTGTCTTCGAATCTCCAAGACCTAAATATATTACGGCAGTATATATATAATAAATACTGCAGTATTAATTTTTTTTTTTTATTCACTGCAGTATTTTTACAAAATAAAAACTGCACACAAACTAAAAAAAAAAAACTGCAGCAGTAAACCTAAAAAAAATACTGCACATATTAAAAAATAAAACCTAACAACTACCAAGAAGGAATTATGGCGATAATAGACCACCCTTCTTGTTACAACTCCGAAACAAAAATTACATTGAAAATCTAGGGCCAAAATCGAGCAATAACAAACCACATATAACATATATAAATCCATACATCACATGTAATTATATATTTGAATACCTAGAGTGCCATCTCTTTCTAAACATGCATAATCACAATAAAAAGACATAGATCCACGTATATATACGTTAATTAATTAAAAGGGTTCAACCTAGGCTCTGATACCAATTGTAGGGAAAAATAAACAAAAGTGGTACACGCAGCGGAAGCGATACTAAAATTAGATTTAGTGACTTTTAAAAATTTTTCCTTTATGAACCTTAAACCCTTTTAATCAATAAACATGCATATACATTAACAAAAGTAAATTACCTTTTGTCGCGTGATCCGATTGACTTACGTCGATGGTAATCCGCAAGACCTTCAATCCGAGCACGAACGTGGATCACCTAGGAGCGTGGTCTCCCTTTTCTTTGAATTGCAAACCTGTGAATGGACCAAACAAAACTTTTCTTTTCTTTGTTAGTCACAAAACAATCAAAAAAATGTCTAAGATTATTCCGGTCACTTTTGAGTTCTCAATCTAATGATCGAAACTCGCGTGAACCTAGATCGATATCGTATACACAAGCTTATTGATGATTAAGCAATAGTATACTATCAAAGAATAATCTAACACTCCTTTTTGTCTTTTAGAATAAAAACTCTCTATGAATTAAGAAGAAGAAGAAAGAAATAAAAAAAAAAATCTCAAGCACAATTCATTGTGTTGGCCGAAATCTATAAGAGTACTTATATAGGTGGCCAAATTTTCTTCCTTCTTTCCTTATAGGGTGGCCGAATTCTTCATGTGCTTTTGCCTAGGGTTGCCACAATTTTCCTCTACAAAAGAGGAGTTGTATTGCACCCAAAAAACACATGTCTTTTAAGACTTCAAACCCTAATCCAACTCATTAATTTTTATTCTTTTATTTTGACTAAATAAAAAGACTCCTTATTTGATTAAATAAATAAAACTAATTTATTTATTTCCTTATCAAACAAGTCTTTTACTTTTAGGAAAGATTTGTTTCTTTAATTAAACAATTAATCAATAAATTAATTAATTCTTATTTAATTAAAACAAATGAAACAAAATAATATTTTACGTTAAAACATTAACCTTGCCGCCCCACTTGTATAAGATTGGGCCTAATATTATTTTCTTATTTCATTTAATCCATTGGACTTTAAATAAAAAGCCCACATGTGAACCAGACCCATTCTTACTAAAAGAAACAAGCCCACATGTCTTTCATTAATATATTAATATAATTGAGCAGCCCATTACTTAAATGTGCAAATTATATTCTTAATATATTAAATGCAATTCTAGATGGACCCTTAAATTGGTCCGGTAGAATATATCAAGTGATCCATGCAAGTCCGTGTGGATTGGGGATCTTGGCGGGCCATCTAAATTTAAGCTTCAATAGACATAACCTAATCACAATCAACAAATGATTCACTTAGGTCCGATCCATTAATTTTAACTCATTCCACTAAAGAGCTAAAACTGAACTCTTAAATAAAGATAGAAAAGGAAGATGTTCCTCATTCATACCCTAGACAATCATATTGGAGATAGTGTATCCTCGTGATTAATATCAGTAATCGCCAAGAGTTCATAGACCGCCTATAACTCTCCAAGTTACCATATTTACTCATATGACCACGTTTTGAACTTGGATATTTTGACTTGTCCAGAAGCCATGTTTTCAATAGACACTATCAAAAACTGAACGTTGAGATTTAATATCCAATTACCTCAAAACATCCATATGATGATATTATACTCTCATTTAATTAAATGGAGCCACGATGTCCATATCTATAAATGAAGTCCTCTATCGATTAACAAATGAATATCACCAAACTATCGAGGATAGACTATGCGATATAATCGTACTCATTGATAACTCAAATGATATCACTTGCAACCATAAGTCCATCATTTATCTCAGGATTAAGATAGACCCTCCGATTGTCCTGATAATGAAAAGACTTTTATCTACTAACGGTTCTAGATAAAGCTTTTCATTGTGATCCAGTTCAATGCACCCAGTGCACTAGATCCTTTTGCTCGAAGACACTCCGATGATTTTAGACTCATCATATCTCATTTGATCCCACTCAAATGCTAGCAAAAGAATTCTACAACTTTAACAAGATAAAGGTGCCCAACCTTTAACTTAAGTTGTGAACATTATTCAAGACTAACTAAAGAATTGTGTCTACCACATACATATCCAGATGTACGAACAATTCTTCTTTTCCCATAGTCTTTAGACCTTATGATTATTTACTTTGACAATTATAATATAAACTATAAATGCTATACGATTTGTTAAACCAGAAATCTCTTTATTAATATGAAAAAGATTGTTAATTACAACATTACACTCTTGCTATTGAGCATAATCCTAACATTAACAACAACGGGAATCCTAACAATCTCCCCCTTTGGCTATTTCGTGACAAAACCACCACTCACATTGATTCCTCACAAAGAAATAGAAACTACGGGACTACAATGATTATCTACATTACAAAGAGATAAGAAAATACAACTTCAAGTCTTCAATCTCTTGTAGAACAATCAAGCCCTGAAAATTAAGTTTCTAGCATTTCCAATACAAGTAAAGTGTTAGATTAATCATGTGAGAAAAATAACAAGCATTTGCATTTTCAATTTAGGCACAACATTATGAAATGTATGTGTATGCAATGCTCCCCCTCAACGGGTTACTCCCCCTCAATGTATGTTCTCCCCAAAGTGCACAATAGCTTCTATATTTTGCAACTCCCCTTACCATATCCTACTCCCCCTTTTTGTCATGACATAGGCAAAGGAGTAGTCCCCAACCGGGTCACTCATAGCAACGAGAGATAGAAGCATGCAAGATTTGCATATACATATAAGTCACTTTATGCACTTCATTTAATTTGAGAGAAACAAGGAGATTTATTTGAGAAAATGTGTGAATCCAACATGCTTTGCATAGAAGACATATAGCATTCAAGTCCAAAATACAATGGTATTTGGCAAAGCAAATGACAAAGGTTTCTAATAAGAATTCAAACCAATTTCACCAATGTCATGGGAAAGGCAAGGATATAGAGTTTATTGATTTCAATTTAAGAGTAACTATATCCAACTTTATAAGCGAAACATGGCATGAGCGACTTTGCACCCTATTTGATTTTTCCGGATAAGATATCCGTATGATAGTAACCATGTTCAACTAATAAAGAAAGAGAGACATTTGGAATGTAAATTCCTTTGAACGGATACAAGATCCTTTATTCATTTTGAGTCTCATAAGCTTTCACACACGTTTTGCATTTTTAGGAATATGCAATCATCAATTCATGCTTTTTTTTTTTTTTTTCATTAGCATGTTATATAGAATCATCATGTCATGGAGATAACTATAGGTCATTCACATCATACTTCCTACGTAAATCTCCTAGTCCAAATATGCATATTTGAACATAAATATGACATGGATTGTAGACAAGCAAGGTTCACACTTATAGTTATGAAAACATATATACATATGTACAACCAAGCTTACTCAAGCAATCAAAAGAAGAGGCATAAGATATTTCAAATTTTTTGCAAGTTACAAGAATGCAAAATAGCTCTCTTTACTTGAGTTTCCCCATATGGGGTCAATCATAGAACACATCACTCCACAAGACATATCCCAATAGATCTACTAAGAGTTTTAAATCGAGTATGTAAGGTTTATGATTTGTATTGGCTTAATTCCATTGCAAAACACTCTATGATTGTATTAGTTGTTGCTTAGGACATTATTTGAAGAAAGGAAGCTTAAGAAGTGAAGAGCAACGTCTAGTGCAAAAGTCGTCTTCAAGAGGTGAAAAACGTCAAAGGTAAATCTTGACTTCCATCCTCTTGCAAGGCGTTAGCGCACACACACACAATTCATACATGTGTGTCCCTACATCGTGGTTCAAACATTTGGTATAACACATTCACACACTTCATAGCATGCTCATGCATTGATCTTGTATTGACAAACATTGTGAAATTGCATGCTTTGTGACTATCTCTTTGATATGGCATGTTTGTGTGAATATGTGTTTATTTGTTTTCATATTTTGTGTTTAGGACTTGATCATGTTCTTATTTAATGCCTTATTGAGTTCCGGTCATTTCGGTTACTCATACATAAGGTTTCGAGTCCAAACAAGTTGACTATGCTACTTTTCGTTCTCATTTATTGTGTTGTCTTCATCGTCAGATTCCGAGATGATTTCTCAACCATTTTTCAAAGTTGAGTAGTCGTAGTCGTAGTCGTGCATGAGGGAGTCACGGTTCGTAATCCTAAAACGGATTCAAAATCGGAGGTCGGATGCTCAAGATATGGGGCAACGAACCGAGGGAGCGCGCGAGAGATGTGCAAATCACGTGTGGCCACTTGGCCAGCCCGTGTGGGAGGCCGTGGGCCCCACGGGCATGGGAGCCCTCTGCTCCCGTGGGCCCCACGCGCCCCCCACGGGGTGCTGATGTGGCACCACGTGATTTGCTCGGAAATTCTCTCCTTTTCCTTCCTTTTAAGCAAACCTCCTTCCCTCCACACTCATGTAATTTTTGAAGAACACTTCATTTCCCGCATCAGTTTTTCAACAATTTTCGTTTACTTGTTTTGATCATATCTCTCTCATACGAACTCGAAATCATTCGATTCAAAAACCAAAATTGTTGGTCTCGAAGAGAGCTACAAACCCCAAGCATTTCTAGAGGCGTTTGACTTCGGCATTTTTCTCAGCTGGTCCATTTCCAGTCCGTGGTCAGTGTTTGATTTTCAACTTCTTCTTTTTCAATTTCATCTTTGATCATCTATTGATTCTTTCCATTTGATTGATGAAATTTGTTAAGAAGTATGTTAGATCACATGCTAGGGTTATTTGATCATTTGTTAATTGAGTTTTAGCTTTGTGATGTGTTTTGAACATATATGTGCTAAACTTGATTTATCATGAAATTGATTCTAGAAAACATATGTGTGATGTGCTTCATGTTATTTTCTATGTTTTATTTCATGATCTAAGAACTAGGTTTTTAGTGTGCTAAATTGAATATTGATACCTTTGTTCTTATTGATTTGCATGTCTTGATTTCTAGATAACTTTTGTGATTGTGTGTTGAAATCATATTCTAGACTATCATTGAACATGTACATTTTGCTTGATTGATCATCTAGCTTAATTTGATTGTGCTTGCATCATTTGCATCACTTTAGATCATAGCCTTGCATAAGGTTGAAGTCTCTTGCAAAGTGAGTGAAGCTTTGTGAAGAGCAAGGGAGTCTTGACTAGGACATGTGGTCTGGATAGTCAAGCAAAAGTCTTAGCTAGGAGTGTGGTACTCCGGATGGTTGAGCTAGGAGAGCTTAACTAGGATCTTTGTGATCCGGATAGCTAAGCACGAAATCTTCCTAGAGACGTGAGCGTCTTGGATAGGAAGTTGCTTTCTAGAGGTGTAGGATACATCTCGGATAGGAAGTAGGCTTGGTGATTCACTAGCCCGAGGGTAGATTAGGAGTTGATAGCTTGAGCGGATATCATGAGTGATAGCTTGAGTGTGTAAGTCCTTTTTCACATAGTGGATTGCTTTGCCGGTGGTTGTGGTATCAACCCGTGGATGTTTCCTCTTTGAGGTTTTACCACGTTAAAACACTTGTGTTCATTTTTGTTTTTATTTTTCTTTATCTTCCATATCTTACATTGATTGCATATCTTGTAAATTGATTAACTCTTGTATTAGTGAAATCAATTCATTTGCTAAAATCTAATCAAGTGTGCATTCTCTTTGTTATATTCCGCATTATTTTTAAATTGGAAGAATTTGGAGCCTATACCTATTCACCCCCCCTCTAGGTATATTTTACACTATATTGCTTAAGGGAATTTCAGAGTAGCATCTAAGGGTTTAGTAAATAGGTCCGCAAGTTGATCATTAGTACCTACATGTTCAAGTACTATGCATTTATTTTCAACAAGCTCTCTAATGAAGTGATGGCGGATGTCAATATGCTTAGTTCTAGAATGTTGCACCGGATTCTTGGAAATATTAATTGCACTCATATTATCACAAAAAAGAGTGAGAGTACCTTGGTTGAATCCGTAGTCTACTAGCATTTGCTTCATCCATAGGAGTTGTGTGCATCCACTCCCCGCGGCTATGTACTCGGCCTCGGCCGTGGACAAGGAAATCGAGTTTTGCTTCTTGCAAAACCAAGACACCAAGTTGTTGCCTAGAAAGAAGTAACCGCCCGATATGCTCTTCCTATCATCACAATTTCCTGCCCAATCCGCATCACTAAAGCCAACAAGACTAGCATTAGTGTCAAAAGATTACCAAATCCCATAGTCGGATGTCCCATTCACATAGCGAATGATCCTTTTCACGGAAGAGAGGTGGGACTCCTTAGGATCCGCTTGGTACCTAGCACACACACCCACATTAAAGGATATATCGGGCCTACTTGCGGTCAAATAAAGCAAGCTACCTATCATGCCCCGATATAGAGTTTGTTCCACACTTTTACCACTAGCATCCTTGCTTAGCTTCAAAGTGGTACTCATGGGTGTATCACAATGTTTGGCATTTTCTAAACCAAACTTCTTCACTAGGTTCTTAGCATATTTGGCTTGGGTTATGAAAATCCCATTATCTAGTTGCCTAATTTGCAAACCTAGGAAGTAACTAAGCTCACCAACAAGACTCATCTCAAATTCATGAGACATAACATCAACAAATTGTTGGACCTTGGTGTTGTTGGTGGAGCAAAAAACTATATCATCAACATATATTTGAGCTATGAAAAGCTCATCATTGTCTCTCTTGATGAATAGTGTCTTGTCAACACTACCTCTTCTGTAGTTGTTGTCAACAAGAAATTGAGTGAGGCGCTCATACCAAGCCCTTGGTGCTTGTTTCAACCCATATAGTGCCTTCTTGAGGCGATAAACATGGTTGGGGTGGTGTGTATCCACAAACCCCTTAGGTTGTTCAACAAACACTTCCTCTTGCAAGAAGCCATTGAGGAAGGCACTCTTGACGTCCATTTGGTGCAATTTGAACTTGTGCACACAAGAGATGGACAAGAGAAGCCTAATGGACTCTAAGCGGGTAACGGGAGCAAAAGTCTCCTCAAAGTCGATACCCTCAATTTGAGAGTACCCTTGTGCTACAAGTCTAGCCTTGTTCCGCACTATGTTGCCATCCTCATCGGATTTGTTCCTAAATATCCATTTTTTGCCTATGACCTTAGTGGTTTTAGGCCTAGGAACTAAAGTCCAAACCTCATTCCTTTCAAATTGGTTTAGCTCTTCTTGCATGGCAAGAACCCAAAATTCATCATTCAAGGCTTCTTCAACCTTTTTGGGTTCTATTTGAGAGGTGTAGCATGTAAAGCTAATTAGATTAGCTATTTGACGCCTAGTCCTAACACCCTCATTAACATCTCCAATAACATCTTCTTTGTTATGGAGTCTTCTAACCCATGGAGCGGGTTCATTAGAGTCCAAGTTAGGAACTCTAGTAATAGGTTGTGTGACTTCATTAGATGTCCCAACATTGGGAGTCACCACAACCCTCTCCAAAGGAGAGTCATCCTCTAAACTTTCCTCCTCCTCATGGTCATTAGACTTGAGCCTTGTATCATCAATGATAACATTCGATGATTCCATGACGGTTCGAGTCTTCAAGTTGAAAACTCTATAGGCTTTACTATTCAAGGCATAGCCAATAAAGATACCCTCATCACTCTTAGCATCAAACTTGCCAAGTTGATCACGGTCATTTAAAATGTAGCATTTGCTCCCAAAAGTGTGGAAGTAGCTAACATTTGGCCTCTTGCCTTTCCATAACTCATAGGAGGTGTTTCTAGATCCGGGCCTTAGGAATACTCTATTCCCTATATAGCAAGCCGTATTGACGGCTTCGGCCCATAGGTTCCTGGGATATTGTTGCTAAGCAACATCACTCGGGCCATCTCTTGGAGGACCCTATTCTTCCTCTCAACAACTCCATTTTGTTGAGGTGTCCTAGGAGCCGAAAACTCATGAGAGATGCCTTAGAAGTGACCATGGGAGGGAATTTGAGAATGCCTCTTTTGAAAGCTATTGCAATAGCTTAGGCATCTCCCATGAGTTCTCGGCTCCTAGGACACCTCAACAAAATGGAGTTGTTGAGAGGAAGAATAGGGTCCTTCAAGAGATGGCCCGAGTGATGTTGCTTCGCAACAATGTCCCTAGGAACCTATGGGCCGAAACCGTCAATACGGCTTGCTATATAAGGAATCGTGTTTTCCTTAGGCCCGGATCTAGAAACACTTCCTATGAGTTATGGAAGGGTAGGAAGCCAAATGTTAGCTACTTCCACACATTTGGAAGCAAATGCTACATTTTAAATGACCGTGATCAACTTGGCAAATTTGATGCTAAGAGTGATGAGGGTATTTTTATTGGCTATGCCTTGAATAGTAGAGCATATAGAGTTTTAAATGACCGTGATCAACTTGGGGTTTGTAGCTCTCTTCAAGACCAAAAATTTTGGTTTTTGAATCACTCAATTCGAAGTTGAAATGAGAGAGATATGATCAAAATAAGAAATCAAAAGTTGTAGAGAATTCTGTACGGGATTTCAAATATAAAAGGAGGGAAAAGAGATGGAGAAGAGAGAGGAAGACGTGAGCCAATCAGAGGCTGCCACATCAGCACCCCGTGGGGGGCGCGTGGACCACACGGGACCAGAGGGGTGCTCTGGCCATGGGTCCCACGGCCTCCACACGTGGTGGCCAATGCATGGCCTTTGGCCATGCTTGCCTCTCGCGCGCTCCCTCACGTTCGTCAGCCATATCTTGGGCATCCGAACTCTGGTTTCGAATCTGTTTTCGGATTACAAACCGTGACTCCCTCATGCACGACTATGAATACAAAAATTTGAAAAATGGTTGAGAAATCATCTTGAAAAATGACGATGAAGTCAACTCAATGAATGAGAATGCAAAGTAGCGTAGCTAAGTCATTTGGACTCGAAACCTTATGAATGAGTAACCGAAATGATCGGGACTCAATAAGGAATCAAATAAGAACATATTCAAGTCCAAAATACAAAACACACAAACAAATAAACACAAATTCACACAAGCATGCCATATCAAAGAGATAGTCACAAAGCATGCAATTCTACAATGTTTGTCTATTAGAGACCAATGCATGAGCATACTGAGAAGTGTGTGAATGTGTTATACCAAATGTTTGCACTACGATGCAGGGACACACATATATGAATTGTGTGTGTGTGTGCGCTTACGCCTTGCAAGAGGAAGAAGAATCTAGATACCTTGGCATCCGAGTACGCGATGTTCCTCTTGAAGACGATATTTGCAAGATACGTTGCTTTTAACCTTTGAAGCTTCTTCTCTCCAAGAAACACCTAAGCAACTAATCAATACAAATAAAAAGTGTTTTGCAATGGAATCAAGCCAACACAAATCTAAGATCTTACATAATCTCATTAGCTTTACATGCTACACCTCTCAAATTGAACCTAAAAAGGTTGATGAAGCCTTGAATGATGAATTTTAGGTTCTTGCCATGCAAGAAGAGCTAAACCAATTTGAAAGGAATGAGGTTTGGACTCTAGTTCCTAAGCCTAAAAGCACTAATGTGATAGGCACGAAGTGGATTTATAGGAACAAATCTGATGAGAATGGCAACATAGTGCGGAACAAGGCTAGGCTTGTAGCATAATGGTACTCTCAAATTGAGGGTATCGACTTTGAGGAGACTTTTGCTCTCGTTGCCCATTTAGAGTCCATTAGGCTTCTCTTGTCCTTCTCTTGTCCATTTCTTGTGTGCACAAGTTCAAATTGCACCAAATGGACGTCAATAGTGCCTTCCTCAATGGTTTCTTGCAAGAGGAAGTGTTTGTTGAACAACCCAAGGGGTTTATGGATACACACCACCCCAACCATGTCTATCGCCTCAAGGAGGCTCTATATGGGTTGAAACAAGCACCAAGGGCTTGGTATGAGCGCCTCACTCAATTTCTTGTTGACAATAACTACACAAGGGGTAGTGTTGACAAGACATTATTCATCAAGAAAGACAATGATGAGCTTTTCATAGCTCAAATATATGTTGATGATATAGTGTTTGGCTCCACCAACAACACCAAGGTCCAACAATTTGTTGATGTCATGTCTCATGAATTTGAGATAAGTCTTATTGGTGAGCTTAGTTACTTCCTAGGTTTGCAAATTAGGCAATTAGATGATGGGATTTTCATAACCCAAGCCAAATATGCTAAAAACCTAGTGAAGAAGTTTGGTTTAGAAAATGCCAAACATTGTGATACACCCATGAGTACCACTTTGAAGCTAAGTAAGGATGCTAGTGGTAAAAGTGTGGAACAAATGTTATATCGTGGCATGATAGGAAGCTTGCTTTATTTGACCGCAAGTAGGCCCGATATCTCATTTAGTGTGGATGTGTGTGCTAGGTACCAAGCGGATCCTAAGGAGTCCCATCTATCTTCCGTAAAGAGAATCATTCGCTATGTGAATGGGACATCCAACTATGGGATTTGGTACTCTTTTGACACTAATGCTAGTCTTGTAGGCTTTAGTGATGCGGATTGGGCAGGAAATTGCGATGATAGGAAGAGCACATTGGGCGGTTGCTTCTTTCTAGGCAACAACTTGGTGTCTTGGTTTTGCAAGAAGCAAAACTCGATTTCCTTGTCCATGGCCGAGGCCGAGTACATAGCTGCGGGGAGTGGATGCGCACAACTCCTATGGATGAAGCAAATGCTAGTAGACTACGGATTCAACCAAGGTACACTTACTTTCTTTTGTGATAATATGAGTGCCATTAATATTTCCAAGAATCCGGTGCAATATTCTAGAACTAAGCATATTGACATCCGCCATCATTTCATTAGAGAGCTTGTTGAAAATAAATGCATAGTACTTGAACATGTAGGTACTAATGATCAACTTGCGGACCTATTTACTAAACCCTTAGATGCTACTCGATTTAAAACACTAAGTAGATCTATTGGGATATGTCTTATGGAGTGATGAGTTTTGTGATTGACCCTATATGGGGAACTCAAGCAAAGAGAGCTATGTTGCATTCTTGTCACTTGCAAAAAATTTGAAATATCTTATGCCTCTTCTTTTAATTGCTTGAGTAAGCTTGGTTGCACATATGTATATATGTTTTCAATTCAATAAGTGTGAACCTTACTATTTACAATCCATGTCATATTTATGTTCAAACATGCATTTTTGGACTAGGAGATGTACATAGGAAGTATGATTTGAATGACCTATGGTTATCTCCATGACATGATGATTCTTTTATAACATGCTAATGTCAAATGAAAAAGCATGAAATTCATATAACATGCTCACATGAAAAGCATGAATTGATGATTGCATATTCTTAAAATGCAAAACTTGTGTGAAAGCTTATGAGACTCAAAATGAATAAAGGATCTTGTATCCGTTCAAAGGAATTTATATTCCAAATGTCTCTCTTTCTTTATTGGTTGAACATGGCTACTATCATACGGATATCTTATCCGGAAAAATCAAATAGGGTGCAAAGTCGCTCATGCCATGTTTCGCTTATAAAGTTGGATATAGTTGCTCTTAAATTGAAATCAATAAAATCTCTATATCCTTGCTTTTCTCATGACATTGGTGAAATTGGTTTGAATTCTTATTAGAAACCTTTGTCATTTGCTTTGACAAACACCATTGTATTTTGGACTTGAATGCTATATGTCTTGTATGCAAAGCATGTTTGATTCACACATTTTCTTCAAATAAATCTCCTTGTTTCTCTCCAATTAATTGAGATGCATAAAGTGACTTATATTGATTATGCAAATATCTTGAATGCTACTATCTCTCGTTGCTATGAGTGACCCGGTTGGGGACTACTCCTTTGCCTATATCATGACAAAAAGGGGGAGTAGGATATGGTAAGGGGAGTTGCAAATTGTAGTAGCAATTGTGCTTGTTGGGGAGAATATACATTGAGGGGGAGTAACCCGTTGAGGGGGAGCATTGCATACTGAAACAAATTATAGCACGGTGTGTAATATACTATCTAGAGGGGGGGGGGGGGGGGGGGTGAATAGATTTTAGCTATTATTACCCAATTTTCGCATGCAAGTCAATTTTACGAAAAAGCCCCTACTAGTCAAAAAAACAAGCAAGTGTAATATAGTGCGGGTGTGGGATCATTTGAACCACAACCTTGGACTCTAATAAGTAATAATATCTATTATGTGTGTAATTTCCCTGAGCATTGAGCTAGGGTTGTATATATATATTGTGTGTTGTGTGTGAAGTGTGTTGTGCAGGTCAAACATTCCAAATTCGAGAAAAGGGAACTCAAAAATGTTGGGATGCATTTCGGCGAGCTAGTCCAGGAGGGACATAAGCCGCCTTCCAGAAGGATCAAGCTTGCCAATGGAAACTTCGTCTAGGCGGGACATAAGCCGCCTTCCAGAAGAGACAAGCCCGCTGGGAATTGATGACCTTGTGGCGAGACCATGGACGGCGGGCTAGAAACTGCCTGGCAGAAAAAACAAGCTCGCCAAGTATGGAAGGAGTGGACCGCGACCTTGTGCGGCGGGACATTGGCCGCCGTCCAGAAGGCACAAAGCCGCCGCGGGTTGCTTCTAAAGAAGGGCAGTGTTGGGCGGCGAGTTAGTAAGGCGGGATTGAACCCGCCGCACAAACCCGCCGAGGCAGTCAGAAAGGGGTTTTAAAGGTAGAGATTTGGCTTTTGGGTTGGTACTCTATTTTTTTTTTCAACTGAAGTTTTCATTTCAAACATCCTTGCTCTTCATGATCCTCAGCTAAGGTACCTTTTAGATACTATTTCTTTACTTGGTTTGCAAGTCATCTCTCTTTCTCTATTCTTTCTTGTTTATGTGGTGATGTTAGGCTGCAAAAAATTTCAAGGATTAGAAAAGAGAAATCATTGGAAGATATCTAGAGACATGTGCATGCTAGGATGATGGGTTCGTCAGGAGTAGGATGATATGTGAACCAACTTGTGATTTTGATTGTTGAATAACGTGTTTATATGCATGATGGTTTACACACACACCTAATTATAGTAAATAACATAAGGTTAAGAAATACTTAGGAAAATTGAGGTACTTTCAGTAGAGGTAGAATTCACTGTTCCAGTAGTCTTGTTAACATTGATTCTATATAGTATATAAATTGTTCATACCAGGAAATGGAAAACTCCATTGAAGATGTGTTAGTGGCCAAATTCTCTGAGAAGAATATTCGTGACTCTATGGCTTTATAAGACTACGAAATAGAAGAGGGTCAAGAAACTGACTGGGTAGAAATGTTAGTATGGGCTACCACCTCAGTAGAAGATGAGGAAACCGGGGAGCACATTCTAAGGGATGAGCAGCCCAGCACAACTCCCCCACCTATCTTGGAACTCAAGCTACTGCCATCTAACTTGAAGTATGCATTCCTAGGGGAAAATGAGACGCTTCCGGTGATCATTGCATCAGACTTGCAACCAGAGGAAGAGAAAGAATTGATCAATGTGTTGCGATACTACAGAGAGGCTATAGGTTGGTCGTTGGATGACTTGAAAGGAATTAGCCCTACCACGTGTATGCACAAAATTTTCCTTGAGGAAGGATCCAAACCAACCATCGAAGGGCAACGAAGGCTAAATCCAATCATGAAGGAGGTTGTCAAGAAGGAAATCCTCAAGTTGTTAGAAAATGGGATCATTTACCTTATTTCAGACTGCAAGTGGGTTAGCCCTATTCATGTAGTGCCTTAGAAGTCTGGGTTGACTGTGGTGAATAAAGAAGACAATGAGTTGGTGCCACAAAGGGTTCAGGCAGGCTGGCGTGTATGCATTAATTACAGGAAACTTAATTCAGCTACTAAGAAGGATCATTTCCCTCTGCCATTCATTGATCAGATGTTGGAACGTCTAGCAGGTCAGAGTCATTACTGCTTTTTGGACGGGTACTCCGGATACAATCAGATTGTTATCGCTCCAGAAGATCAGGAGAAAACCACCTTCACATGTCCTTTCGGTACATTCGCCTACCGACGGATGCCATTTGGGCTATGTAATGCTCTAGGTACATTTCAGAGGTGCATGACATCTATGTTTTCAGACATGGTGGAGGGCATAATAGAGATTTTCATGGACGATTTCTCTGTAGTGGGAAATTCTTTTGGTGACTGTTTGAGAAACCTATCCTCAGTACTAGCAAGATGCAAGCAGGCTCATTTAGTGTTGAACTAGGAGAAAAGTCACTTTATGGTGAAGGAAGGAATTGTGCTAGGGCACATTATCTCGGGTAGAGGCATTGAAGTAGATAAGGCAAAAGTCGATGTCATGAAGAGTTTACAGTTTCCAAGATCAGTGAGAGAAATTCGAGCATTTTTGGGACATGCAGGGTTTTACAGAAGGTTTATCAAGGATTTTTTGAAGATTTCGAGGCCCCTGTGTCGACTACTTCAAAAGGAGATAGAGTTTGATTTTGATAAGAAGTGTATGGCAGCATTTAAAGAACTCAAGGAATTGTTGACCACGGCTCCCATAATGAGGCCACCTGATTGGAGTTTGCCTTTCGAGCTCATGTGTGATGCTTCTGACTATGCTGTTGGAGCAGTCTTAGGACAAAGGGTTGACAAAATTCCACATGCCATATACTACGCTTCAAGGACCCTGAATGACGCACAGTTGAACTACTCAACTACAGAAAATAAGTTGTTAGTAGTTATTTTTGCACTTGAAAAATTCAGATCATATCTAATTGGCGCAAAGGTCATTGTGTTCACTGATCACTCAGCACTCCGATATCTCTTCCAAAAGAAGGATGCCAAGCCAAGACTCATTCGATGGATCCTTCTATTACAGGAATTCGATTTAGAGATCAGAGACAAGAAAGGGAGTGAGAATGTGGTAGCAGACCACTTGAGTAGACTAATGTTAGATTCATATGCAGAAGAAGATACTCTACCACTGAGGGACAGTTTTCCAGATGAGCAGCTTTTGAAATTAAGCGACACAGAGCCATGGTATGCTGATATAGTCAATTTCCTCACAAACAAGATTTTACCAGCAGGCATGACAAGTCAAGGATGAAAGAGATTCGTTTTCAATCCAAGACAGTACTTTTGGAACGACCCATACTTGTTCAAACACGGGGCAGACCAAATCATTAGAAGATGTATACCAGAGGTTGAACAGTTAGACATCCTGAAGTTCTGCCATGAACTTCAATGCGGAGACCACTACAGTTCTAGAAAGACAACGATGAAGGTTCTTCACTCGGGATTCTATTGGACAACATTGTTCAAGGATGCTTACCACTTCTGCTTACGATGTGATCGATGTCAGAGAACAAGGAACATTGGTAAGAGGAATGAGATGCCGCAGTCAGGCCAAATGGTAGTAGAGATTTTTGATGTCTGGGGAATCGATTTCATGGGACCATTCCCACCATCAGACGGATACAGCTACATCCTGGTAGCCGTGGACTACGTTTCTAAATGGATTGAAGCCATAGCCACGAAGACCAATGACAGTAAAGTAGTTGTGAAGTTTGTCAGGGGCACGATTTTCTCCAGGTTCGGGACTCCACGTGCCATCATAAGTGATGGGGGAAGTCATTTTTGTAACAAGATATTCGCCACACTGCTGAAGAAATATAGTGTGAATCACAAGGTTGCAACCCCCTATCATCCTCAGACCTCCGGTCAAGTAGAAGTCAGTAACAGACACATCAAGCAAATCCTTGAAAAGACTGTGAACACAAGCAGGAAAGATTGGTCGTTCAAGTTGAATGATGCCATATGGGCCTACAGAACTGCTTTCAAAACTCCAATCGGGATGACACCCTATCGTTTGATCTTTGGGAAGGCTTGCCATTTGCCAGTGGAATTAGAGCACAATGCTTACTGGGCACTCCAGAAGCTGAACGTTGATATGGATATGGCAGGGGAAGAACGTAAACTTCAACTGAACGAACTCCAGGAACTCCGGGATGAAGCATATGAGAATGCAAAAATCTACAGAGAGAAGACCAAGAGAATGCATGACAAGAGAGTAATCCTCAAGGATCTGTGCCCGGGGATGTTAGTCCTTCTATTCAACACTAGGTTGAAGCTGTTTCCAGGAAAGCTCAGATCGAGATGGTATGGGCTGTATAGGATACTCCAGATATTCCCATATGGAGCCGTCGAGCTACTGAATGAGAAAAATGGGGATACATTCAAGGTAAATGGGCATCGAGTGAAGCCATATCTGCAAGGAGTGGATGAAGGCAGGATTTTGGAACAGGTAGCACTTACAGAGCCGTAGAGCTCTCATGCGTCTTGCCTAGACGAAAAATCTCACGCTAGGTGGGAGGCACCCCACCCAGGTACAATTTTCTTACCTAGTGTTATTTACGTATTTTAATATATATATATATATATATATATATATATATATATTAGTGTTGATTTGATTGTTGCTATATCTAAACTCTAACTAACCATGTTCGCAATTACATTGAGGACAATGTTTGGTTTAGGTTTGGGGGTGTGGCACAAGTTTTTGTGTTTTTGTAATTTTTGTAGTATTTTGATAATGTATGCTTATATTTTGTAGTGTTAGGTAGACATGTAGGAAAATTTTTCAAATCTCTGTAACAATTTTGAAATTGGTTTGTGAGTTGTTATTTATATATGCCAATGGAATATTCCATACTTGCTTTGGAAGCTAAATTCTGACTAATATGCATGCCATCTAAGAAGTTGCACCACTATAAATATGCTTGTACAGTGCCAATTTTCGGATGTTTAGGTGAAGGAACCTTAGACTGTTTGATCCTAGGGGAATTGTGGAGACTACCCATGTGAGGAATCGAGCCTGTGCTGATTAATTGAGAGGGTATAATCCATTCTTCTTGTAAAAAGCACTATTCAAATTTAGGATGCATTGAGATCTCATTCATATGCACTAGTATTGATTGCCATTGAACAGGAAATATTGTGGACTGCTTGTGAAATTTGTATTCCCTTGTTAGAAGGTCTGATAGAGATGATCCTAGGCATGTGTGTTTAACTTCATTATCTAAACACTGTCCTTATGTATGTGTGCTCCAATTGCCAAATTTGAGGCCAAACACAACCATTCATTTCATACACATCAACCACATGAAATCTTTAGATGTTGACAATAGTTGCATAAGTAAAAATGCAAGTAGATAGCTCAAATCTGTAAATAGCGTGTACTCAGGCGATGATAGAAATAACTGTGCAATAGAAAGGCTACATTGTAAAGGTGTAAAAATAAACACTTAAAGCCATGATAAAAAAATCGATTGAATACTTGTAGTGAGTACCAATTAGCACATCATCAAATTGTTAATCTTAGCCTAGACGCTTGTGGACATTGAAAAATGAGCTAGTAAAGTGATTGAAAGGTTGATCAACATCTTTAGGATTCCATCAAATTCATTCCACTCACCATAAATCACCCATGGCCCCAATACAACCAAGGAAAGCCCTAGTGGATCTGTGAGAAGTCTAAGTTGGGAATACGAGTCAAACATGTTCTCTCCACATTCATGGTTATTCATTCATTCATGAGACTTGACATTATGAAAGTGCGTTGTTTCTATATTCACATGTGTTATGTTCGAATTCTATATACATACATTCAATTCGCATGTGATTGAAGAGAGATAACCTAGGATTCTGAGAGAAGAAAAAGATGGATTTGTGAGAAATAGAAGTCGAGGCGAATTTACCTTAGGCAGATAATTTACTGATTCTTGGACCAAAAACATCCAAATTATTGGCATACAAGTATTATGTGTTGTTACGACTGAAGTGGAATGTTATTAGTCCTAATTGAGAATGCTTAGCTTGTATGATTTTCTGTTGTAATATACAAGGTAACTCCTCAGTTGTAGATTACATAGTTACGTTTGTGGGTATCGTATCTGGTAAACCCTCAGGAGACTACACTCCTCCTACTAGGGGCACCTAGAGGTTTAAAAGGCATGTGGTACGTGCTAAGTACCATCGTGTTTCCTACGAAAATGGATTAGTTAATTGTTATTAATTTGTAGTAGCATTGTTCTTACTTTCTTTGTTTGCTCGAGGACGAGCAAAAGATAGGTTTGGGGGTCTGATCGCGCTATGAATGTTCACATTTAGCGCCCCTTATTCCTACCTTTTGTGTTCGTATTCGAGCACTTTTCTGTGCATAACAAGTGTTTTTATGAAGTTCAGGTAATTTGGCCAGTCAGGAAGGTTTTTGCATCAAAGTGATTAAAAGAGGAGCAAAACCATGAGAAGAAGACAAGGCAGATTCTAAAGGCGGGCACATGCCAGCCTTCCTGAAGGTTTGAAGTCGCCTGAAATCAAGGCGGGTTCATGAGGCAGGAACATGCCAGCCTTCCCGAAGATCTGAAGTTGTCCTAAATCAAGGCTAGTTGCAAGGTGGGATCTGAAGGCGGGCACATGCCAGCCTTCCCGAAGGTTTGAAGTCGCCATAAAGCAAGGCGGGTTCGCGAGGCGAGCTCGTGCGGCGAGCTCGTGCGGCGGGAAAGAGGCAGCCCATAGCTTTTCAGAAGCGCGGCGACTTCATGACGGCGGGAAAGAAGACTCCGAGAAGCTCGCCAAGGGTAAGGCAGGTTCGCGCGGCGGGTTCGTGCGGCGGGAATGAACCCGCCCAAGGCACGTCCAAAGGGCAATTTGGCATTTCTTGCCTCATTTGAAGAAAAACATATATATACTTCTCTCTCCTACTGACAAAAAGTGTGACAAAAATAGCTTAGAATAGTTCTTAGTAGTTTTTGAGTAATTTATCATAGAATAGATTAGTGATTCAAGTAGTTCATCACTTGTAATCTTTGTAGCTAGAAGGTATTGATCTTAGTAAATACCTTGCTCATCAATCTTCTGAAGGTTATTTGTGATCATTTGGTTTGTATTGCTGTGGAGGAAGGAGAGATCGGTCTTGATTCTTCGAGGGTAGTATTTCTTCCTTTTGTTCATTAATATGCTATATTCAATGATCATGTGTAACTAAACACTTTGTTGGGGAATTTATGAAAGTATTGATGTATTCACTTGTTACCACCTTTCTTATATGCATCACTTGTGTTTGAATGCTTGAATTGATGAAACCATGTTATATATCCCATAATTTTAGAAGCATGGATTGGTTAGCTTAGAGTAAATGAAATACTAAATTCTTGATGTTGAATTGAGTATTTTCATTTACTACTCCTTGATAGAGTGTGTGTGTTCATACAATATTCTAAGAATTCACTCTATAGGTTTAATTCCACTACTTACATTCCTTGATGATTAATCTGAACCTCAGATTAGATATTAAGTGGATGGTTGAGTGTACCAATTGTATAAATAAAACTACACTAGTGATTCGATCGTTAGTGCATTAAGGTGGTTATATGTGGTACATCATTACTGATTTCATACATTCCCTAGCATCTTAGCTTATCAATTATAATCTTTTATCATCACAATAGTTTAATTCCGTAAAATTCTCACTAATCCTAGCATTTACCAGTTACTAGATTTCCCTGTGGACCGACACCCTTACTTTGTACACTATACTAGCATAACGACTTGTACGATTGCAATAGGGTCATCAGATTCGCATGCCCCTTTAATACAACCGAGGTAGAATAGGTTAAATTATAGTGACATTTGTAGAACCGGTTTGGGCCTGTCAACGGCGAGAAGAGATCCACTATGAATAGAATAATTACACACTCTATACTCGCTTTCTCTCATATAATTGCTTATGTTTCGTATCTCTTTTCTCATGTAAGTATATATTGCTCATGATGTCCCTCCCCCTTATAATGAGTACATGGTTGTATTTATATGGTTCGATCTAGGGTTGCCCTAGTTCTTGTCGTATAAGTGGTGGATTCATTAATTAGAATCTTTGTAGGATTCCGGTAGAGTAGACCAATTAGGACTCGTTTCCCATTTGGTGTTTATACTTCTGGAAGCTTTAAGTCCTTTCTTGATTATAATTCTGACATTGGAGAGGAAATAATGATATTTCCTTACTTGGAGTGTGATTCTTAGATTTCGTATCTGAGTGGATCTCCACTTTATAAGGCGTATCTTGATAAGATTGTATTTCCTGTTTTTGGTTGAGTATTGATCTTTAGCCGAGTAGAATCTTGGCCGAGCAGATTCTTGGCTGAGCAAATTCTTGGCCGAGTAGACTCCTGGCTGAGTGGAATCTTGGCTGAGCAGATTCCTGTCCGAGTAGACTCCTAGTTGAGTGGACTCTTGGCCGAGCAGATTCCTGTCCGAGTAGACTCCTGGCCGAGTGGCCGAGCGGCCGAGCATATTCCTAGCCGAACAGATCTTGGCTGATTGAAACCTTTGGCCGAACAGATCTTTAGCCAACCAAATTCCATATGTAAATTGTCCCTCATATGGTGCTATTACGTATTCATGTTGACCCTTTTGATAATGTGTCTCACATTTGACTTTTGATGACATGGAGTCACTATATTTCTGCATTACCTGTTATTTTCACTGACGTGTCATGTCGATGAAAAACCCCTATAACAAAAAAGTGTATTCATGCATACATGTCAATTTTGGACCTCCACACACATGAGTATCACAATAAGATAGACAATTATGGATTAAGCAAAGAGTATGTAAGGTCATCATTTATTGATTAGCTTATTTCGTGGACAAACCACATATTGGGGTTTGATGTAAGGGTAGCTTAGGCTCTCAAGACCTCAAGAGAAGAAGCACCAAAGGTAAATTTCTATGTGCTTACTTGCTTTGAAGAGATGTAGTTGCACACACTCACAACTCATGCATATTTCTTATTCTTATATGTTGTGTGTTTATATTTGTGTGCATTAATGTTTTTAATCACTTTTCTTGCTTGATTAAATTGATTGCATCTTGTGATTAAAATGCCATGTCATGTTAGGCATTAGGATGCATTCACTTCACCTTTTTACTCTTGCACAATTTGTGTGTGAGTGTGAAGGAAGTGTGCAGTGCGCTGGTCACATTACTCGCGCACAACCAGCGTAGTGCGCTACTCGTACAGCACCGGACCAGTGCCCACACTAGCGCAACTTCTCCAGAGGTCTGTCGTTGGTCGTGTGCCACTCGTCATGCGCAGCCCACACCAGCGCAACTTGCCCAATTGTTTGCCGCTGGTCGTGTGCCCCTCATCTGTGCAGCTCCTCCAACGCACCATGCAAACATAGGCTTTGCGCTGGTTGTGCACTACTCGACCAGCGCACTCACCAGCGTACAAAGCAAAAACTGGTGCGATTTTTCCAAAACGATCTCACTTTGTTTAAGTCATATATATATATGACTATATGTTTTTAGGTCGTCCCTAGAGTTTCAAAAATCATATTTTTCCCTTTGAACATTTTTCAAGAGAAAAAATTCACAAGAACTTACCTTTAAACACTCAAAGCTTTTCCTTTGTTCATCAAAGATCATCTTACATCATCTATGGCCATATAGAATGCATCCATGCATGGTTTTGCAACAGCACATCTTGCTTGGTAAGGTTTTTACTAACTTCATCTAATTTTAGTGTCTTTCTTAACAACCCATCTCTTTAATCATTTGTATGCTCTTAGAATATATTCTAGATACAAAATAGAGATTGATTGTGGTGTATTGATAGAGTGTTGTATTGTGATAGCTTTATAGAATTGCTTAATCTATGTTTAGCTAAGCTTTATGATATGTCATTTAGCTCTTGATATCTAGGATTGTATTAATTGTCATTTCATTATCCTAGATAAGCATCTAAGGTTCCCTAGCTTTGTTTGCTCTTTGAATATCATCATATATTCACATAGGACATATTATCTCTTCATTGAGAAGTAAGACTTGTGTAGCTTAAATCATAAGCAATTGGACTAGGTTCACTTATACTGGGATTATGTAGTGGTGGTGGATTATGTACCGGGATTAGGTTATAATTCTTTTACCATTAGTGGATTTGAGGTTCAAATGTGGCGCACTTACCAGCCCGTGGTTTTTCCCGTTAGGGTTTCCACGTATATTTCAAGTGTTATTTAAATTCCGCACATATTACACTTGTTATATTATTGTGACTAGTTAGGGATATTTTCGTCAACTTGGCTACTAGCGAAAATTGGGCAAAATTGGTTAAAATCTATTCACCCCCCCCCCCCCCCCCCCCCCCTCTAGATTAATATTGAACACACCGTAATTTGTTTCAGAGTAAAACAAAACCCAAAGAATTTAAGAACAACCATAAATATATAGCACATGTGTAGGTTTACAATATTCCCAAATTGGCGATTACACATCAAGAAAACAAGAAATACAAAGAGATTGAGATAGAGGAGATACAACCCTTGAAGAAATACATCCAAGTTCTCCTTGAAACCCTAGCTCGAAATTGGTCATAGACCACTCCTTTCTCTTTGCAATCTACTCTCAAATGTGGTGTAGGAAGTGTAAGAAATGGTGGTGGAGGTGTATGGTGAGCTTCCATGGAGGAAAATCCTCTATGGGAGCTTAAAGCTCTCTTTTATTTGGGGAAAGAAGGAAGAAGATGAAGAGAATGGTGTGGTTTTGGTTTTAGAGTGTGGGAGGTGTAAGAGGAATGTGTAAAGATGATGTCTTGGTGAATATTCTTGAGTAGAGAGTTGGTGTTTTGGTCTAAAAATATCAAAGGTTATATAAGAGAATGAATTAGGTCAAGGGCAATGAGGTAAATTCTTGAATTTTAACATTTTTTGGGTAAAAAGGCGACCTTGGGGCGACTTGGAGGCTCTCTGGTCGAGAAAATAGTTGAAAACCTGAGAGAAAAGTGACCTTGGGGTGACCTTGGTTGAGGTCGCCCTGAGGTTGCTCTTTTTGTCAGCTTCACGCACTGTTATGAAAATGGCTGTTAGGATTCCCGTTGTTTTTAATTGGCTTATTTCATGATCAAACCATATGTGGGATGCTTTGTAAGGGTAGCTTAGATGTTGTTGTTATTGCTTAGGCCCTTTTGAAGACCTCACTATTGACAAGCACCAAAGGTAATACTCTAAGTGCTTACTTGTCTTGAAGAGATAGTTGCACACACTCACAACTCATGCATATGTTTAATCCTTGTATGTTTTGTGTCTTATTTGTGTGCCTTAATGCTCATTAACATCTCTTCTTGCATGTTAGGTTGATTGCATCTTACATTGCCCATTGCCTTGTCATGCATAATCTTGGGATTCTTTCTTTACAAAGGGCGCTGTTCAAAGCGCTCTACAAAGCGCTATTCGAACAGCGCCCATCATACCTGATGCAAAAAATGTCATTTAAATGCATCAGGTCTGATGCATTTTTGTTGGGCGCTGTACGAGTGCTGTACAAAGCGCTGTTCGTACAGCGCCTCTCTGTTTTCTCGTGAAAACAGAGCAAGGGCGCTGTACAGGCGCTGTACAAGGGCGCTCTACGTACAACGCCCAAGGCAAATTTTGGTGTCACTTATCAAAACGACCACACTTCATCTTGACACCCTATATATATGCCACTTTGACTTTAGGTCAATTACAAGAGTTCATATTCAGATTTCATACTTAGGATATTTTTCAAAGAGAAGAAAAATTCCAAGAACTCATTTTTAATCACTCAAACACTTTTTCCATGATCATCAATCATCATCTAGCATCATCTTAGATCATCTAGATGTCATCTAGCATGGATTCTTCATCATACTTTGCTTGGTAAGTTTTTCACTAATATCTTACATATTTTGTGTTTCTCTTATCTAGCAATCTCAATTTAATTACTTGTATGTGATTTTATATTCTTTGAATACAAGTTTGAGATTAGTATGATGTATGTTTGAGAAGTTGTTTTGTGCTAGCATATTAGGTTTTGTGCTTAATATTGATTAGCTAAACTAATTGACATGTCATTTAGTTTTGATATCTATGATTGTTCTTAATTGCATAT
The DNA here is from genome assembly GCA_030490815.1 of Acer saccharum. Classification (NCBI taxonomy): domain Eukaryota; kingdom Viridiplantae; phylum Streptophyta; class Magnoliopsida; order Sapindales; family Sapindaceae; genus Acer; species Acer saccharum. The sequence continues at coordinate 23,137,011 of CM059878.1, forward strand.
TAATCATTTTAGATAAGCATATAGGGTTTCCCTTGCTCTATGTTGCATTTTGGATATTCACATATATTCACTTAGGGTTGTATTCTCTTCATAGAGAAAGTAAGTCTTGTGTGTAGCATCCGGGATTAGGTTGCTTAGATCGCAAGCAAAATTGGACTAGGTTCACTCATACCGGGATTAGGTAGGTGTGTGATTACTTCCGGGATTAGGTTGTAATCGTTTGCACATTTAGTGGATTCGAGGTTCGAGTGTGGCTTACTTACATAGCCCGTGGTTTTTCCCGTGAGGGTTTCCACGTAAAAATCAAGTGTTGTTTTAATTTCCGCACCATATTACACTTGCTTGTTTATATTATCTTGAGGGCATTTTCGTAATTTTGACTAACACGAAAAATTGGGTAAAAAGCGTAAAATCTATTCACCCCCCCTCTAGATAGTTTTATACACACCGTGCAATAATTAGTTTCAATGGCCATAACTTTCTCTAAAGAACTCGGATTACAATCTGTAAAAAGAGTTGAAAAGTAGACATCCAGGGCTTTTCAGAAATAGGTTACATAAAGTTTAATTTGATCTAAGGAGGGAGATATGGCCTCCAAAAATTGAATGTTCTTCACAAAGATTTCCAATTTAAGCCCTTTAACCTCTACAACTCTTCAATTGAGCTCAAACACCTTATTTTAGGTGAATAACCTACACAAGGCTCACAAAACACATTATATACCAAAAATATGCTCGAAAATGAGAACAAATGATAGGAAATAGTGACCTCAAATAGGTGTAAATATGGTCTGATCAATACTCCCAAACCTATCTTTTGCTTGTCCTAAAAAAAAAAAAAAAAAAAAAAAAAAAAAAAAAACTGAAAATCAATCAAAATATGAAAACCAAAAAACTAGGCTAGTCCACTTCCATAGGAAACACGATGGCACTTAGCATGTGCCACAAGCCTTTAAACCGCTAGGCGATCACTAGAGGAGAAGTTATAGTCTCCTGAGGGTTTATAGCTACGACACCCACAAACGTATACTCTGCAAGATAAGCAGAGATGCAATCCAAACATACCAAATAAGGACTGCATGCAAGTTAGATTCTCAAATATACCAATTGAAAATACCTACAAGGTTATACTAAACAACCTAGAGGGGGGGTGAATAGGTTGACGCACTAGTTTTAAAAACTCTTTCATGACTTATGTCAAAACCTTGGTGAGCAAACAAATTAACCTTAAACATGATTGTTATGAGAAAAAAAAACAATTAACACATGTATGCTCAATTCACCACCTTTAGCCTACAAAACATATAGCAACAAACAATGTATCTCATATACAAGATATTCAATTAAGATCAAATTCCACAAGTTGTATTTTGAATATTACAATGTAAGTACACTAAGTAAAACTACTACAACTTGTTAATGAAGGAAATATATTAAAACCAAAACAAAGGATACATGTATTAATATTAATGTTCAATGTATATACAAATATCAATCTAGATATATCTATACAAAAGAATCAAAGAATAAGAGAATTATATTTACACAAATGAATTGTATATACAAAAATGATCAAAATGAATATTGATTACAAATCACACTTTACACAATCTTGCTTCCAAATATATCACAAGTGAATATTGTACCACAAGATTAAAACATACACATAAACATATATAAAAGAGAGATAGAAAGAATTGACACATGAGATTTTTTAATGATGCGAAATCCCTCAATGATGCGAAACCACCATGTATGAAATCCTATTGGAAAGTCTACCCAACCCTATTGGAAAGTATGAAATCCCTCAATGATGCGAAACCACCATATATTGGACAACACACAAAACCAACATCGATGGAAGATTAGAAATTCCTCAAGAGTGCATACACCTCCCGTGTACCCCGCTCTTTTGGAGTCTATGTCTAACCATATGCCTAGGCCTACCAATATAATAGCCAACTCCCTATCTAAGGCACTCATGCCTCTAGGGAGCCTCCCATGCATGACTATCCGGACCTTCCCGATTTTAGCCATGACTTCTTGCTTGGTTATCCGGACCTCACGTCCTAACCAAGACTTCCTTGCTTGACTATCCGGACACCTTGTCCTAGTCAAGACTTCATGCCTTTTACAAGGACTTCCTAGTGTGATCATGTGAATGCAAATGATGCAAACGATGCAAACAATCAATACAACATAGAACATGTGATCAATACATTCTATGGAACAACTAGACCTAAACATGTGAGAACACAAGTAAAGTAGTCTAGATGCCAAAACATGAATTAAACCTAGAGCATGTGAAAAACACCTAACACAAAAGCTCCTAGTTTCATTCATACACATAACACTTGAATAAATCATTTATGTTAGGATTCCCGTTGTGTTTAATTGGCTTATTTCGTGATCAAACCACATGTGGGGATGCTTTGTAAGGGTAGCTTAGATGTTGTGTTATTGCTTAGGCCCTTTTGAAGACCTCACTATTGACAAGCACCAAAGGTAATATTCCAAGTGCTTACTTGTCTTGAAGAGATAGATGCACACACTCACAACTCTTGCATATGTTTAATCCTTATATGTTGTGTGTCTTTTATGTGTGCCTTAATGCTCATTAACATCTCTTCTTGCATGTTAGTTTGATTGCATCTTGCATATCCTATTGCCTTGTCATGCTTAGACTTAGGATTGCATTTTTGCACTGGGCGCCCCCAAAAGCGCTGTACAGAAGCGCTGTACGAACAGCGCCCATTGAGCGCTGTTCAGACCTGATCGATTTAATCGGTCGCTGTTGGGTCGCTGTTGGGGCGCTGTACGTGGCGTTGTACAAAGCGCTGTACGAACAGCGCCACTCTGTTTCCTCGTGAAAACAGAGCAAGGGCGCTGTACAGGCGCTGTACAAGGGCGCCCTACGTACAGCGCCCATGGCAAATAGTGGGCAAACTTATCAAAACGACCACACTTTGTTTTGGCCCCCTATATATATGCCACTTTGACTTTAGGTCAATTACAAGAGTTCATATTCAGATTCCATACTTAGGAGATTTTTCAAAGAGAAGAAAAATTCCAAAGAACTCATTTTTAATTACTCAAACACTTGTTCCATGATCATCAATCATCATCTAGCATCATCTTAGATCATCTAGATGACATCTTGCATGGATTCTTCATCATACTTTGCTTGGTAAGCTTTTCACTAATATCTTACATATTTTGTGTTTCTCTTATCTAGCAATCTCAATTTAATTACTTGTATGTGATTTTATATTTGTTGAATACAAGATTGAGATTAGTATGATGTATGTTTGAGAAGTTGTATTGTGCTAGCATATTAGGTTTTTGTGCTTGATATTGATTAGCTAAACTATTTGACATGTCATTTAGTTTTGATATCTAGGATTGTTCTTAATTGCATATTAATCATCTTAGATAAGCATATAGGGTTTCCCTTGCTCTATGTTGCATTTTGGATATTTTCACATATTCACTTAGGGTTGTATTCTCTTCAAGAGAAGCTAAGTCTTGTGTGTAGCAATCGGGATTAGGTTGCTTAGATCGCAAGCAAAATCGGACTAGGTTCACTCATACCGGGATTAGGTAGGTGTGTGATTACTACCGGGATTAGGTTGTAATCGTTTGCACATTTAGTGGATTCGAGGTTCGAGTGTGGCTTACTTACATAGCCCGTGGTTTTTCCCGTGAGGGTTTCCACGTAAAAATCAAGTGTCAATTTAATTTCCGCACCATATTACACTTGCTTGGGTATTTTATCTTGAGGGTAATTTCGTAATTTTGACTAACACGAAAAATTGGGTAAAAAGCGTAAAATCTATTCACCCCCCCTCTAGATAGTTTTATACACACCGTGCATTAATTAGTTTCAATTTACATGAAGCACATATTCAAGATGTCATAAACATACACAAAAATGCTAGAATCACAAAATATATTCAATGAATATTCTAGCCAAAGATTTAGAGCAAGGATATAATGAATAGTCAATTAAATCCTATTAGTCTCTAAATACACAAACACAAGTGCTAATCCTAGATTTGTTCAATAAGAGGATCTAAGCACATGTGAGGATTATTAATCATAAAATACATCAATCAATCAACAAATAATCCTAGATATCAATCTAATCACAATACAACTCTCAAACATGTGAAAAACCTAGAATCTAAGAAACTAGTTCACATGTCTCTAATTAGACTTTTGATTAAGATTGATTATGAAGCTATCTTTCTCTATAGCATTCAAAATACATATACATACATATAGAAGAAGAAACCCCAAGCAAATTGAAGGTTAAAAAGAAAGAAACCCCAAAGATAAGACCAATACCTTGGATTCACGAGCTAGTTCGGTTTTCTGTGTTCAACCACCAGAAAATTCGATCAAACAGCTGCCAAATCACTTGGAAAGGTAGAGGACTCGATTACGAACGTTCTCCAACTTGAATCACTCAAATCCGACTTCCTATGAGAAAGTTATGGTGTTTGGAAGTTGGGAAACTTTGGGAGAAAAATTCTGACGGGAATTCTAAACTTTTCTTCTTGAAATGAATTGGAGGGAATGGAGGGGTTTTAAAAGGAGGAGAGAGGAGGCAATTTTTGGCCAATCAAAGAGGGCCACCTCAGCCCAGCCCCATGGGGGGCGCGTGGGCCACACGGGGGCAGAGAGCCCCTCTGGCCGTGGGGCCCACGGCTCACCCACGGCGTGGGCCACACGTGGCCTCTTGGCCACTTACGCCCTCACGCGCTCCCTCACGTTCTTCAGCCGTATCTTGGGCATTCGAACTCCGATTTTAAATCTGTTTTTGGATTACGAACCGTGACTCCCTCACGCATGACGACGACTACACAACTTTGAAAAATGGTTGAGAAATCATCTCGGAAAACGACGATGAAGTCAACTCAACGAATGAGAACGAAAAGTAGCGTAGCTACAGCGTTTGGACTCGAAATTAAATGAATGAGTAACTGAAACGACCGGAACTCAATAAGGAATCATAATAGAGCATATTCAAGTCCAAATACAAAAATATGGAAACATACAAACACAAAGACACACACATATGCTATTTCCTAGACATAGTCCTAGAACATGCAATAAGCAAAGTTTGTCAAGATAGTATAAATGCATGAGCATATATTATCAAGTGTGTGAAAGTGATATATCAATGATGTTTAACCATGAAGGAACACACAAGGATGCCATGTGTGTGTGTGTGCCTAGCCTTGTAAGAGATATGAGGTCTTATATTACCTTTGATGATCAATGAAGCACATATCTCTTTGAAGCCGGCATTTTGCATGAATTGTGGCCAAGACTTTCTTCGTCTTCATAAATCTTCAACATATGGACCACTAAACATTATAAAAGAAACACGTTTTGATATGGAATATATGCCAACACAAACTATAAACCTAACAATCTCCCCTTTTGGCGAATTCCATGTCAAAACCCCTAAACATATACTAAAACAATTACAAAGAAAATTTGGTCACAATGAGTATAATGAGTTACACATATAGACACAAATTAAAACAACAAGTCTTGAACTTCATCTTGGTCTTCTCTTGATATCACCTAAAATAAACTTGAAAGCACAAGAATATCCAAGAGACAACACATATGGCAATATATATTCATTGGTAAGAAAATAACACATTTAAAGTTCAAATGGATCATGTATGCTCCCCCTAAATACATGCATCCAACAAAGATATCATATCCAAGATATTACACGCCATATGAAGTTCAATACTTAACACATACATAAAGAAGATATGCTAAAACAATATCATATTTCTCCCCCTTTTTGACATAAAATGAAGCCAAAAGGAAAAGAGAAAAGATACCTTGAGATCACAAAAGCTTTGCTAGCAACTTGTGCCACCAAAGAACGTTGAACGATTTGATGACCTCATATTCGGAGGTGGATGCTTTGCTTGAAGAAATGCTTTCTTTCAAGCTCTTGATTTTTGCATCTTGTTGAGCCACCTTTGTGTTTAGCTCTTATATCTTCTCCCTTGATTCTTGTTGTTATCGATGTTAACCTAGCAAGGTTATACAAATCTAGACAACACAACAAACTCGTCAAGGTAAAATGAATCACAAATGCATAAATTTTACTCATAAGCACATTGGTCATTTCTACCAAATTCAACAATTGCATAAACAATCATATCAACCCCAAATATGAAGGAATTGGTATCAACAACAATCATCTCGACCCCATTCAACAAGAGATTTGATTATAACAACAACTACTAACACTCTAAGCAAGGAGGAATTTTTTGCAACTACAAGCAATATAATTGATTACAACCACAATTACTATCACTCTAAGCAAGGAGGAATGTTTTGCAACCATAATCAATTGAATTGATTACAACCACAATTACTATCGGCCCCATACAAAGAGGAATTCATTGTAATTACTCTCTTATCAACCTCAAAAATGAAGAAATTGATTGCAATCTCAACTACTATACAACCCCAAACAAGGAGAAGGTGATTGCAAACACAATCATACAATTATTACAAAAAGATTCATGCATTAATTGTGATCAAACATACAAAGGCATATATCATTATGAAGAATCATTATGCATATCAAGACATATGAAATAACATCTTCAAGATTCATCATATTAAAACAAAATATGCCAAACAAACAATAAATTCCCTTATCTCAAAACAAATGCTTGATCTCAAATAAATGTTATATTTAAAGCTCTCCCTAAGCTCCTTAACCTTATTAAGCAAGAATTATTTTCTCCCCTTTAAGACAAGAATTCTTTCCCTTAAGACAAAGTCTCAATTAAGCACAAAGAGAAACAATACTCTCACATTTGGAACATTTCTCCACACATGGTGAGGTATACATTTTTCCCCCTTTTTGTCAAGGAATAGACAAATGATACAAGAGATAAAGAACAAGATATTAAGCAAACAAATCGTATAGAAAGCGAAGTTGAATAAACTAAGCTCCCCCTAAACATATGTTTCACATGTTATCACAAAGTAGATTTGTTCACAAGGGATTATGAATCAACTCGAAGCATGTGAACATATCATAAAAGAGAACAAAGTCTAGCATACTATGCTCCCCCTTGATAAGTGCTCTATCTAAGATCAAGATAGAGTATTGTTCACAACGAGATCCACACAATCACACATTCAAGCAATTAGAGAAAATATTTCATCACTTTTCAAAGTCCAAGAGAGAATCATAGATTTTCATTAATCTCTCAAAAATATTCTCACATTGCTAATGAATCAAGCACATAAGCAAAATATGTGTGTGTGTGTGTGAATGCTTCTCACATATATAATAGGAGTAATTGTGACATCAACATGCAAATAATTTCCACACCTATCCATCTAAAGCATTTCCAAAAATAGGTCAAACCGATATTCATCCAGTTTTTGCTTTAAAAGAATAGATATCAACATGTGAGCGTGTGTGTGCATGTGGCTCGTTTTCCCGTTTCTATTTGTCAACCCGAGCTTTTTCACAATTCTCAACTATACACCAATAAGCCTTTTATTTTTCATTTCTTTTAGGCTTAGAATCAAAGATTTTTTTTTTTATGACTCATTTCAACACTTCTTTGATTTTACTAACAAAAACATATACTTCTCATGGCGGCTTTCACTCATCACAATGGCGTAGCCCTTTCCTATATTGGGTGGCTTCACAACCAAGGTGTGTAGCCCTTTCCATGAGGGTGCTCGTTGATTACTATGTAGTGCCGAAGCAAAATGGATACATACCATAGGTCATCTATCATGTACTAAGCAATAGGCTTCTAGATGCATCCATAATCTACATACTTTCAACCACACATACTCAAAAACTAAAACATATAAGAGAAGCATTAGTGCACTTTTCAAAAAAAATAAGATTTTCAAGCTCAAGTGCATGATCTAGAAACAATACAAGTTACTTGTTAAAGATCATTACTTCTTAAGTGAGTAGCTCTTAAAGACAATGATATTCAATTAAAGTTTTGCTCATCAAGCCACTCACAGTCACACAAGCATTTCAAGCATCACGTATAAGATCATTGTGAACACATCACTAAAAGATCTTTAGAGAGCAAATGTCAAGGAGAACCATATGAGTGCTATACTAGTTCTATAATATGACATGCTACATGATGTAATGCAAAACATAGAGTCGAAAGATGAAAAGCTAGAAAGCAAGCATTAGGATATAGAAATACCTAAGCAAGCTTTTTCATCATATGCAAAGCCTTCGCTCTTTTTATGAGCTCTCTTGGCTTGTTTGTCCTCATGACAACAAGTTGTTGGTGTTTCATCCCAAGAGAATAAAGACTATGCATTTCAACTCAAACAACAAAAAAAAATGACTTTCTCCAAAAGCCTTAACATGATTATCACCAAATAGATTTCATGATATGCAACTTCTCAAAAGTTAATCAACGGATTTTGACTATCATAATAATATTTGTGAGGTAGCTAAGTTCATGTCAAAGTCGTAGAGAAACAATGCTAGCTAGCTAAGTTACTCAAAACTAGACACTAATCTTAAAGCCAACTCACATGTGCAACTTACACCAATGGTAAGAACATTCACCCTTGACCCATTTGGTCTTGGGTGCACAAACACAAAAACCATCATGATCATTTCTTATGGCAATATAATATCTAGAAGATAAACATCAACCATCTTTTCTATAAAGATATTCTCATGTTATACACAACATTATTGCCAACAACAAAGATATTATCAAGACTATACATATATGATCATGTGAAACACTTATATTCACCCAAATCTTCTTGACAATATTCCTTACATGATTATCATTAACACGCACAAAATTCAAAGAGTTATCATGCACGAAACATACATAGAAGATTTTCTCATCTCACAAACATGCATCTCATTTCCTAGTTTGCAATGTCTAATATACTCATGGCATATATATTTAGTATGCACTACAACATTTCAAAAATTGGCAAACCGGAATACATAAGGAGATGATACTATTTGGGTTAGAGTGTACCGACGGTGAAGGCTCCTTACTCTTCTTGATTTTGCACTTGACCTTGGAAGATTGGCCTTTGAAGTCCTTTTGTTCCTTAGTGACTTGCCTTTAGTTGTAGGAGACTCAACTTGCTCAACTACAAAGCATAAGTCACTTGAATCTTCATGCAGATCACCAAGCTTTTTGGCCTTCATGATTGCCAACTCCTCTTCCTTGTCTTTGTTCGTTTCCTATAAGAAAGAAAACAAATTATTAGCAAAAACATTTATTAAACTATCTAACACAAGAGCAACTTCAACCTTCTTTTCTTCTAGACATTTGATCACTTCATTCTTCACTTCGACTTCCTTCAAAGCTTTATCTCTTTCCTTATCAAGAGATTGAATTCTAGTGATCATGTCTAGCATGATTATCCTCCGGGAAAACTTCTTCATCTTTGCATTTGACACTAACATGTTTTCAAGCTTATCAACAAGATTGTTAGTAGACAAATGAAATATAAAACGAGAAGAACCTTTTTCACAAGTAGCTTGGAATCTATTCCATGCCTCTTTTGCCATATTTGAATCTTTATTAAGAGCAAGATGTTTAAAAACATACATAACTATAAATGGCAAAAAGGTCTAAAAGTTTCAACTTCTCAAAAATAAACCTCATTCATACTTTATGAACATATTGGTTTGGAGAAACTACTCCATCAAATATAAAACACGGAGAAGAGAAACCTTTCATGACAATCCAACCAAGCTTGCTCATCACTAGACATAGCAAAGTCTATCATGAGCATTTTCATCAAAACAAACATTTTCCCAATCAACAAAGGAGGACAACCTTTACAAACAAAAATAGACTAAAGGTTGTTATCATAGTAAATAACCTTGTAGATCCCAAATCACACTAATTGCTTTAAGTGACCCGCTCTGATACCAATTGAAAATACCTACAAGGTTATACTAAACAACCTAGAGGGGGGGTGAATAGGTTGACGCACTAGTTTTAAAAACTCTTTCGTGACTTATGTCAAAACCTTGGTGAGCAAACAAATTAACCTTAAACATGATTGTTATGAGAGAAAAAAACAATTAACACATGTATGCTCAATTCACCACCCTTAGCCTACAAAACATATAGCAACAAACAATGTATCTCATATACAAGATATTCAATTAAGATCAAATTCCACAAGTTGTATTTTGAATATTACAATGTAAGTACACTAAGTAAAACTACTACAACTTGTTAATGAAGGAAATATATTAAAATCAAAACAAAGGATACATGTATTAATATTAATGTTTAATGTATATACAAATATTAATCTAGATATATCTATACAAAAGAATCAAAGAATAAGAGAATTATATTTACACAAATGAATTGTATATACAAAAATGATCAAAATGAATATTGATTACAAATCACGCTTTACACAATCTTGCTTCCAAATATATCACAAGTGAATATTGTACCACAAGATTAAAACATACACATAAACATATATAAAAGAGAGATAGAAAGAATTGACACATGAGATTTTTTAACGTGGTAAAACCTCCAAGGAGGAAACATCCACGGGTTGAAATACAACCATTAGGGTACTATATATATTGGATGGTAAAAATAGAGAATCCACAAAGTGACCAATCTTTAGCTCACCCAACCTAGTGGAGTCTAAGTCTACCCAACCCTATTGGAAAGTATGAGATCCCTCAATGATGCGAAACCACCATATATTGGACAACACACAAAACCAACATTGATGGAAGATTAGAAATTCCTCAAGAGTGCATACACCTCCCGTGTACCCCGCTCTTTTGGAGTCTATGTCTAACCATACGCCTAGGCCTACCAATATAATAGCCAACTCCCTACCCAAGGCACTCATGCCTCTAGGGAGCCTCCCATGCATGACTATCCGGACCTTCCCAATCCTAGCCATGACTTCTTGCTTGGTTATCCGGACCTCACGTCCTAACCAAGACTTCCTTGCTTGACTATCCGGACACCTTGTCCTAGTCAAGACTTCATGCCTTTTACAAGGACTTCCTAGTGTGATCGTGTGAATGCAAATGATGCAAACAATCAATACAATATAGAACATGTGATCAATACATTCTATGGAACAACTAGACCTAAACATGTGAGAACACAAGTAAAGTAGTCTAGATGCCAAAACATGAATTAAACCTAGAGCATGTTTAACAGCGGAAGCGAGACTAAAAACAGGTTTAGTATATTTTAAAATTTTTCCTTTGATGAACCTTAACCCTTTAAATTAATTAAACATACATATAAACTAACAAAAAGAAGAATACCTTTTGTCGCGTGATCCGATTGACTTACGTCGATGGTAATCCGCAAGATCTTCAATCCTAGCACGAACGTGAATCACCTAGGAGCGTGGTCTCCCTTTTCTTTGAATTGCGTATCTGAGAATGGACAAACAAACTTTCTTTTTCTTATTGTTAGTCACAAAACAACCAAAAGACTACAAAGATTATTCCGGTCACTTTTGAGTTCTCAATCTAATGATCGAAACTCGCGTGAACCTTATTCGAAGTTGTACACACAAGCCTATTGATGTATAAGCAATTAGTGTACTATCAAAAGAATAATCTCTTCTCTCTTTTTGTCTTGGCCGAATTTTACACACACTAATCACTAGAGTAGGATTTATTTTCTAAGCAAAAGAAAGAATTCTCAAGCCAAGCTCTAGGGTTAGCCGAATTCCACTTGCCTCATATTTATATAGTGCTCCAAATTCTTGCCTATTAAAACATATATATGCACCGAATTCTTTGCCTATTAAAATATATAAGTCATCAAGTGCACCGAATTCTTTGCCCAAATATATATATCTCTATTGCATCAATCCTGCACGTCTCTTAATATATATATATATATATATATATAATTCTACATGCTTTATAAGAATATATATATTCGGTACTGCATACCCCATATAAATAATAGTGTATATCTAATATATATTCTGCCGCATGCATATATGCATATTTTATTTCCGCATGCATTCATGCATATATGTATATATATTTCCGCATGCATATATATTATCTACAAACCCTAATCCAACTCTTTAGTGTTTTGTGACTATATAAAAAACTTTCTTATTTGACTAGATATATAAATCTCTTATTTATCTACTTATCAAATAAAGTCTTTTATTTTTAGTATACTACTACCAATAGTATAACTCTAGGAAACATATTTCCTGATCAGAAAAAGATTTTGTTTCTTAATTAAATAATTAATTAATAAATTAATTAATTCTCATTTAATCAAACAATAAAATAAAATAATATATTTGACTAATAAATTAGCCTTGCCGCCCACATCATATATATATGGGCTTAATATTATTTTCTTATTTTATTTAATCCATTAGACTTTAATTAAAAAGTCCACATGTGAACCAGACCCATTCTTACTAAAAGAAACAAGCCCACATGCCTTTCATTAATATATTAATATAATTGATCAGCCCATTAAATAAATAATGTGCAAATTATATTCTTAATATATTAAATGCAATTCTAGATGGACCCATAAATTGGTCCGGTAGAATATATCAAGTGATCCATGCAAGTCCGTGTGGATTGGGGATCTTGGCGGGCTATCTAAATTTAAGCTTCAATAGACATAACCTAATCACAATCAACAAATGATTCACTTAGGTCCGATCCATTAATTTTAACTCATTCCACTAAAGAGCTAAAATTGAACTCTTAAATAAAGATAGAATAAGAAGATGTTCCTCATTCATACCCTAGACAATCATTTTGGAGATAGTGTATCCTCGTGATTAATATCAGTAATCGCCAAGAGTTCATAGACCGCCTATAACTCTCCAAGTTACCATATTTACTCATATGGCCACGTTTTGAACTTGGATATTTTGACTTGTCCAGAAGCCATGTTTTCAATAGTCGCTATCGAAAACTCAACGTTGAGATTTAATATCCAATTACCTCAAAACATCCATATGACGATATTATACTCTCATTTAATAAATGGAGCCACGATGTCCATATCTATAAATGAAGTCCTCTATCGATTAACAAATGAATATCACCAAACTATCGAGGATAGACTATGCTATATAATCGTACTCATTGATAACTCAAATGATACCACTTACAACCATAAGTCCATCATTTATCTTAGGATTAAGATAGAATCTCCGATTGTCCTGATAATGAAAAGACTATTATCTATTGACGGTTCTAGATAAAGCTTTTCATTGTGATCCAGTTCAATGCACCCAGTGCACTAGATTCTTTTACTCGAAAACCCTCCGATGATTTTAGACTTATCATATCTCATTTGATCCCACTCAAATGCTAGCAAAAGAATTCTACAACTTTAACAAGATAAAGGTGCCCAACCTTTAACTTAAGTTGTGAACATTATTCAAGACTAACTAAAGAATTGTGTCTACCTCATACATATCCAGATGTACGAACAATTCTTCTTTTCTCATAGTCTTTTGACCTTATGATTATTTACTTTGACAATTATAATATTAAACTATAAATGCTATAAGATTCGTTAAACCAGAAATCACTTTATTAATATGAAAAAGATTGTCAATTACAATATTACACTCTTGCTATTGAGCATAATCCTAACAAAAGAAACACGTTTTGATATGGAATATATGCCAACACAAACTATAAACCTAACACCAATTAATAACAATGCATCATGCAATGCAAGTATGCCAAAACTTAGGATGTTTTCGGTTTACAAAACAACTATGCTCGAATGCCCAAGATAAAATTCACCTATACTCTAATCCTTATTGGATTTCAGTCATATTTTTCCACTCAGAACTTAGGCAATCACTCTCTATCAAACACATGCGATTTTGAAGTTATGTTCATGGGATCAAATATGTATCGCATATGAATATTTTCAATGAAAGTACATTTTCTGAAAATATATATCATGAAGGAATTGAAATGCCATGAACTTGGAAAGAGCATGAATCGACTCATATTCCCAATATAGACATCTTAAGAGATCAAATGGACTTTCTCTAATTGTATTGTGGCCGAGGTGATTTGTGGTGGTGTATGGGATGGAGCATATGGTAGGAGTGGAGAAGATAAAGTTACTAACCATGTCAAGGTGTTTATACATTACAATTTACAACAAATTTAGCTCTATTACACATGACATTACAAGCGCTCGGCTATAAACTTTACATTGGACATTTGTGCTACATTGTACTTTTATTAGTGAGTAACTTTACATTTGAAGAATTGAAGGTTTAAGTGTTTTATATTTAACACTTATTCTTTTTTTTTTTTTTTTTGTAAGCCTTTGCCTTTGCACAATTTACATTAGATTCGCCTAAGTACACTCTTTTACAATGATCAATAACTAGGGAATGGTTAAGTGTTTGGGCTATGTAGGTGTATGGAGGTTTAGTGTTTGGCCTTAATTTTTGCAATGAAAGCACATATAAGGGAATTGGAAGTGTTTAGGCTATATTTGTAGTTTAAGTACAACACTAAAAGCCTAAAATAATTTCTAAAAGTCCATCTAGTAAGGGAATACAAATCTCAACAAGCATTCCATATGATGAAGTTCTATGGCAATCAATGAAAGAAAATTGATGTACAATGAGATCACTAAAAATTAAGTACAAAATCGAAGAGTGTTTAAGAGTAGAAACAAAACCCACAAATTTTTGTTATTTTGGCTTAGTGTAGTTCACGGGTAGTCTCTATTATTTTCTCAAGCTAAACAAACATAGAGGTCTCATCCACCTCAACATCAAAAGATTGGCACTGTATAAGCAAATTTAAGCAATGCACAGAGCTAAAAGTATACAATGCATGTCTCTATCGGCACGCAAAAAAAAAAAAACAACTCAACAAGGAGGCTAAAAATTCCAAAAACTGTAGGAATTTAAATTCGTCTAATGTCTACTTTCTGGTGCATATCTTTAAAAGCATTCAAAATAATTTAACAAATATTGTACATCATAAAGTAGACATTAACACTTTTCATTTATAAAATATCTCAAAATTCGAATTGGAAAAGTGTGAAAATGGACGGTGAAAATAGTGTACGCCCAATTTTGAAAATTTTGAAAACAGGGCATCGCCCTTGACCTTCGGTTGAAGAAATGATCATAACTTTTGAACCGTCGCCCAGAATTTTACGTTCTTTATATATTCAGAATCGTAACGAAAAATTGAAACGCAAGCGTGGGAGAAAAAATTAATTTCCTAACTAATTAGTACAGTTTTAAAGAAACATTTGCCTCAAAAATATTCAAAACAGGGCACTTTTTGCAAAGATTTGAAAAGTTTCTAAAACAAACACCCTAAGATCTAAGCACAACACATATCCACTCTTAGATCTAAACAAAAATAAAAATCAAAACACAATAAGCAAAGCATTTTACCCTTGAAGTGCTAGCTCTCGCGAGTGGTTATCGAACCAACCAAACCTTTGCGACGCTCTCTTGAGTTGTGCGGTCCATCTGACTTGAAAATTTCTTTTTCTAGCACAAGACAACTCAAACAAAATCAAATGCATATGCTTTAAACAAAAATAAGAAAAATAACATGACTTACACCCCCAAACCTAACCAAAACATTGCTCGATCACACAATGAAAAACATGAGTAAAAGAGGTGTTTATTTTCAACATAACAAACTACTCCGCAAAGCAATAAAAAGCAATAAATCTAAGATATTTATAGAACCTAAGCTAAAACTAGTAAAAATTAATGAATAAGCCACCTCCCCGGTAGCGGCGCCAAAAATTGACTACCTCTTAGTGACACTCACAATCGTATGAGGTCAGAGAGTAGTACAAGGTTAAGTAAAGTTCGTTCCTGATAAGGATCGAGTGATTAATTACCAAAATTGATTAGCCTAGTTGCTATTCAAACAAGCAATATGGGAAGGTTTTCATAATTGAATTCTTTAAATGAGTTAAATTAAACTACTAAAAAGGATTTATTCTATTGTGATAAAGAAATGACAAGTAATAAAATCGAATGTAATAATGAAGGAAATGATGCCAAGACTTGACTACACCCCACCCTCTCCTAAATTCCTCTCTAGACTCACTTGCATACCCAAAATTATGCTCATGCAATTTATAGACTCATGCACCTAATTGTTAACCACTAATCTCGGTCGAGCAATAGAGGTTACACCCAAATCATACCCGAGCCTATCTCTCGATTACTTAGAATATATGTATGAGTTTAATAAGAACATTGGCACACTAAGGAGTCCTATACGCTAGCCTCGGCTAGTCTATCTTACTAAACATGCATAGAAGACATTTTGTCAAACACAATATGTGCGTGTCTCCGATTGGTTCATAATACACAATCGAAAATCAATCAATAAGAGATCAATCTATTGAAAGCATTAATTACTCTAAAACATCCATACAAACTACAATTGCACATAATGGATTGAAACTAAATATAGCACAGTGTGTATAAAACTATCTAGAGGGGGGGGGGGGGGGGGGGGTGAATAGATTTTAAGCTTATTACCCAATTTTTCGTATTAAGTCAAAATTACGAATTTACCCCTAAATAGATAAAGCAATAAATCAAGTATAAAATGCGAAAATTAAATAAGACTTGATTTTTACGTGGAAACCCTCACGGGAAAAACCACGGGCTAGTAAGTAAGCCACACTCGAACCTCGAATCCACTAAATGTGTAAACAATTACAACCTAATCCCGGAAGTAATCACACCTACCTAATCCCGGTATGAGTGAACCTAGTCCAATTTGCTTGCGATCTAAGCAACCTAATCCCGGATGCTACACACAAGACTTACTTTCTCTAGAAGAGAATAACAACCCTAAGTGAATATATGAATATCCAAATGCAACATAGAGCAAGGGAAACCCTATATGCTTATCTAAGATGATGAATTTGCAATTAAAGCAATCCTAGATATTACAAACTAAATGACATGTCAATTAGTTTAGCTAATCAAGATTAAGCACAAAACCTAATTAGCTATCACAATACAACTTCTCAAACATACATCACACTAATCTCAAACTTGTATTCAAAGTATATAAAATAACATACAAGTAATTAATTGAGATTTCTTGTTAAGAGAAACACAAAATATGTAAGATATTAGTGAAAAGCTTACCAAGCAAAGTATGATGAAGAATCCATGCTAGATGACATCTAGATGATCAAAGATGATGCTAGATGATGATTGATGATCATGAAAAAGTGTTTGAGTAATTAAAAATGAGTTCTTTGTGTATTTTTCTTGTCTTGAAAAATATCCTAAGTATGAAGCTTGAATATGAACTCTCTTGATTGACCTAAAGACAAAGTGGCATATATATAGGGGCCATAAGTGAAGTGAGGTCGTTTTGAAAAACGTGCCAGAAATTGCTCTGTGCGCTGGTGAGCCTGCGCTGGACGATAGGCGCACGACCAGCGCACAGGCACAAATTTGCACAGGCGCTTGACGACCAGCGCTTAGACAGGCGCATGACCAGCGGCACACCACTGGGCGATTTGCGCTGGTGTGGACCAGCGCACGACCAGCGACAGACCACTGGGTGATCTGCGCTGGTGGGCTAGCGCACGACCACTGATAGACCACTAGGCGATCTGCGCTGGTCTGGCGCTTGACGACCAGCGCACAACCCACTCCTTTGAACCCCACAAGAAAGCATGCAAGGGGTAAAAAGGTAAATTAAGATGCATCCTAAAAGCCTAAAATGCTATGACATATAATCACAAGATGCAATCAAAATAACAAGCAAGAAAAGAAGTTAATGAACATTAATGCACAACATAAGAGACACAACATACATGGAATAAACATATACATGAGTTGTGAGTGTGTGCAACTATCTCTTCAAGACAAGTAAGCACATAGAATTTTACCTTCGGTGCTTATCAACAATGAGGTCTTCAAAGGGCTTGAGCAATAACAACAACACCTAAGCTACCCTTACAAAGAATCCCCAGCAAGTGGTTTGTCCACGAAATGAGCCAATCAACAAATGGGAACCTTACAATCTCTCCCTTTGGCTATTTCGTGACAAAACCACCACTCACATTGATTCCTCACAAAGAAATAGAAACTACGGGACTACAATGATATTCTACATTACAAAGAGATAAGAAAATGCAACTTGAAGTCTTCAATCCTCTTGTAGAATAATCAATCCCTAAAAAGAGTTTCTAACATTTCCAATACAAGTAAAGTGTGAGATTAATCATGTGAAAACAATACCAAGCATTTGCATTTCAAAAGATTAGGCACAACATTATGAAATGTTTGTGAATGCAATGCTCCCCCTCAACGGGTTACTCCCCTTCAATGTATATTCTCCCCAATATGCATAATTGCTTCTATATTTTACAATTCCCCTTACCATATCCTACTCCCCCTTTTTGTCATGATATAGGCAAAGGAGTAGTCCCCAACTGGGTCACTCATAGCAACGAGAGATAAAAGCATGCAAGATATTTACATATACATATAAGTCACTTTATGCATCTCAATTAATTGAAGAGAAACAAGGAAAATTTATTTGAGGAAAATGTGTGAAACGAACATGCTTTGCATACAAGACATATAGCATTCAAGTCCAAAATACAATGGTATTTGGCAAAGCAAATGACAAAGGTTTCTAAATAGAATTCAAACCAATTTCACCAATGTCATGAGAAAAGCAAGGATATAGAGTTTTTATTGATTTTAATTTATGAGCAACTATATCCAACTTTATAAGTGAAACATGGCATGAGCGACTTTGCACCCTATTTGATTTTTCTGGATAAGATATCCGTATGATAGTAGCCATGTTCAACCTGTTAGGATTATGCTCAATAGCAAGAGTGTAATGTTGTAATTGACAATCTTTTTCATATTAATAAAGTGATTTCTGGTTTAACAAATCTTATAGCATTTATAGTTTAATATTATAATTGTCAAAGTAAATAATCATAAGGTCTAAAGACTATGAGAAAAGAAGAATTGTTCGTACATCTGGATATGTATGAGGTAGACACAATTCTTTAGTTAGTCTTGAATAATGTTCACAACTTAAGTTAAAGGTTGGGCACATTTATCTTGTTAAAGTTGTAGAATTCTTTTGCTAGCATTTGAGTGGGATCAAATGAGATATGATGAGTCTAAAATCATCGGAGTGTCTTTGAGTAAAAGAATCTAGTGCACTGGGTGCATTGAACTAGATCATAATGAAAAGCTTTATCTAGAACCGTCAATAGATAATAGTCTTTTCATTATCAGGACAATCGGAGTGTCTATCTTAATCCTGAGATAAATGATGGACTTATGGTTGCAAGTGATATCATTTGAGTTATCAATGAGTACGATTATATAGCATAGTCTATCCTCGATAGTTTGGTGATATTCATTTGTTAATCGATAGAGGACTTCATTTATAGATATGGACATCGTGGCTCCATTTATTAAATGTGAGTATAATATCATCATATGGATGTTTTGAGGTAATTGGATATTAAATCTCATCATTGAGTTTTCGATAGTGACTATTGAAAACATGGCTTCTGGACAAGTCAAAGTATCCAAGTTCAAAACGTGGTCATATAAGTAAATATGGTAACTTGGAGAGTTATAGGCGGTCTATGAACTCTTGGCGATTACTGATATTAATCACGAGGATACACTATCTCCAATATGATTGTCTAGGGTATGAATGAGGAACATCTTCTTGTTCTATCTTTATTTAAGAGTTCAATTTTAGCTCTTTAGTGGAATGAGTTAAAATTAATGGATCGGACCTAAGTGAATCATTTGTTGATTGTGATTGGGTTATGTCTATTGAAGCTTAAATTTAAATAGCCCGCCAAGATCCCCAATCCACACGGACTTGCATGAATCACTTGATATATTCTACCGGACCAATCTATGGGTCCATCTAGAATTGCATTTAATATATTAAGAATATAATTTGCACATTATTTATTTAATGGGCTGATCAATTATATTAATATATTAATGAAAGGCATGTGGGCTTGTTTCTTTTAGTAAGAATGGGTTTGGTTCACATGTGGGCTTTTTAATTAAAGTCTAATGGATTAAATAAAATAAGAAAATAATATTGAGCCCATATATATATGATGTGGGCGGCAAGACTAGATATTAGTCTTATATATTATTTTATTTTATTGTTTGATTAAATGAGAATTAATTAATTTATTAATTAATTATTTAATTAAGAATCAAAATCTTTTTATGACTAGGAAATATGTTTCTTAGTAGTATACTATTGTGGTAGTATAATAAATATAAAAGACTTTATTTGGTAAGTAGATAAATAAAGAATTTATTTATCTAGTCAAATTAGGAAGTCTTTGATATAATCACAAATACACTAAAGAGTTGGATTAGGGTTGAATTCTAAAGATTAATAGATATATACATATGATTTATATGGCAATTAGTCAAGACATAAAAATATATGATATATATGGC
Organism: Acer saccharum; assembly: GCA_030490815.1. Lineage (NCBI taxonomy): Eukaryota > Viridiplantae > Streptophyta > Magnoliopsida > Sapindales > Sapindaceae > Acer > Acer saccharum. Next base: position 23,157,551 of record CM059878.1, read on the forward strand.
ACTTAGCCGCAATATATATAATATATTAAAAGCATGCAGAATCCGCAATATATAGATTGGCATGCATAATGCGCAATATATAGATATATATATATTTATTAATAGGCGTGCAGTTTTTATAAAAAAAAAAAAAAGAGACCTAATATATATTTTTTAAAAAGAGTATTCTGCGGCTAAGATGTATATATTCTTTGTATAGAATTTGGCAACCCTAAGTCTTTGGACTTGAGAGTTTTTTCTTTTACTTGAGAAAAATAGAATCCAACTCTTAGACTAGTGTGATAATTTCAGCCAAGAGGTATAGAGAGAAGAGTTTGTTCTTATTTCGACAGTGCACTAGTAACTTTTACATCAAAAGGTTTTGTGCACAATTTCGAATAAGGCTCACGCGAGTTTCGATCATTAGATTGAGAATTCAAAAGTGACCAGAACGTTCTTCGTTATCTCTTAGAAGTTTTTGTGACTAACGAAAAAGAAAAGATTTTGTTATCCATCCTCAGGTACACAATTCAAAGAAAGGGAGACCACGCTCCTAGGTGATTCACGTTCGTGATTGAATTGGAAGATCTTGCGGATTACCATCGACGCAATGTCAATCGGATCACACGACAAATGTATGATACTTTTGATTATATATGTTTAATTAATTAAAGGGTTAAGGTTCATAAAAAGGAAAAATTTTAAAACTATACTAAATCTATTTTTAGTCTCGCTTCCGCTGCGTGTACTACGGTATTTTTCCCAACAATTGGTATCAGAGCCTTGGTTGAACCCTTTTAATTAATTAACGTATATATACGTGGATCTATTTCTTTTTATTGTGATTATGCATGTTTAGAAAGAGATGGCAGTCTAGGTATTCACATATATAATTACATGTGGATGCATGGTTTTATATATGTTTATTATGTGGATTGTTGTTGCTCGATTTTGGTCCTAGATTTTCAATGTAATTTTGTTTCGGAATTGTAACAAGAAGGGTGGCCTATCATCGCCATAATTCCTTCTTGGTAGTTGTTAGGTTTTATTTTATTTATTTATTTTAAGTGCAGTATTTTACTGCAGTTTTTATTTATTTATTTTTTAGTGCTGTTTTTTTTTTTGTGTAAAAGTACTGCAGTGAATAAAAAAAAAAAAAATTAATACTGCAGTATTTTATTAGTTTATTTACTGCTGCAATATGTTCAAGCATCGAAGATTTGAAGACTTGAAGGAAAAGGAAGCAACTGAAACCGAGAACGAGCACCGTGTGCACCCTAGGAGTGGATTGGGCTGCGCATGGCAAGCCCATTACATGGTGGGCTGCGCACGGCAGCCCTAGCTGGTCTCATGGGCTGCGCATGGCAGCCCCTTTGTGGGGTTGTGGGCTGTGCACGCCCATGGGAGGAGGCCGAGGGATGAGCGTATGGTTGATGGCCACCTGAAGATCTTGTATTCCTGACAATTGTAATTTACTTGCTTTTTTAGGATGGACCAAAATTGTTGCTATTTATTTTTTGCATAATTATTACAATATTTGTTATTGTATGATAACATGACATATAGAATAGGAGTGCCACTCATATATCTCTTTTGGTATGAACATGCATTGAATGATTTAGGTATCTAAATTGGCATCTAGATAACTTGGTAAATCATTCTATGGGATTTAATCACATGCCTTAAATAATTGAGTGGGAGAAGGTGTTTTTGTAACACCTATGGCCTCCAAGGTTAGTTGAGCTTTATTATTTATTGGTAATCCCCCCAAGGGGCGTCCATGAATGTAATTTAGCAATATACTTCCTTACAAGGATAGACTAGACAATGGACTCAAACGAGATCTACTCCCCAAGGAGGGATTTTCGTGAGAGAAAATTGAGGGTCGATATCTTGGTAACACACTCAATGTAATTTTATTGATATCCTCCAAAGAGTTCTTGTCAATAAAATTGCAAGGCTAAAATTGAAAACGCTGGTTGTTATGTTAACAATTAGGTGGGACCTAGTCTAACTAGTAAATGGTGCGAACTCCCAAAGGAGACGTAACATTTATGGGTGTTGGATCACCGTTGAATTTTTATGATTGAGTTATTTATTTAAATCAAGATAAATATTCGAAAGTGCTTTATCATGATTATTTACTCATATATATTTTTGTTATATTCAGAAATCATGACTCCATTCCTAATGAATATCTTAAAAGATAATATTTTAACCGGAAATAATTATGTCACATGGAAAAGGAAAATTGGGATGTTGCTGCAAGCTGAAAAACATAAGTTTATTATGTCTGCTCCTAAACCACTTGCTCCTACTTGTGAATCTCAGATTCATATGGTTGGTAAAGTTGCTACTGTTAAGGCCCGTCAGAAGGTCAAGAAACAACAGAAGAAAAAGCAACTTGGGCCTACCAAGAAGGAGACCAAGAAAGTAACCAAGATCAAAGGGAAATGCTTCCTTTGTGGTGAAAAGGGACATTGGAAAAGAAATTGCCCAAAGTCCCAGAACAAGAAGGAACAAGGTAATATTAATTATCTTGAAACATGTTTTCTGGCAGATTCTACAGATTCTTGGATCATAAACTCTGGAGCCACAAATCATGTTTGCTATTCCTTACAGGGGTTCCAAGAAAGGAGAAAGATGAATAAGAATGAAATCAACTTGCGTTTGGGCAACGGAACGTTAGTGTTTGCAAGTGCAGTGGGAGATATTAGAGTTAATCTAGATTCTCTTAGGCATTTAGATTTGATAGACGTTTATTATGTACCTCAATTCAAGAGAAATTTAATTTCAGTTTCTTGTCTGAATAAATTTGGATATTCAGTTACTTTTAATAAAGATTTTATTATTAGTAAGAATAACAAATTTATTTGCAAAGGTACATTGGAAAACGGCTTATTCTTTTTGCATAAAAATATCTCTCACTCGTTAGACACAGAATTAATGGAACCTAATCATAAAATAGTAAAATTATCAATAGATGAAACCTACCTATGGCATTTACGCCTAGGTCATATTAACCTTAATAGGATTAAAAGATTGGTATGTGACGGACCTTTAAGTGACTTAAAGGTTGATGATCTACCAACTTGTGAATCTTGTTTGGAAGGTAAAATGACCAAAAGGTCGTTCTCTGCCAAAGGTGCAAGAGCCACTGAATGTTTAGGATTGATACACACTGATGTATGTGGACCTATGAGCATTCAAGCTAGAGGTGGATATGAGTACTTCATCACCTTCACAGATGATTACTCGAGATTTGGTTATGTGTATCTCATGCGACATACTTTTGACATGTTCAAAGCATTCAAAGCTGAAGTGGAAAATCAGCTTGAGAAACACATAAAAATCTTGAGATCTGATCGTGGTGGAGAATATCTATCTGGTGAGTTTCAACAATATCTTATTGATAATGGGATAGTTTCTCAGTTTTCTGCACCAGGTACACCTCAACAGAATGGGGTAGCAGAAAGGAGAAATAGAACTCTTTTGGATATGGTTAGGTCTATGTTGAGTTATTCAACACTTCCTATTTCTTTTTGGAGATATGCTTTACAAACTGCTATGTACATTCTAAACGATGTACCATCTAAGTCTGTTCCTAAAACACCGCATGAGTTGTGGACTGGGCGCAAGCCTAGTTTACAACACTTAAGGATATTTGGTTGTCCTGTGCATGTGTTAAAAGGAAAGACAGAAAAGATGGAGTCCCGTTCGGAAACATGTATATTTGTAGGGTATCCAAAAGAAACTAAAGGATATTATTTCTATAGTCCTTCAGATCTTAAAGTATTTGTTTCGACAAATGCTAAATTTCTGGAAAAGGACTATATGAATGATTTTGTGCCTAGAAGTAGAATTGTCCTGAATGAGATGTCAGGAGATACAATTCCACGAGAGGTTACACAACCTAACCCAATTGTAAGTTCTGATCCAACACAAGATCAACAACCTACCATTCCTCGTCATAGTGGGAAGGTTAGAACACAACCCAAAAGATACATCGGTCTGGGAGAATCAGTGGAGAATCTCCCGGACGACGATGATCCCTACATGTACAAGGAAGCTATGGAGGATGTTGATAGTTGCCATTGGCAAAAGGCAATGCAATCTGAGATTGAATCTATGTTCGATAACAAAGTCTGGTCCCTTGTAGACTTGCCTAAAGGGATAAAACCCATTGGGTGCAAGTGAGTATACAAGAGGAAAAGAGGTATGGTTGGAAAGGTGGAAACCTTTAAAGCTAGATTGGTAGCTAAAGGGTATACACAGAAAGAAGGTATCGATTACGAGGAAACCTTCTCTCCTGTGGCCATGCTTAAATCCATTAGGATACTCTTATCCATTGCAGCATCTTTAGATCTAGAGATTTGGCAAATGGACGTCAAGACAGCTTTCCTTAATGGAAGTCTTGACGAAAGCATCTACATGATGCAACCAGAGGGATTCATTGAAAAGGGCCAAATGGAAAAGGTATGCAAGTTGCAGAAATCCATATATGGATTAAAGCAAGCATCCAAATCCTGGAACATAAGGTTCGATCAAGCTGTCAAAGGTTTTGGATTTATTCAGAATCCTGACGAACTTTGTGTATACAAAAGGATTAAAGGCGACAAGTTGGTTTTCCTGATTCTTTATGTTGATGATATACTACTCATTGGAAACGATGTAGGTGTATTGACATCAGTAAAAGAATGGTTAGCAAAACAATTTGATATGAAGGACTTAGGAGAAGCAAATTTTATTCTAGGTATCCAAGTAATAAGGGATAGAAAGAATAGAACGATTGCATTATCCCAAGCTTCATACATAGACAAGATCTTGTCTAGGTTTTCCATGCAGGATTCCAAGAAAGGTATGATACCTTTCAGACATGGAATCAAGCTTTCTAAGGAACAAGTTCCTAAGAATGAGCATGAAGAGCAATTCATGAGTAGAGTTCCATATGCCTCGGCAGTTGGAAGTCTCATGTATGCAATGCTCTGTACTAGACCAGATATTTGTTTTGCTATTGGCATAGTTAGCAGGTTTCAATCGAAACCTGGTCCTGATCACTGGACGGCAGTCAAGCATATTTTCAAGTATCTCAAGAGAACGAGAGATAATATGCTTGTATACTCTGGAAGGGATTTGATTCCCGTTGGGTATATAGATTCTGATTTCCAATTAGATTCTGACTCCAGAAAATCCACATCGGGGCTATGTTTACTATTGGAGGAGGAGCAGTCATATGGAGGAGTATCAAGCAATCTTGTATTGCTGATTCCACATGGAAGCTGAGTATGTTGCTGCATGCGAGGCTGCCAAAGAGGCTGTTTGGCTTCGCCAATTTTTGATTGACTTGGAAGTGGTTCCTAGTGCGAATAAGCAGATCACTATCTACTGTGACAATAGTGGAGCAGTGGCTAATTCGAAAGAACCAAGAAGTCACAAGAGAGGAAAACACATTGAAAGAAAGTATCATCTTTTAAGGGAGATTGTTCAAAGAGGTGACGTGACGATTACCAAAATCGCGTCAGCAGAAAATCTAGCGGATCCCTTCACAAAGGCTCTACCTTAGAAGAGTTTCGATGGGCATCTAGAGAACATGGGCATGAGAGATATGACACATTTGCTATAGCGCAAGTGGGAGATTGTTAGGATTATGCTCAATAGCAAGAGTGTAATGTTGTAATTGACAATCTTTTTCATATTAATAAAGTGATTTCTGGTTTAACAAATCTTATAGCATTTATAGTTTAATATTATAATTGTCAAAGTAAATAATCATAAGGTCTAAAGACTATGAGAAAAGAAGAATTGTTCATACATCTGGATATGTATGAGGTAGACACAATTCTTTAGTTAGTCTTGAATAATGTTCACAACTTAAGTTAAAGGTTGGGCACCTTTATCTTGTTAAAGTTGTAAAATTCTTTTGCTAGCATTTGAGTGGGATCAAATGAGATATGATGAGTCTAAAATCATCGGAGTGTCTTCGAGTAAAAGAATCTAGTGCACTGGGTGCATTGAACTAGATCACAATGAAAAGCTTTATCTAGAACCGTCAATAGATAATAGTCTTTTCATTATCAGGACAATCGGAGAGTCTATCTTAATCTTGAGATAAATGATGGACTTATGGTTACAAGTGATATCATTTGAGTTATCAATGAGTACGATTATATAGCATAGTCTATCCTCGATAGTTTGGTGATATTCATTTGTTAATCGATAGAGGACTTCATTTATAGATATGGACATCGTGGCTCCATTTATTAAATGTGAGTATAATATCATCATATGGATGTTTTGAGGTAATTGGATATTAAATCTCATCGTTGAGTTTTCGATAGTGACTATTGAAAACATGGCTTCTGGATAAGTCAAAGTATGCAAGTTCAAAACGTGGTCATATGAGTAAATATGGTAACTTGGAGAGTTATAGGCGGTCTATGAACTCTTGGCGATTACTGATATTAATCACGAGGATACACTATCTCCAATATGATTGTCTAGGGTATGAATGAGGAACATCTTCTTGTTCTATCTTTATTTAAGAGTTCAATTTTAGCTTTTTAGTGGAATGAGTTAAAATTAATGGATCAGACCTAAGTGAATAATTTGTTGATTGTGATTGGGTTATGTCTATTGAAGCTTAAATTTAAATAGCCTGCCAAGATCCCCAATCCACACGGACTTGCATGAATCACTTGATATATTCTACCGGACCAATCTATGGGTCCATCTAGAATTGCATTTAATATATTAAGAATATAATTTGCACATTATTTATTTAATGGGCTGATCAATTATATTAATATATTAATGAAAGGCATGTGGGCTTGTTTCTTTTAGTAAGAATGGGTCTGGTTCACATGTGAGTTTTTTAATTAAAGTCTAATGGATTAAATAAAATAAGAAAATAATATTGAGCCCATATATATATGATGTGGGCGGCAAGACTAGATATTAGTCTTATATATTATTTTATTTTATTGTTTGATTAAATGAGAATTAATTATTTAATTAAGAATCAAAATCTTTTTATGACTAGGAAATATGTTTCTTAGTAGTATACTATTGTGGTAGTATAATAAATATAAAAGACTTTATTTGGTAAGTAGATAAACAAGGAATTTATTTATCTAGTCAAATTAGGAAGTCTTTGATATAATCACAAATACACTAAAGAGTTGGATTAGGGTTGAATTCTAAAGATTAATAGATATATACGTATGATTTATATGGCAATTAGTCAAGACATAAAAATATATGATATATATGGCACTTAGCCGCAATATATATAATATATTAAAAGCATGCAGAATCCGCAATATATAGATTGGCATGCATAATGCGCAATATATAGATATATATATATATTTATTAATAGGCATGCAGTTTTTATAAAAAAAAAAAGAGACCTAATATATATTTTTTTAAAAAGAGTATTCTGCGGCTAAGATGTATATATTCTTTGTATAGAATTTGGTAACCCTAAGTCTTTGGACTTGAGAGTTTTTTCTTTTACTTGAGAAAAATAGAATCCAACTCTTAGACTAGTATGATAATTTCGGCCAAGAGGTATAGAGAGAAGAGTTTGTTCTTATTTCGACAGTGCACTAGTAACTTTTACATCAAAAGGTTTTGTGCACAATTTCGAATAAGGCTCACACGAGTTTCGATCATTAGATTGAGAATTCAAAAGTGACCGGAACGTTCATCGTTATCTCTTAGAAGTTTTTGTGACTAACGAAAAAGAAAAGATTTTGTTATCCATCCTCAGGTACACAATTCAAAGAAAGGGAGACCACCCTCCTAGGTGATTCACGTTCGTGATTGGATTGGAAGATCTTGCGGATTACCATCGACGCAATGTCAATCGGATCACGCGACAAAGGTATGATACTTTTGATTATATATGTTTAATTAACTAAAGGGTTAAGGTTCATAAAAAGGAAAAATTTTAAAACTATACTAAATCTATTTTTAGTCTCGCTTCCGCTGTGTGTACTTCGGTATTTTTCCCAACACAACCAATAAAGGAAGAGAGACAATTGGAATGTAAATTCCTTTGAACGGATACAAGATCCTTTATTCATTTTGAGTCTCATAAGCTTTCACACAAGTTTTGCATTTTAAGAATATGCAATCATCAATTCATGCTTTTCATGTGAGCATGTTATATGAATTTCATGCTTTTTCATTTATCATAAGCATGTTATTTAATAATCATCATGTCATGGAGATAACTATAGGTCATTCACATCATACTTCCTATGTAAATCTCCTAGTCCAAAAATGCATGTTTGAACATAAATATGACATGGATTGTAAACAAGCAAGGTTCACACTTATAGAATATGAAAACATATATACATATGTACAACCAAGCTTACTCAAGCAATCAAAAGAAGAGGCATAAGTTATTCCAAATTTTTTTTTGCAAGTGACAAGAATGCAAAATAGCTCTCTTTGCTTGAGTTCCCCATATGGGGTCATCATAAATCACATCACTCCACAAGACATATCCCAATAGATCTACTGAGAGTTTTAAATCGAGTAGCATCTAAGGGTTTAGTAAATAGGTCCGCAAGTTGATCATTAGTACCTACATGTTCAAGTACTATGCATTTATTTTCAACAAGCTCTCTAATGAAGTGATGGCGGATGTCAATATGCTTAGTTCTAGAATGTTGCACCAGATTCTTGGAAATATTAATAGCACTCATGTTATCACAAAAGAGAGTGAGAGTACCTTGGTTGAATCCGTAGTCTACTAGCATTTGCTTCATCCATAGGAGTTGTGTGCATCCACTCCCCGCAGCTATGTATTCGACCTCGGCCGTGGACAAGGAAATCGAGTTTTGCTTCTTGCAAAACCAAGACACCAAGTTGTTGCCCAGAAAGAAGCAACCGCCCGATGTGCTCTTCCTATCATCACAATTTCCTGCCCAATCCGCATCACTATATCCTATAAGACTAGGATTAGTGTCAAATGAGTACCAAATCCCATAATTAGAAGTCCCATTCACAAAGCGAATGACTCTCTTAACCGAAGAGAGATAGGACTCCTTGGGATCGGATTGGTACCTAGCATAAACTCCTACACTAAATGAAATATCGGGCCTACTTGTGGTCAAATAGAGCAAGCTCCCTATCATGCAACGATATAAGGTTTGGTCCACACTTTTACCGCTAGCATCCTTGCTTAGCTTCAAAGTGGTGCTCATAGGAGTGTCACAATGTTTGGCTTTTTCAAGACCAAACTTCTTCACTAGGTTTTTGGCATATTTGGCTTGGGTTATGAAAATCCCATCATCTAGTTGCCTAATTTGCAAACTTAGGAAGTAACTAAGCTCACCAACAAGACTCATCTCAAATTCATGAGACATAACATCAACAAATTGTTGGACCTTGGTGTTGTTGGTGGAGCCAAACACTATATCATCAACATATATTTGAGCTATGAAAAGCTCATCATTGTTTCTTTTGATGAATAGTGTCTTGTCAACACTACCACGTGTGTAGTCATTGTCAACAAGAAATTGAGTGAGGCGCTCATACCAAGCCCTCGGTGCTTGTTTCAACCCATATAGAGCCTTCTTGAGGCGATAGACATGGTTAGGGTGGTGAGCATCCACAAACCCCTTGGGTTGTTCAACAAACACTTCCTCTTGCAAGAAGCCATTGAGGAAGGCACTCTTGACATCCATTTGGTGCAATTTAAACTTGTGCACACAAGAAATGGATAAGAGAAGCCTAATAGACTCTAAACGGGCAACGGGAGCAAATGTCTCCTCAAAGTCAATACCCTCAATTTGAGAGTACCCTTGTGCTACAAGTCTAGCCTTGTTCCGCACTATGTTGCCATCCTCATCGGATTTGTTCCTAAATATCCATTTGGTGCCTATGACATTAGTGGTCTTAGGCCTAGGAACTAGAGTCCAAACCTCATTTCTTTCAAATTGGTTTAGCTCTTCTTGCATGGCAAGAACCCAAAATTCATCATTTAAGGCTTCTTCAACCTTTTTGGGTTCAATTTGAGAGGTGTAGCAAGTATAGCTAATAAGATTAGCAAGTTGACGTCTAGTCCTAACACCCTCATTAACCTCTCCAATGATATCTTCTTTATCATGGAGTTTCCTAACCCATGGAGCGGGTTCTTTAGAGTCCAAGTGACGAACTCTATCAATAGGTTGTGTGTCATCATTGTTGACATTAGATGTCCCAACATTAGGAGACACCACAACCTCCTCCAAAGGAGAAACATCACTAAAAATAACCTTCTCCTCATGATCATTTGACTTGAGCCTAGTATCATCAAAAACGACATTGGATGATTCCATAACACTTAGAGTCTTTAAATTGAAAACTCTATAGGCTCTACTATTCAAGGCATAGCTAATAAAAATACCCTCATACTCTTAGCATCGAATTTGCCAAGTTGATCACGGTCATTCAAAATGTAGCATTTGCTTCCAAAAGTGTGAAAGTAGCTAACATTTGGCCTCTTGCCTTTCCATAACTCATAGGAGGTGTTTCTAGTACCGGGTCTTAGGAAGACTCTATTTCCTATATAGCAAGCTGTATTGATGGCTTCGACCCATAGGGACATTGTTGCTAAGCAACATCACACGGGCCATCTCTTGAAGGACCCTATTTTTCCTCTCAACAACACCATTTTGTTGAGGTGTCCTAGGAGCCGAAAACTCATGGGAGATGCCTAAACCATTACAAAAGGTTTCAAAAGTAGCATTCTCAAATTCCCTCCCGTGGTCACTTCTAATCCGTTTAATGCTTCTAATGTTAGAATTCATTTCATTTTGTAATTTAGTACAAAGCATTTTAAACTTATCAAAAGTTTCGGATTTTTCTCTAAGAAAATATGTCCATGTAAATCTAGAGAAATCATCAACACAAACAAAAATGTATCTCTTTCCACCCAAACTTTCAGTTTGCATGGGACCCATGAGGTCCATGTGGAGAAGCTCAAGAGGCTCCTTGGTGGTGAGATACTTACCCTTTTTGTTTTGTGCATGCTTTTAGTTTGCTTTCCTTGTTGGCAAGGTTCACAAACACCATTGGCTTTCTTCCCAAGCTTAGGGAGGCCTCGCACACAATTGAACTTTCCAAGGGTCCGTAGATCCCTAAAGTTCATGTGGCCAAGTCTTTCATGCCACAACTCAATTTGCTCATCCATGGACACATGATTAGATACAATACTAGCTTCAAGACAATAAAAATTGTCGCTAGATCTCATGCCCTTCAACAAGGTTTGTCCATCGGGTTTTAGGATAGAGCAATAATCTTTAGAAAACAAGACGGAATATCCTTCATCACTAAGATGTGAAATGCTTATTAAATTGGCTTTCAAGCCATCAACAAATAAAGCATTGGATAAGGAGGGTAATCCGGGAACGGAAATGGTTCCTTTCCCTACAACATTTCTTTTGGATCTATCACCAAAAGTGACATTTCCACCTTCCTCCATAATAAGAGTCTAGAAGAAACTCTTGTTTCCCGTCATGTGCCTAGAGCACCCACTATCCAAATACCAAAAATTAGAAGAATTTGCCTTCAAGGGTATTTGTGCAACATGGCAAACATTTTCATTCTTTCTAATCCACTTAGCAACAATTTTAGCTTTCTTAGTGGTCTTTGGTACATGTGCTCTACTATTCCTAGGATCATGCAAATCAATTTTATCATTCCTAGAAACATGCATCTTGGCTCTATTCTTTCTCTTGTCAATCATGCTTTGTGTTCTACACATTTTAATATATTGAAAGCAATTTGGTCTAATATGACCATCACAACCACAAAAGTGACAAATAGGGATGAAAAAAGGAATCATACCTTGTCTTTGTGCACGTATGGGAGCTCGTCCATGTCTTTGTGTGTTAGGATTCCCGTTGTTTTTAATTGGCTTATTTCGTGATCAAACCATAAGTGGGGATGCTTTGTAAGGGTAGCTTAGATGTTGTTGTTATTGCTTAGGCCCTTTTGAAGACCTCACTATTGACAAGCACCAAAGGTAATATTCTAAGTGCTTACTTGTCTTGAAGAGATAGATGCACACACTCACAACTCATGCATATGTTTAATCCTTGTATGTTGTGTGTCTTTTATGTGTGCTTTAATGCTCATTAACATCTCTTCTTGCATGTTAGGTTGATTGCATCTTGCATTGCCCATTGCCTCTTCATGCACATTTTTAGAATTCAAGCATTGCAAAGGGCGCTGTTCAAAGCACTCTACAAAGCGCTGTTCGAACAGCGCCCCTCATACCTGATGCAATTAATTCCATTTAAATGCATCAGGTCTGATGCATTTTGGATGGGCGCTGTACGAGCGCTGTTCGTACAGCGCCTCTCTGTTTTCTCGTGAAAACAGAGCAAGGGCGCTGTACAGGCGCTGTACAAGGGCGCTCTACGTACAGCGCCCAAGGCAAATATTGGTGTCATTTATCAAAACGACCACACTTCATCTTGACACCCTATATATATGCCACTTTGACTTTAGGTCAATCACAAAAGTTCATATTCAGATTCCATACTTAGGATATTTTTCAAAGAGAAGAAAAATTCCAAAGAACTCATTTTTAATCACTCAAACACTTGTTCCATGATCATCAATCATCATCTAGCATCATCTTAGATCATCTAGATGACATCTTGCATGGATTCTTCATCATACTTTGCTTGGCAAGCTTTTCACTAATATCTTACATATTTTGTGTTTCTCTTATTTAGCAATCTCAATTTAATTACTTGTATGTGATTTTATATTCTTTGAATACAAGATTGAGATTAGTATGATGTATGTTTGAGAAGTTGTATTGTGCTAGCATATTAGGTTTTGTGCTTGTTGTATGTATAAATTCGCCAAACTGACACGTCATCAAAAGAGCTAACGAAAGACTGCCACGTCACTCATTGACCGGGTTAAAAGAGGAAGTTTGACGAGTCAGAATGATAGAATAGCTTAAACCAGAAGGAAGTCAAAGATATGGTCGCCGAAGCTAAATACCTACTCGCCGAATATAGAAGTGTGCTCGCCAAATATGCAATACCCAGAAAATAAAGGTACTCGCTGGACCAGTACACTGGGCTTGAACCGACTCGGTAGAAACACAGAAATAAACCCCAAACTTTTAGAAGACCCAGAACAACAAGGAATCATAAAAAGGAAAGTAGACCTGATCCATGACAAGTCAGGATCCTAGTACGAATCAAAGAGGGAAACCTTTCACCCACGCGGCTGAAAACAAGGGGAAACCCTAAGTAAACATGTATAAATAGAACCACCTATCCCATGAGGAAGGGGTTCAGAAATCTAGAGAGAGAAAAGAGAGCTATTGTGAGAGATCTGAGCGAGTAACAAAGCAACGAAAACCTAGTATTATTCTTCTGCCCTCAAGGGCGCCGTGGTTTTTTCCCATTCAAGGGTTTTCCACGTAAAACTTGTCTTTTGCATGTGTTCTTAATTTTCTTGTTTTATATTAAATTGATATAATTGTTGAGTGCGTGGCAATCCAAATTTCACCGTCAACAATTGGCGCTAGAAGGAGGGGGTCTTGACAGCGACAGAGATGGTAACTCCAGCGGAGATTTAGTTGTTGAACCAACTGCACCGACGGGAGACAGGGCAGTGACAATCGGGGAACATTTAGCAGCAACTCTAGGAACTAGGGCGGCTGATCCCAGGATTCTGCAGCACTTCCAAGCTGCATTGGTAAACCTAATCAGCAAAGCCAGCAAAATAGGACTTTCGCTCCCCATAGGGTTAGGAGTTTCATCTCCTTACGAGTTAACCACCCCTGGAATCCATCCACCTGGAAGGCTACGATCAGAAGTTCACATCGCAATTCCCGATACTCAAGCAAGACAATCAACTGAAGAGACCCCCCAAGACCACACTGAGGATTTCGAGGGGAGAAAACAAAGGAAGGGAAAAGGCGTGATGAATGAAGAGTCCAGGGAGGAACGAGACTAGGTGCGAACACATGGGGTCAATTCCAGTGACACACATCAGCGGAACCGGTGAAGACACCGATCCATCTCATCTGAAGATAAGAGTCCTCGTCCACGAAGGGAACTGCGGTCCAAAAGAGCGAAGCGAAGAAGATCCGAGAGCACAGAAGATCGAAGAAGCCCGGATGAGAGAGGCAATCATGGTAGGATTATAATCAGGAGCAGACTCGATCCAGCAGGGGAGCCAACTGGTCATCGAGATGTAATCCTACAAGAGCTATCAAGAAAAGTTTCAGCAATGGCACGAAGGTACGGTCGTAATGTATCTTCAGATGATGAGTCAGACAGCCCATTCATCGAAACTATTGCTCGCACCCAATTTCCAGACAGATTTAGGATGCCCACCATTGAACAATATAAGGAGAACAGGGATCCAAAGGAACATGTTCGTCGATTCCGTAATATTATGGCCCAGTATTCATCCAATGATGGGCTGTTGTGCCTCACCTTCCCACAAACATTCGGCGACCTCGCCTCCAGATGGTTTGGAAGACTCCCGCCCGGAACCATAAGCAGCTTCTCAAACCTCAGTAAGGCATTCATAAGGCAATTCATGGGAAGTGTCCAAAGAAGAAAGTCACTCGCTCATCTGTCAAACTTGAAGCAGGAACGTAATGAGTCAATCAAGAAGTATCTAGCCAGGTTCGGGAAGGAAATAGCTCAAATTGAGGATGCCAGTGATGTAGCTGTAATCGCCGCTTTCACCAATGGGCTGTAAAGTGGACGATTATCCTTTTACCTGCGAAGAGATAGACCTAAAACTTACTAGGAGATGATGGAAATAGCTGGCGACTATGCACTGGCAGAGGAAGAAGAAGTAGCGCAAGGGGGTAGCTACGTGCATGGGCACAAGCCTGACTCAAAATCGGACCATAAGGACGACAAAAAGATGCAATCACGTGATCGCCAGAAAGATGAGAAGGGCCAAAAGGGGTATTCAAGAGAAAGCAGAGGAAACACTCGAGCCAATAAGTTTCGAGGAAGGTACAACCATTACACCCCTTTAACTGGCGACCAGGAGGAGATATTGTCTGTGGTAGAAGACAAAAGACTTGCCAAATACCCTCGACAGCAATCAGCAAATGCCAGGAGAGATACAACTAAGTACTGTCGATTCCACAAAGATCATGGACATGAAACTTCAAAGTGTTTTCAGTTGCGCGATCACATTGAGAGCTTAATCAGAGATGGGCACCTGAAGGATTTTGCTTTGAAAGGTGACAAACACGATGGTCGCCGGGATGGCCGCCAAGGAAATGGGCAGGACAAGAAGAGTCCAAGGAGGAACAGCCCTAACACAGCTATAAACACCATTTTTGGCGGACCTTATACTGGGAGGAGCAATCGAGAAAGGATGTCAGAAGTTCGAGAAGTAATGTATGAAAGCAGAAGCATGGAGATCAATTCTGTGCAGAGAAACCCCAAGAAGGGAAGAGAAGGACATGATCCCATAACATTTACAGCAGAAGACTTAGACGGAATTGATGCAAAACCCAACGATGCAATCGTTGTGGGGGTTCGAATAGCCCATAGAGATGTCCTTCGGGTGATGATTGACAATGGAAGTTCAGCCGATATCCTAAGTGCCAGGGTATATGATGAGTTGCGGCTGGACAGAAAAGATCTTGAACCATTCCATGTGCCATTAAAGGGATTCAGGGGCGCAGAAGTTAGGTCGTTAGGAACTGTGAAGCTGTCGGTAAGATTTGGTACAGCACCATGCCGGCGAACAATCCTGTTGGACTTTGTCGTGGTTGACATCCACAATTGGCCGTATAATGCTTTACTTGGCCGACCGTTTCTTAACAAAGCTCGAGCTGTTACTTCAACCCATGTGTTGAAAATAAAGTTCCCTACATAATTCGGTGTCAGAGAATTGAGAGGGTCACAGGAGATGGCTCGCCGCGCCAACCTATCAATCTTCAAAGATAAAGCAGGGATGGAAACCTTGAACATATTCGAAGTAGACAGGGAAGAGCAGGAAGATAATCCAGAAAACTTCGAACTGGACCCAAGAGACAAAACGAGCAGAGAGAAGGAAGAACCGACTGAGTCGATTATTCTAGATGAAACGGAACCAGATAAAACAGTAAAGATCGGAGCAACGCTGACTGAACAAGTTAAGAAAGATATGATGAACTTGTTGAAAGAATATAGGGGGATTTTCGCTTGGTGCCACGAAGACATGCCAGGGATTGATAGAAGCGTAATTTCGCACAATCTGGCTGTGAATGAGAAATGCAAACCGGTGATGCAGAAAAGGAGAAGCTTCAACCCAGAAAGAAGTGCAGCGATAAAAGAGGAAGTATCAAAGTTGCTCGCCGCAGGGTCAATTAGAGAAGTTAAGTACCCAAAATGGGTGGCGAATGTGGTCTTAGTAAAAAAGAAGAACAATCAATGGAGGATGTGCGTCGACTTCACCGATCTGAACAAAGCCTGCCCCAAGGACAGCTTCCCGCTACCAAGGATTGACCAGTTAGTCGATGCAACAGCCGGACATTAGACGTTGAGCTTCATGGATGCATATTCAGGATATAACCAGATAAAGATGCACAAGCCAGACGAAGAGAAGACAGCGTTCACCACAGATCAGGGGTTGTATTGTTACACAGTCATGCCATTCGGCCTGAAGAACGCTGGGGCAACTTACCAGCGCTTGGTCAACAAAATGTTCGCCAGGCAAATAGGGAGAAATATGGAGGTCTACGTTGACGATATGCTGACAAAAAGCGTCACCGCAGATAGACATGCAGATGACCTGAGGGAAACATTCGACGTACTGGTCAAATATGGAATGAAGTTGAATCCAGCAAAATGTGTATTCGGTGTACCATCGGGGAGGTTTCTTGGATATCAAGTACACCAAAGAGGAATAGAGGTGAACCCTGAAAAAATCCAAGCACTAGCGAGAATGGTCTCGCCAAAGACTCTGAAGGACGTCCAAAAACTCACGGGGTGCCTAGCATCGCTGAGCAGATTCATAGCTAAGTCAATAGACCGATTGAAATTCCCTTAAGCAATATAGTGTAAATATACCTAGAGGGGGGGTGAATAGGTATAGGCTCCAAATTCTTCCAATTAAAAATAGTGCGGAAAATTACAAAGCAAAATGCACACTTGATAAGATTTAGCAAATGAATTGATTTCACTAAGACAAGAGTTAATCAATTTACAAGATGTGCAAACAATGTAATATATGGAAGATAACGAAAAGTAAAAACAAAAATGAACACAAGTATTTTTTACGTGGTAAAACCTCAAAGAGGAAACATCCACGGGTTGATACCACAACCACCGGCAAAGCAATCCACTATACGAAAAGGACTTACACACTCAAGCTATCAACACATGATATCCGCTCAAGCTATCACCTCCTAATCTACCCTCGGGCAAGTGAACTACCAAGCCTACTTCCTATCCGAGATGTGTCCTACACCTCTAGAAAGCAACTTCCTATCCAAGACGCTCACGTCTCTAGGAAGATTTCTTGCTTGACTATCCGAGTCCTCCCGACTCTAATCAAGACTTTTTGCTTGGCTATCCGGAACACTTTCCTAGCCAAGACTCCTTGCTCAAGACAAAGCTTCACTCACTTTGCAAGAGACTTCAACCTTTCACAAGGCAATGATCTAAGTGATGCAAATGATGCAAGCACAATCAAAGTAAGCTAGATGATCAATCAAGCAAAATGTACATGTTCAATGATAGTCTAGAATATGATTTCAACACACAATCACAAAAGTTATCTAGAAATCAAGACATGCAAATCAATAAGAACAAAGGTATCAATATTCAATTTAGCACACTAAAAACCTAGTTCTTAGATCATGAAATAAAACATAGAAAATAACATGAAGCACATCACACATATATTTTCTAGAATCAATTTCATGATAAATCAAGTTTAGCACATAAATGTTCAAGACTAATCACAAAGCTAAATCTCAATTAACAAATGATCAAATAACCCTAGCATGTGATCTAACATACTTCTTAACAAATTTCATCAATCAAATGGAAAGAATCAATAGTTGATCAAAGATGAAATTGAAAAGGAAGAAGTTGAAAATCATACACTGACCACGGACTGGAAATGGACCAGCTGAGAAAAATGCCGAAGTCAAATGCCTCTGGAAATGCTTGGGGTTTGTAGCTCTCTTCGAGACCAACAATTTTGGTTTTTGAATCGAATGATTTCGAGTTCGTATGAGAGAGATATGATCAAAACAAGTAAGCAAAAATTGTTGAAAAACTGATGCGGGATTTGAGTGTTCTTCAAAAATTGCATAAGTGTGGAGGGAAGGAGGTTGGCTTAAAAGGAGGGAAAGGAAAGAATTTACGAGCGAATCACGTGCTGCCACATCAGCACCCCGTGGGGGGCGTGTGGGGCCCACGGGAGCAGAGGGCTCCCTTGCCCGTGGGGCCCACGGCCTCCCACACGGGCTGGCCAAGTGGCCACACGTGATTCACACTCCTCTCGCGCGCTCCCTCGGTTCGTTGCCCCATATCTTGAGCATCCGACCTCCGATTTCGAATCCGTTTTTGGATTACGAACCGTGACTCCCTCACGCACGACTACGACTACTCAAATTTGAAAAATGGTTGAGAAATCATCTCGGAATCCGACGATGAAGTCAACACAACAAATGAGAACGAAAAGTAGCATAGTCAACTTGTTTGGACTCGAAACCTTATGTATGAGTAACCGAAACGACCGGAACTCAATAAGGCATTAAACAAGAACATTTTCAAGTCCTAAACACAAAATACGAAAACAAATAAACACATATTCACACAAACATGCCATATCAAAGAGATAGTCACAAAGCATGCAATTTCACAATGTTTGTCAATACAAGATCAATGCATGAGCATGCTATGAAGTGTGTGAATGTGTTATACCAAATGTTTGAACCACGATGCAGGGACACATATATATGAATTGTGTGTGTGTGCGCTTACGCCTTGCAAGAGGATAAAAGTCAAGATATACCTTTGACGCTTTTCACCTCTTGAAGACGACTTTTGCACTAGACGTTGCTCTCCACCTTTTAAGCTTCCTTTCTTCCAAGAATATCCTAAGCAACAACTAATACAAATATAGAGTGTTTTGCAATGGAATCAAGCCAATACAAATCATAAACCTTACAATCTCCCCCTTTGGCTATTCCATTGGCAAAACCTCAACCTCACCATACAATGTTTCACTCCAATAAACTCAAGTTGATAGCATACTCTCATCCTCACATTACAAAAAGATTCCTAGACTAAAAAGTCTTCAAGTCTTCAAGAGATTCCTCTTTTAGTCTTCAAAGTACCTATGAGAGAAAATAGCAACCAAACAAGAGATCTTCTCTAAAGAAGAATGGTGAGTTATTTAACCAAACAACAAACATAGAAGATATCCCTTATTTCATACACAAATGCATTATCTCAAGTGAATAAAATATGTTCATGTTAAAGCATTCCCTTAGTTTCCCAATTTCCAAGAACTAACTATCCTTAACATTATCAAGAAAGAATTCTTTCTCCCCCTTAAGACAAGAATTCTCCCCCTTAAGACAAAGTCTCCATAAAAGCACAAAGAGGTACAAGACTCACACAATTGGAACATTTTTCCACACATGGTGTGAGGTATACAATTTTCTCCCCTATATCAAACATGGATTCCTCCATATCAAACATGGTGAGGTATACATTTTCTCCCCCTTTTTGTCAAGGAATAGACAAAGGACACAAGAGATAAAGAATGAGATATTAAGTAAACAAATCGTATAGAAAGCTAAGTTGAATAAACTAAAGCTCCCCCTTAACATATGCTCCACATATTATCGCCAAGTAGATTTGTTCACAAGGGACATCACACAATCACACAATCAAGCAATAAGAGAAAATATTTCATAACTTGTCAAAA
Source organism: Acer saccharum (assembly GCA_030490815.1). Classification (NCBI taxonomy): domain Eukaryota; kingdom Viridiplantae; phylum Streptophyta; class Magnoliopsida; order Sapindales; family Sapindaceae; genus Acer; species Acer saccharum. Next base: position 23,177,465 of record CM059878.1, read on the forward strand.
TCCAAGAGAGAATCATATATTTTCATTAATCTCTCAAAAATATTCTCACATTGCTAATGAATCAAGCACATAAGCAAAATGTGTGTGTGTGAATGCTTCTCAAATATATAGTAGCAGTAATTGTGATATCAACATGCAAACTCTATCCACACCTATCCATCTAAAGCCTTTCCAAAAATAGGTCAAACCGATATTCATCCGGATTTTTGCTTTTAAAATGAATAGATATCAACATATGAGCGTGTGTGTGCATGTGGCTCGTTTTCCCGTTTCTATTTGTCAACCCGAGCTTTTTCACGATTCTCAACTATACACCATAAGCCTTTTTTGTTTTGTTTTAGGCTTGAATCAAAGAATTTTTTTTTTTATTTTATGATTCATTTCAACACTTCTTTGATTTTACTAACAAAAACATATACTCCTCATGGCGGCTTTCACTCATCACAATGGCGTAGCCCTTTCCTACATTGGGTGGCTTCACAACCAAGGTGTGTAGCCCTTTCCATGAGGGTGCTCGTTGATTACTATGTAGTGCCGAAGCAAAATGGATACATACCATAGGTCATCTATCATGTACTTAACAATAAACTTCTAGATGCATCCATTATCTACACATATTCAACCACATATACTCAAAACTAAAACATATAAGAGAAGCATTAGTGCACTTTTCAAAAAAAATGATTTTCAAGCTCAAGTGCATGATCTAGAAACAATAAAAGATACTTGTTTAAGATCATTACTTCTCAAGTAAGTAGCTCTCAAAGATATTGATATTTAAATAAAGTTTTGCTCATCAAGCCACTCACAATCACACATAGACAATAATCAACACAAATCATGTCAATGGATCTTTGAAGAGTTTTAAACCTCTTTTTGTCCAAGGACTTAGTAAACAAATCCGCAAGTTGATTTTTAGTAGGCACATGCTTTAGAGAAACAATAGAATGGTCAACATGTTCTCTAATGAAATGATGCCTAATATCTATGTGCAATGATATCATGCATATATAGAGTTGAAAAGATGAAATAGAAAGCAAGCTTTTAGAGTAGAGAAATACCTTAGCAAGCTTTTTCACTAATGAAAGGTCTCCGCTCTTTTTATGAGCTTTCTTGGCTTGTTTGTCCTCATGACAACAAGTTGTTGGTGTGTCATCCCAAGAAAATAAAGACCAAACACTTTCAACTCAAACAATTACATAAAAATGACTTTCTCTAAAAGTCTTAACAAAAATTTTCACCAAATAGATTTCAAAATTCAACTTCTTTAAAGTTAATCAACAAATTTTGACTATCATAGTGATTATGAGAATATTAAGTTCATGTATTGACTAGAGACACCAAGTTTGAATACTAGACCTAGCACATTAAAAATGGCATAGTCAAGCATCAAACTTAGAACTCTTATCAAACAAGAACAAAAATATTCTCATATGTGCTACTCAATCAAGTATGAGAGCACTCACCTTTGACCATATTGGTCTTAGGTGAACCAACACAAACAACATCATGATCATTACGCATGGCAATATGAAATCTAGAAGATAAATCATCAACTATCTTCTTCATGAAAACATCACTTATATTAAAGTCAACATTTTTGCCACGCACAAATATTTCATCAAGACTCTTCAAATGATCATGGTTAACACTCTTCTTAACCAACTTCTTCTCAACATATTTCTTAACATGATTATTATTAACATGCATGTTATTCTTTTCAATCCAAATTTTCTTGATAGGTTTCTTCACATGAATATGATCAATATGCACATTTCTCAAAGCATTAAAGCTATTGTCATGTTTAGAAACTTTCAAAGAAGATTTATCCATTTCACAAGTATGCACATTATTTTTCTTAACCCAAACTTTCCTTGTTGAATTCTTTTCATTAACATGTTCATCATGCATAGTCTCTAATGCCCTAACATGTTTAGAAACAACCAAAGGAAGTCTTTTCATCTCCCTAGCATGCATCTCATTCCCAAGTTTGCATTGTCTAATATACTCATAGCATTTAGGTTTGATATGCCCAACAATATTGCAAAAATGACAAACCGGGACAAACTTAGAGATGTTATGTCTAGCTCTAGACTTAAACTCATGCTTAGGAGAATGATTAGGTAACTTTTTCACATTTTTATCATGTTCCACATTTCCTAGTTTGCATTGCCTAGCATATTCATAACACTTAGGCCTAATGTGACCAACCACATTACAATAATGACAAACCGGAATGAATTTAGAGAAGTTACCTTTTTGGTGTGCATGCTTTGGTTGAGAAGTCGGTTGAGAAGTTCCATAGCTCTTCTTGTCTTTGTCTTTGATGTTGGAAGGAATGGTACTAGATTCTTTCTTCTTCTTGGACTTTCTTGACTTGTTCTTGGTTGTAGGAGTCTTCTTAACTTCTTCTACAAAACCCAAGCCACTCATATCTCCATGATGCTTTCCAAGTTTTATCACTTCATCAAGCTTAATGGCTCCAATTTTCATGCCATTAATAGACTCTTTAAGAGATTTGACTTCATCTTTAAGCTCACACTCCTTTATCTTCATGATACTTAAAGAGTTCTCTTTTTGCTTAATCTCTCCTTCCATGGCAAACAACTTCATAGTAAAGTCTTCTTTTAAATCATCTAACTCTTGAGCACTTTCCTCCACCTTAGAGACATACTTTTCAATGGTCTTTTCATGCTCCTTGATGACTTCACTTTGCTTGCTCATCTTCTCCAAAGACATCTTCTTTTCATTGACAAGAGCTTTAAAGATCACCACTAAATTGGCATTGATCAACTTCAACTTGATGTTCTCTTCATTCTTTTGTTGAAGGATCTTGTCATTGAAGCTTATAAAATCTTGATTTGAGGAGGCTTCGAACTCTTCTTGATTGGAGGAGATTTCACTATCTTCACTACTTGAAGAGTATTCACTTTCCTCATTACTTGAGGAGTCTTCACCACTATCCTCAAATCTTCCTTCATATATAGCCGGGTGAGCAATATAATTGCTAGTATATTCTCGTTCATTTGAGGACTCCTCTTCCTCTTCTTTATCACTCATACTCACATCACTCCAAGAAGCCGCCATTGCTAATCCTTTCTTAGACTCTCTCTTCTCATTAGCACGCTTGGTGGAGATAAATCCAATCCCTTTGCATTCATGGCATTGAATTAACTTCTTCATAGATTTATCCTTGCAATCTACCACTTCTTTTGGAGTGATCTTCTTCTTGACTTCCTCTCTCTTAGAACATATGTTCTTTAGAAATTTCTTGAAAGTTCTCACCATACAAGCCACATCATCTTCACTCTCCTCATTGGTTACCTTGAGTGCTATTCCCTTACCTTCAATCTTCGGCTTGAACCCAAGCTCATAAGTTTGTAGAGACCCAAGAAGCTCATCAACCCTCATAAGATCGACATTCTTGCTTTCTTCAATTGCGGTCACCTTTGCATTAAATCTCTTAGGCAAGGATCTCAAGATCTTCCAATTAATTCTCTCTTGTGGATATAGCTCTCCCAAAGTTTGACTTTGGTTGGTGATATTCAAGAGTCTTGTTTGGAAGTCTACTAACTTCTCATCCTCATTCATAACAAGACTTTCAAATTGAGAAGTAAGCATTTGTACTCTAGACCTTCGAACCGCTAACGTACCCTCATTGGTAGTTTGCAAAGTATCCCATGCATCCTTTGCCGATTCAAAGTTTTGGATGTAGATAAATTGAGTACAATCTACACCTCCAAAAATAGCATTCATCGCCCGATGATGCCATTTAGCATTATCAAAATCAATGGCCGTCCATTCGGCTCTAGGCTTCGCAATCATAGTGCCATCTTCAATCCTTTTGGTAGGCAACTCATAACCTTCCTCAACACTTATCCATGCCTTTTCATTAATGGATCTAATGTAAGCTCTCATCCTAATTTTCCAAAAGGAGTAGTTACCACTATTCAATAGAGGAGGTCTACCACTAGAAGCACCTTCCGGCATTGAATCACCCATAGCTACAAAAATGAACAAACACAACAAAACACAACAAAACAAAACACAAACACTATAATATGGATCTATCTAATTACTTCTAGACACCCGCTCTGATACCAATTGAAATTCCCTTAAGCAATATAGTGTAAATATACCTAGAGGGGGGGTGAATAGGTATAGGCTCCAAATTCTTCCAATTAAAAATAGTGCGGAAAATTACAAAGCAAAATGCACACTTGATAAGATTTAGCAAATGAATTGATTTCACTAAGACAAGAGTTAATCAATTTACAAGATGTGCAAACAATGTAATATATGGAAGATAACGAAAAGTAAAAAAAAAAATGAACACAAGTATTTTTTACGTGGTAAAACCTCAAAGAGGAAACATCCACGGGTTGATACCACAACCACCGGCAAAGCAATCCACTATACGAAAAGGACTTACACACTCAAGCTATCAACACATGATATCCGCTCAAGCTATCACCTCCTAATCTACCCTCGGGCAAGTGAACTACCAAGCCTACTTCCTATCCGAGATGTGTCCTACACCTCTAGAAAGCAACTTCCTATCCAAGACGCTCACGTCTCTAGGAAGATTTCTTGCTTGACTATCCGAGTCCTCCCGACTCTAATCAAGACTTTTTGCTTGGCTATCCGGAACACTTTCCTAGCCAAGACTCCTTGCTCAAGACAAAGCTTCACTCACTTTGCAAGAGACTTCAACCTTTCACAAGGCAATGATCTAAGTGATGCAAATGATGCAAGCACAATCAAATTAAGCTAGATGATCAATCAAGCAAAATGTACATGTTCAATGATAGTCTAGAATATGATTTCAACACACAATCACAAAAGTTATCTAGAAATCAAGACATGCAAATCAATAAGAACAAAGGTATCAATATTCAATTTAGCACACTAAAAACCTAGTTCTTAGATCATGAAATAAAACATAGAAAATAACATGAAGCACATCACACATATGTTTTCTAGAATCAATTTCATGATAAATCAAGTTTAGCACATAAATGTTCAAGACTAATCACAAAGCTAAATCTCAATTAACAAATGATCAAATAACCCTAGCATGTGATCTAACATACTTCTTAACAAATTTCATCAATCAAATGGAAAGAATCAATAGTTGATCAAAGATGAAATTGAAAAGGAAGAAGTTGAAAATCATACACTGACCACGGACTGGAAATGGACCAGCTGAGAAAAATGCCGAAGTCAAATGCCTCTGGAAATGCTTGGGGTTTGTAGTTCTCTTCGAGACCAACAATTTTGGTTTTTGAATCGAATGATTTCGAGTTCGTATGAGAGAGATATGATCAAAACAATAAGCAAAAATTGTTGAAAAACTGATGCGGGATTTGAGTGTTCTTCAAAAATTGCATAAGTGTGGAGGGAAGGAGGTTGGCTTAAAAGGAGGGAAAGGAAAGAATTTACGAGCGAATCATGTGCTGCCACATCAGCACCCCGTGGGGGGCGTGTGGGGCCCACGGGAGCAGAGGGCTCCCTTGCCCGTGGGGCCCACGGCCTCCCACACGGGCTGGCCAAGTGGCCACACGTGATTCACACTCCTCTCGCGCGCTCCCTCAGTTCGTTGCCCCATATCTTGAGCATCCGACCTCCGATTTCGAATCCGTTTTTGGATTACGAACCGTGACTCCCTCACGCACGACTACGACTACTCAACTTTGAAAAATGGTTGAGAAATCATCTCGGAATCCGACGATGAAGTCAACACAACAAATGATAACGAAAAGTAGCATAGTCAACTTGTTTGGACTCGAAACCTTATGTATGAGTAACCGAAACGACCGGAACTCAATAAGGCATTAAAAAAGAACATGTTCAAGTCCTAAACACAAAATTCGAAAACAAATAAACACATATTCACACAAACATGCCATATCAAAGAGATAGTCACAAAGCATGCAATTTCACAATGTTTGTCAATACAAGATCAATGCATGAGCATGCTATGAAGTGTGTGAATGTGTTATACCAAATGTTTGAACCACGATGCAGGGACACACATGTATGAATTGTGTGTGTGTGCGCTTACGCCTTGCAAGAGGATAAAAGTCAAGATATACCTTTGACGCTTTTCACCTCTTGAAGACGACTTTTGCACTAGACGTTGCTCTCCACCTTTTAAGCTTCCTTTCTTCCAAGAATATCCTAAGCAACAACTAATACAAATATAGAGTGTTTTGCAATGGAATCAAGCCAATACAAATCATAAACCTTACACCGATGCCTACCATTTTTCAAAGCTCTAAAAAAGGGAAAGGGAATCGAGTGGAATGAGGATTGCGAAAAGGCCTTCCAGGCCTTGAAAGATTACCTTGGACATGCACCACTGCTATCAAAACCAGAAACAGGAGAGACATTGTACATGTACTTGTCCGTCTCTGAAGCAGCCACAAGTTCCGTGCTAGTGCGACAGGAAGATGGAATCCAAAAGCTAATATACTACACCAGCAAAGCACTGTTACCAGCCGAAACAAGGTACTCGCCGGCTGAAAAAATGGCACTCGCCCTAATAACAGCAGCAAGGAAACTAAGACCATATTTCCAGTCTCATAAAATCGGGGTATACACCAACTGCCCACTAAAATTAATCCTACAGAAACCAGAAGTATCCGGGCGATTAACGAAGTGGGCGATCGAATTAAGTGAATTCGATGTAAAGTACCTCCCAAGGACAGCATGAATGTACACAAACGAAGTTAAATTGCTTAAAGCATACCTAGAGGGGGGGGGGGGGGGGGTGAATAGGTTTTTACACCTTTTTTCAAACCCTTGAACAAACATCCGTTTGTCCCTCAAGGTTGCCTTACACACAACACAATAAGCCAAGGTAGACATACATAAACAATACGATGACACAATCATAAGAGAAATGTCTAAGTATATCAACAAGTCATGTGAGGTAAAATATCAAATAAACATAACAACAAAATAAGCTTGTATTTCATAAGATGTTCAATGTGTTACAAGAGTGAGCAAAATGTCACTAAACAAATATTACAATATACAAAAGAATCAAAGATACAAATTGATCTATAAAATGAATACACTAATCACACTATACAAAGACTTGGTTCACAATACATCACAAGTGAATATTATGAATCAAGACAATAAAATATACAATTAAAATATAAGAGAAGAGATAGAAAGAATTAACACAAGGGATTTTTTAACGTGGTAAAACCTCCAAGGAGGAAACATCCACGGGTTGAACTGCAACCATTGGGTACTATATTATTGGAAAGTAAACATAGAACATTCACAAAGTGACCAATCTTTAGCTCACCCAACCTAGTGAAGTCTAAGCCTACCCAACCCTATTGGAAAGTATGAAATCCCTCAATGATGCGGAACCACCATATATTGGACAACACACTCAACCAACATCGATGGTAGATTAGAAATTCCTCAAGAGTGCATACACCTCCCGTGTACCCTGCTCTATCGGACTCTATGTCTAACCATATGCCTAGGCCTACCAATACAATAGCCAACTCCCTATCCAAGGCACTCTTGCCTCTAGGGAGCCTCCCATGCATGACTATCCGAGTCCTCCCGACTCTAGCCATGACTCCTTGCTTACCTATCCGAGTCATCCCGACTCTAGGCAAGTCTTCTTGCTTGGCTATCCAAGTCACCCCGACTCTAGCCAAGACTTCTTGCCTTTTACAAGGACTTCCTAGTGTGATCATATGAATGCAAATGATGCAAACAATCAAATCAACATAGAACATGTGATCAATACATCCTATGGCACAAGTAGACCTAAACATGTGAAATCACAAGTAATCAAGTCTAAATGCAATAATAAGAGAATAGAAACCTAAGCATGTGAAACACCTAACACATACACTCAAAGTCTCATTCACATACACAACACTTGAATCATAATATGTTCATGAAGTACAAGATTCAAGATGCTATCAATATACAATTAAATGCTAGATATATGAGATTAAAATCAATCAATATACTAGACAAAAATATAGAGCAAGGTTTTGAGATTTACATCAATCAAAACCTATATTCTCTAAATCACAAACAAATACACAAATCCTTGATTTCTTCAATCAAAGGACCAAATCAAATCTCAAAGTCATTTTAACACAAAATTAATTCAATTAAGTATCAAACAATCTAAGATGCCATTCTAATCACAATACAACTCACAAACATATGAAAAACATAGAATCATAGAATCTAGTCAACATTAGTTCACAAATTGAGTTTCAATTAGAATGATAATCAAGCTATCTTTCTCAATAGCTTTTACTAAACATAATCAAAGATATAGAAGAAGAAACCCCAAGCATTTGGAAGGTCAAATAACAAGAAATCCCTAAGATGAGACCATTACCTCGGATTTTGAAGCTTGTTCGGAATTCAGTGATCAACCACTGGAAATCACGATCAAATAGCCACCAAAACACTTGGAGATGTTAGAGGACTCAAATACGAACACTCTCCAACTTGAATCACTCAAATCCGACTCCAGATGAGGAAGATATGGTGTTTCGAAAATCAGAACTTTCAGAGGAGAGAGCTGACGGGAAATCAGAATTTTTCTTCTTAAATTTTCAAATGGAGAGAGAGAGGGAAGAAATAGGAGGAGAGAGAAGGAGGGAACCGGCCAACCATGTGGTGCCACGTCACCCCCTGGCCGTGGGGGGCGCGTGGCCCACACGGGAGCAGAGGCTGCTTCAGGCCGTGGGGCCCACGGCCTCAACCACGGCCAGCCCATGTGGCCCACGGCCTGGGCTGTCCTCTCGCGCGCTCCCTCGGTTCGTCGGCCCGTATCTCGGGCGTTCGAACTCCGAATTCAAATCTGTTTTCGGATTACGAACCGTAACTCTCTCACGCACGATAAAAACTATACAACTTTGAAAAACGATTGAGAAATCATCTCGGAAATCATCGATGAAGTCAACACAACGTAAGAGAACGTAAAGTGGCATAGTCAACACGTTTGGACTCGAAACCTTATGAATGAGTAACCGAAACGACCGGAACTCAATAAGGCATTGAATAAGAACATGTTCAAGTCCTAAAAACAAAATACGGAAACATACAAACACAAATACACACACATATGCTAGTTTCCGGACATAGTCCTAGAAAATGCAAAACACAAAGTTTATTAACTAAATGTGAATGCATGAGCATATTTTGCCAAGTGTGTGAAAGTGAAATGTAAATGAAATAAAATCATGAAGAGACACACAAGAATGATATGTGTGAGTGTGTGCCTAGCCTTGTAAGAGATAAGAGGACTTAGAATACCTTTGTAAACCGATAAGACCCGAAACTCTTAAAAGCCGGCAACTTGAACGAATAATGGTTGAGACGTCCTTCGTCTTCGAAATCCTTCATTTACTAACCACTAAACATTACAAGTAAAACACGTTTTGATATGGAATTAATGCCAACACTAATTATTAACCTAACAATCTCCCCCTTTGGCAAATTCCATGACAAAACCCCTAAACAAACACTAAAACAATTACAAAGAAAATTTGGTCACAATGAGTACAATGAGTTACACATATAGACACAAATTATAACAACAAGTCTTGAACTTCATCTTGGTCTTCTCTTGATATCACCTAAAAAGAACTTGAAAGCACAAGAATATCCAAGAGACAACAAGTATGGCAATATCCAATCTTAGGCAAGAAAATAATAACATATAAGTTCAAATGGATCAAGTATGCTCCCCCTTAATACATACTATCCATCAATATATTCTAAGCCAAGATTCAACAAAAATATTACATGCCATAAAGTTCAAGCTAGATACCAAATATACAAAAATATAAAACAACTAACATAAGACTAAGTAAGCTATATATCTCCCATGTGTTTCTCATATTTCTCCCCCTTTTTGACATGATATGAAGCCAAAGGGAAAGAGTAAGAAATTATACCTCATGAAGCTCTCTAGCCACTTGTGCCACCAAGGAAAGAAGAACGGTGTGCGGATCTCACATATTGCCTTGTTGGAGTTGATTTTCCTTCCAACTCTTTGATCCTCTCATCTTGAGCAACAAGCTTTGCACTAAGGTCTTCAATCTTCCTTTGTGACGCCTCAATCAACCTATGAGATTCTTCAACCTCTTTCCTCAATTTTAAAGCCCAACTAGGAAGAGCGGGTGAGTTAGGGACATGGTTAGAATCAAGAGAATCACCAAAAAGCCTAAGTACATTATTAGACTTTCCCTTGTCCTTGTACGACATGGTTGCCATACGTTTCTCACTCAACTTCTCTAAGGGAGGAAGCATAACATCACCATCAAGATTCCTCACACCTTTAGCTAAGCACAATTGAGTTATAAACCCCGGAAAAGCCAATTTCTTGTCCAAACGACTAGTACAAGCCGCAATTTGAATTTGCTCCACAAGCAATTCACCAAGGTTTATAGGTTGGTTAGTAACCAAGGCATATACAATCTTAATCTTGTCTCTATTAAGCTCCGAAGCATTAGTAGAAACAACAAGATTGGAGCATACAAATAAATGCCAAAATGAACTAATTTTTGTTAGCTCACCTTGCCTAATAAAAGCACGTTTCCCCCACACAAAATCATCATCATCACATAGAGTCTTACCCATTAAATCAAGGTTTTCCAAGACATCAACATCAAGGAATTCCGATTCAATGTCATCGGACAAGTTAAGAAATTCATTAACCTTCCTAGGGCAAACTCTAAAGACAACTTTCCTTATGCTAAGAGTAGCACTAGTCACAGTAGAACCGGATTTGTAAGCATTATAAAATTCTCTAACAATGGTCTCATTAGATATTCCTAACATGTTGACCCATGAAATCCAATTCCTACTCTTAAGCACATCATAGACATATGATCCAATACAAGAGTCCAAGTCAATACCCCTTTCTTGAATTATCTTTTTGCACCCAAAAATTCCCAATTCATCAACTTTGTTACCTTTGGAAATTTTGGAAGAAATTGTAGGTTTCGACTTGGCAATGGGAGATGAAGAAGTGTTTCCACCAACCTTCTTTGCTTTACCCATGATCTTGCAACACAAAACAAACTAAAAACAAAGTGAGAGGAAACAAATAAACAAATAAGAAACCAATAAACATATACAAAGGCAAAAACACTATATTTAATAAATCACCATGCAAGTAAGAATTTATCATAGCATCTTCATGATTTATCAAAAATAAGAATAATGCCAACAATTAACAACCTTGAAGAACATGTGAACATGTCATAAAAGAGAACAAGAATTTAGCATATTATGCTCCCCCTTGACAAGTGCCTCATCTAAAATCAAGATAGACAAATGTTCACAAAAATCACCACACAATCACATCACAAGCAATTTTTATTAGATTTGCAAATAAGCTTCACATATCTAAGAGAGTTACATCAAGATTTTCAATCACTCTCATATGTCATCAAAAATTGCTAAAGTATCACAAATACTAATTAAGCAAAAGTGAGTGTGTGAAGATTTTGCTTGAAGTATATGAAAAGAAGTAGTTTGATAATCAAGCATGCATACAATTTCAACATCTATTCATCTTAGGCCTTTCCATAAAAAGGTCAAACCGGTTATTGTAAGGTTGATAATTAGTGTTGGCATTAATTCCATATCAAAACGTGTTTTACTTGTAATGTTTAGTGGTTAGTAAATGAAGGATTTCGAAGATGAAGGACGTCTCAACCATTATTCGTTCAAGTTGTCGGCTTTTAAGAGTTTCGGACATTATCGGTCTACAAAGGTATACATGACCTCTTATCTCTTACAAGGCTAGGCACACACCCACACATATCATTTTTGTGTGTCCCTTCATGATTTTATTTCATTTACATTTCACTTTCACACACTTGGCAAAATATGCTCATGCATTCACTTTTAGTTAATAAACTTTGTGTTTTGCATTTTCTAGGACTATGTCCGGAAACTAGCATATGTGTGTGTATTTGTGTTTATATGTTTCCGTATTTTGTGTTTAGGACTTGAACATGTTCTTATTCAATGCCTTCTTGAGTTCCGGTCGTTTCGGTTACTCATTCATAAGGTTTCGAGTCCAAACGTGTTGACTATGCCACTTTACGTCCTCTTACGTTGTGTTGACTTCATCGATGATTTCCGAGATGATTTCTCAACCGTTTTTCAAAGTTGTATAGTCGTTTTTGTGTGTGATAGAGTCACGGTTCGTAATCCGAAAACGGATTCGAATTCAGAGTTCGGACGCTCGAGATACGGGCCGACGAACCGAGAGTGCGCGGGAGAGGACAGCCCAGGCCGTGGGCCACATGGGCTGGCCGTGGTTGAGGCCGTGGGCCCCACGGCCTGGAGCCCCTTCTGCTCCCGTGTGGGCCACGCGCCCCCCACGGCCTGGGGGTGACGTGGCATCACATGATTGGTCGAAATGTTCTCTCTCTCTCCTCCTATTTCTTCCCTCTCTCTCTCATTTTGAATTTCTAAGCAAAAATTTCAGAATTCCCGTCTACACTTCTCTCCAATTTTTCCAAACTTCAAAACACCATATCTTCCTCATCCGGAGTCAGATTTGAGTGATTCAAGTTGGAGAGTGTTCGTATTTGAGTCCTCTAACATCTCCAAGTGATTTGGTGGCTGATTGATCGTGATTTCAAGTGGTTGGACACTGAAATTCGTACCAGCTGCAGAATTCGAGGTTTGAGTCTCAACTTTGGGATTTCTTGTTATTTCACCTTCCATTTGCTTGGGGTTTCTTCTTCTATATATATGTTATTGTTTTATGAAAGCTATTTGAAAAGGTAGCTTGATTATCATTCCAATTGAAACTCAATTTGTGGACTTATGTTGACTAGATTTTATGATTCTAGGTTTTACATTTGTTTGTGAGTTGTATTGTGATTAGAATGGCATCTTAGGTTGTTTGATACTTAATTGAATTAATTTTGTGTTAAAATGACTTTGAGATTTGATTTGGTCCTTTGATTGAAGAAATCAAGGATTTGTGTATTTGTTTGTGATTTAGAGAATATAGGTTTTGATTGATGTAAATCTCAAAACCTTGCTCTATATTTTTGTCTAGTATATTGATTGATTTTAATCTCATATATCTAGACTTTGATTGTATATTGATAGCATCTTGAATTAGGACTTAATGAACATTTTGTGATTCAAGTGTTATATGTGTGAATGAGACTTTGAGTATATGTGTTAGGTGTTTCACATGCTTAGGTTTCTATTCATGGATTTTTGCATTTAGACTTGATTAATTGTGTTTTCACATGTTTAGGTCTATTTGTGCCATAGAATGTATTGATCACATGTTCTATGTTGAAATGAATGTTTGCATCATTTGCATTCACATGATCACACTAGGAAGTCCTTGTAAAAGGCATGAAGTCTTGGTTAGAGTCGGGATGACTCGGATAGCCAAGCAAGAAGTCTTGCCTAGAGTCGGGATGACTCGGATAGGTAAGCAAGAAGTCATGGCTAGAGTCGGGAGGACTCGGATAGTCATGCATGGGAGGCTCCCTAGAGGCAAGAGTGCCTTGGATAGGGAGTTGGCTAACATATTGGTAGGCCTAGGCGTATGGTTAGACATAGACTCCGATAGAGCGGGGTACACGGGATGTGTATGCACTCTTGAGGAATTTCTAATCTACCATCGATGTTGGTTGAGTGTGTTGTCCAATATATGGTGGTTCCGCATCATTGAGGGATTTCATACTTTCCAATAGGGTTGGGTAGGCTTAGACTTCACTAGGTTGGGTGAGCTGAAGATTGGTCACTTTGTGAATGTTCTATGTTTACTTTCCAATAATATAGTACCCAATGGTTGTAATTCAACCCGTGGATGTTTCCTCCTTGGAGGTTTTACCACGTTAAAAAATCCCTTGTGTTAATTCTTTCTATCTCTTCTCTTATATTTTAATTGTATATTTTATTGTCTTGATTCATAATATTGACTTGTGATATATTTTGAATCAAGTCTTTGTATAGTGTGATTAGTGTATTCATTCTATAGATCAATTTGTATCTTTGATTCTTTTGTATATTGTAATATTTGTTTAGTGACATTTTGCTCACTCTTGTAACACATTGAACATCTTATGAAATACAAGTTTATTTTGTTGTTATGATTATTTGATATTTTACCTCACATGACTTGTTGATATACTTAGACATTTCAATTATGATTGTGTCATCATATTGTCTATGTATGTCTATCTTGGATTATAATGTTGTGTGTAAGGCTACCTTGAGGGACAAACGGATGTTTGTTCAAGGGTTTGAAAAAAGGTGTAAAAACCTATTCACCCCCCCCCCCCCTCTAGGTATGCTTTAAGCAATTTAACTTCGTTTGTGTACATTCAATTGGTATCAGAGCGGGTCGTCGGACGGCACTCGGCGAGATCCGGTTTACACTTACGAGTGGATTGCTTAGGTATTTGCTAGAATGGTTTTCCAAGATGATGTGATGACCGAAGGGGCTTCGAATTCTAGGCCTCATCTTCTCAAGGGTCACAACTACGGGTTTTGGAAATTGAGGATGAAGGCTTACATCCGATCTATTGATGAGAGAGCTTGGATGACCGTTGAAGAAGGTTACCTTGCTCCGAACAAGATTGTGGATGGAGTGACCGTTTCCAAGCCTAGGAGTGAGTGGTCTACTAATGAGTTTGAGTTAGCAAAATGGCATCATCGGGCGGTGAATGCTATTTTTGGAGGTGTTGATAGTAGGCAATTCTCCTACATTCAAAACCTAGAAACCGCTAAGGACGCATGGGAGGCTCTCCAAGTCACCAATAAGGGGACTAAAGCGGTGAAGAAGTCTCGTCTTCAATTGCTCACTTCCCAATTTGAGGTTTTGCAAATGGGTGAGGAAGACAAGTTTATTGACTTCCAAGATAAGCTTCTAGACATCGCCAACCAATGCCAAGCACTTGGTACTCCTATCTCCGATGAGAGGCTAAATTGGAAGATACTTAGATCACTTCCAAAGAGGTTCAAAGCCAAGGTTACCGCCATTGAAGAGAGCAAGGACGTTGATGTCATGAGCATAGATGAGTTGCTAGGATCTCTTCAAACTTTTGAGGCGTGCATGAAACCAAAGGCTAAGAACAAGGGTTTAGCTCTCAAAGTTGTCAAGGAAGCTAGTAGTAGCGATGATGATGAGGAAATGGCGTTATTGGTTAGGAAGTTTAGGAAGTTCATGAGGAAAGGTGCCAAGTCAAGTGGCAAGTACTCAAGGGACAAGGAAGTCAAGAAGTCCTTTACTCCACCTCATGAGAGGAGTGGTCATGCTAAGAGCAATAGGAAGGTTCAATGCTTTAAGTGCAAGAAGCTTGGACATTATGCTTCGGATTGTCCTAGTGGTGATTCTAAGAGGGACAAGAAGGGAAAGGCTATGGCGGCTACATGGAGTGAAGATGATGCCTCTAGTGATGAGGAGAGCTCAAGTGATGAGTCTTCTAGTGAAGAAGAGCTAGTGAGCAACTTTGTTGCATTCATGGCTTCTCACTCTACTCTAGAGGATGTTAATCAAGATTCATTGGATAAGGAGATTGATCAAAGTCATCAAGAGTGTTCAAATGATAATCCATCCTACATTGATCTTTTGGCTAAGGTGAAGTTTCTTGAGGAGAAGTTGAAATTAGCCTTGAGTGAGATTGATGAGAAGGAAGACTTGATCAAGATTCAAGTGGATGAGTTTGTTGCTACAACTCGTAGGCTTTTGCGTGAAAAGCATGCTAAGAATATCCGGAAGGTGAAGAATGCATATCCTACAAAGTTTGACCATGCATGTGTTGCTAACAATGTTGAGAAGAAGAGTATTAATGATATTATTGTGAATCAAGTTGTGGAAGAACTTTACTCTAGGTTCAACGTTGTGGTCAAAGAGAATCTTGATGATGTTTATGTTTGTCCACCCAAGACAAAATTTGTCAAGGGTGAGTGCTCTTACCATTAGTGTAAGTTGCACATGTGAGTTAGCTTTAAGATTAGTGTCGTTGATAAGAGGCTTAGCTTTTTGCTTTGTATCTTTACAACTTGACATGAACTTAGCTATCTCACTTTGTTTGTTTTGATAGTCAAAATTTGTTGGTTAACTTTTGAGAAGTTTTTTTTTGGAATCTATATGATAACATTATTGTTATGGCTTTTAGAGAAAGTCAATTTTTTTGTTTGTTTGAGTTGGATTACATTGCCTTTAGTCTCTTGGAATCGACACACCTATAACTTGTAGTCATGAGGACTCACAAGCCAAGAGGACTCATAAAAAGGGTGAAGGCTTTGTATTTGGTGAAAATAGCTTGCGAAGGTATCTCTATATCATATTGCTTGCTTACTTGATTTTTCATCTATCAACTCATTGTTTGTATCACTTTCATGAAGCATGTCATAATTGAGAACTAATATAGTGTTTATATGGTACTCTTTGACATTTGCTAGTTTAAGATCTTTAGGTGATAAGTGTTCACATTGATCTTATTTCATGAAGCGTGTTGTTATTTGTATGATTGTTGAGTGGCTAATTTTTGAATAATGTGAGCTTCATATTCTTTAATAGCTACTCTCTTGAGAAGTAGAGATCTTAAGTAAGTCTCTTTACTTGCTTTTAGATCATGTGCTTTTAAGCCTTGAAATTGGTTTCAAAAAATGCACTTTGCTTCTCTTGTATGTTTTGTTAAGTATGTTGAGCTTGATTGATGTTCGCTTTGGATACACCTTGAAGTCCTAAGGACTAGTACATTTAAAAATGACCAATGGTTGGTATCCATTTGCTTCGGCAACATAGAACTCAACGAGCACCCTCATGGAAAGGGCTACACACCTTGGTTGTGAAGCCACCCAATGTTGGAAAGGGCTACATCATTGTGATGAGTGAAAGCCGCCATGAGGTGTATATGTTTATGTTAGAAAAATCAAAGAAGTGTTGAATTGAATCATAAAAAAAAATCTTTGATTCAAGCCTTAATAAAAAAAAAATAAAAAAAATAAAAAAAAATAAAAGGCTTTTGGAGTATAGTTGAATAATCAAATGAGCTCGGGTTGACAAATAGAAATGGGTTGACGAGCCACATGCACACACACGCTCACATGTTGAAATCTATTCTCTTTATAAGCAAAATTTCGGATGATAACCGGTTTGACCTTTTTATGGAAAGGCCTAAGATGAATAGATGTTGAAATTGTGTGCATGCTTGATTATCAAACTACTTCTTTTCATATACTTGAAGCAAATCTTCACACACTCACTTTTGCTTAATTAGTATTTGTGATACTTTAGCAATTTTTGATGACATATGAGAGTGATTGAAAATCTTGATGTAACTCTCTTAGATATGTGAAGCTTATTTGCAAATCTAATAAAGATTGCTTGTGATGTGATTGTGTGGTGATTTTTGTGAACATTTGTCTATCTTGATTTTAGATGAGGCACTTGTCAAGGGGGAGCATAATATGCTAAATTCTTGTTCTCTTTTATGACATGTTCACATGTTCTTCAAGGTTGTTAATTGTTGGCATTATTCTTATTTTTGATAAATCATGAAGATGCTATGATAAATTCTTACTTGCATGGTGATTTATTAAATATAGTGTTTTGCCTTTGTATATGTTTATTGGTTTCTTATTTGTTTCTTTGTTTCCTCTCACTTTGTTTTTAGTTTGTTTTGTGTTGCAAGATCATGGGTAAAGCAAAGAAGGTTGGTGGAAATACTTCTTCATCTCCCATTGCCAAGTTGAAACCTACAATTTCGTCCAAAATTTCCAAAGGTAACAAAGTTGATGAATTGGGAATTTTTGGGTGCAAAAAGATAATTCAAGAAAGAGGTATTGACTTGGACTCTTGTATTGGATCATATGTCTATGATGTGCTTAAGAGTAGGAATTGGATTTCATGGGTCAACATGTTAGGAGTATCTAATGAGACCATTGTTAGAGAATTTTATAATGCTTACAAATCCGGTTCTACTGTGACTAGTGCTACTCTTAGCATAAGGAAAGTTGTATTTAGAGTTTGCCCTAGGAAGGTTAATGAATTTCTTAACTTGTCCGATGACATTGAATCGGATTTCCTTGATATTGATGTCTTGGAAAACCTTGATTTAATGGGTAAGACTCTTTGTGATGATGATGATTTTGTGTGGGGGAAACGTGCTTTTATTAGGCAAGGTGAGCTAACAAAAATTAGTGCATTTTGGCATTTATTTGTATGCTCCAATCTTATTGTTTCTACTAATGCTTCGGAGCTCAATAGAGACAAGATTAAGATTGTGTATGCCTTGGTTACTAACCAACCTATAAACCTTGGTGAATTGCTTGTGGAGCAAATTCAAAGTGCGGCTTGTACTAGTCGTTTGGACAAGAAATTGGCTTTTCCGGGGTTTATAACTCAATTGTGCTTAGCTAAAGGTGTGAGGAATCTTGATGGTGATGTTATGCTTCCTCCCTTAGAGAAGTTGTGTGAGAAACGTTTGGCAACCATGTCATACAAGGACAAGGGAAAGTCTAATGATGTACTTAGGCTTTTTGGTGATTCTCTTGATTCTAACCATGTCCCTTACTCACCCGCTCTTCCTAGTTGGGCTTTAAAATTGAGGAAAGAGGTTGAAGAATCTCATAGGTTGATTGAGGCGTCACAAAGGAAGATTGAAGACCTTAGTGCAAAGCTTGTTGCTCAAGATGAGAGGATCAAAGAGTTGGAAGGAAAATCAACTCCAACAAGGCAATATGTGAGATCCGCACACCGTTCTTCTTTCCTTGGTGGCACAAGTGGCTAGAAAGCTTCATGAGGTATAATTTCTTACTCTTTCCCTTTGGCTTCATATCATGTCAAAAAGGGGGAGAAATATGAGAAACACATGGGAGATATCTAGCTTACTTAGCCTTATGTTAGTTGTTTTTGTATATTTGGTATCTAGCTTGAACTATATGGCATGTAATATTTTTTTTGTTGAATCTTGGCTTAGAATATATTGATGGATAGTATGTATTAAGGGGGAGCATACTTGATCCATTTGAACTTATATGCTATTATTTTCTTGCCTATGATTGGATACTTGGATATTGCCATACTTGGTGTCTCTTGGATATTCTTGTGCTTTCGAGTTTTTTTTAGGTGATATCAAGAGAAGACCAAGATGAAGTTCAAGACTTGATTTATAATTTGTGTCTATATGTGTAACTCATTGTACTCATTGTGACCAAATTTTCTTTGTAATTGTTTTAGTGTTTGTTTAGGGGTTTTGACATGGAATTTGCCAAAGGGGGAGATTGTAAGGTTGATAATTAGTGTTGGCATTAATTCCATATCAAAACGTGTTTTACTTGTAATGTTTAGTGGTTAGTAAATGAAGGATTTCGAAGATGAAGGACGTCTCAACCATTATTCGTTCAAGTTGTCGGCTTTTAAGAGTTTCGGACATTATCGGTCTACAAAGGTATACATGACCTCTTATCTCTTACAAGGCTAGGCACACACCCACACATATCATTTTTGTGTGTCCCTTCATGATTTTATTTCATTTACATTTCACTTTCACACACTTGGCAAAATATGCTCATGCATTCACTTTTAGTTAATAAACTTTGTGTTTTGCATTTTCTAGGACTATGTCCGGAAACTAGCATATGTGTGTGTATTTGTGTTTATATGTTTCCGTATTTTGTGTTTAGGACTTGAACATGTTCTTATTCAATGCCTTCTTGAGTTCCGGTCGTTTCGGTTACTCATTCATAAGGTTTCGAGTCCAAACGTGTTGACTATGCCACTTTACGTCCTCTTACGTTGTGTTGACTTCATCGATGATTTCCGAGATGATTTCTCAACCGTTTTTCAAAGTTGTATAGTCGTTTTTGTGTGTGAGAGAGTCACGGTTCGTAATCCGAAAACGGATTCGAATTCGGAGTTTGGACGCTCGAGATACGGGCCGACGAACCGAGAGTGCGCGGGAAAGGACAGCCCAGGCCGTGGGCCACATGGGCTGGCCGTGGTTGAGGCCGTGGGCCCCACGGCCTGGAGCCCCTTCTGCTCCCGTGTGGGCCACGCGCCCCCCACGGCCTGGGGGTGACGTGGCACCACATGATTGGTCGAAATGTTCTCTCTCTCTCCTCCTATTTCTTCCCTCTCTCTCTCATTTTGAATTTCTAAGCAAAAATTTCAGAATTCCCGTCTACACTTCTCTCCAATTTTTCCAAACTTCAAAACACCATATCTTCCTCATCCGGAGTCGGATTTGAGTGATTCAAGTTGGAGAGTGTTCGTATTTGAGTCCTCTAACATCTCCAAGTGATTTGGTGGCTGATTGATCGTGATTTCAAGTGGTTGGACACTGAAATTCGTACCAGCTGCAGAATTCGAGGTTTGAGTCTCAACTTTGGGATTTCTTGTTATTTCACCTTCCATTTGCTTGGGGTTTCTTCTTCTATATATATGTTATTGTTTTATGAAAGCTATTTGAAAAGGTAGCTTGATTATCATTCCAATTGAAACTCAATTTGTGGACTTATGTTGACTAGATTTTATGATTCTAGGTTTTACATTTGTTTGTGAGTTGTATTGTGATTAGAATGGCATCTTAGGTTGTTTGATACTTAATTGAATTAATTTTGTGTTAAAATGACTTTGAGATTTGATTTGGTCCTTTGATTGAAGAAATCAAGGATTTGTGTATTTGTTTGTGATTTAGAGAATATAGGTTTTGATTGATGTAAATCTCAAAACCTTGCTCTATATTTTTGTCTAGTATATTGATTGATTTTAATCTCATATATCTAGACTTTGATTGTATATTGATAGCATCTTGAATTAGGACTTAATGAACATTTTGTGATTCAAGTGTTATATGTGTGAATGAGACTTTGAGTATATGTGTTAGGTGTTTCACATGCTTAGGTTTCTATTCATGGATTTTTGCATTTAGACTTGATTAATTGTGTTTTCACATGTTTAGGTCTATTTGTGCCATAGAATGTATTGATCACATGTTCTATGTTGAAATGAATGTTTGCATCATTTGCATTCACATGATCACACTAGGAAGTCCTTGTAAAAGGCATGAAGTCTTGGTTAGAGTCGGGATGACTCGGATAGCCAAGCAAGAAGTCTTGCCTAGAGTCGGGATGACTCGGATAGGTAAGCAAGAAGTCATGGCTAGAGTCGGGAGGACTCGGATAGTCATGCATGGGAGGCTCCCTAGAGGCAAGAGTGCCTTGGATAGGGAGTTGGCTAACATATTGGTAGGCCTAGGCGTATGGTTAGACATAGACTCCGATAGAGCGGGGTACACGGGATGTGTATGCACTCTTGAGGAATTTCTAATCTACCATCGATGTTGGTTGAGTGTGTTGTCCAATATATGGTGGTTCCGCATCATTGAGGGATTTCATACTTTCCAATAGGGTTGGGTAGGCTTAGACTTCACTAGGTTGGGTGAGCTGAAGATTGGTCACTTTGTGAATGTTCTATGTTTACTTTCCAATAATATAGTACCCAATGGTTGTAATTCAACCCGTGGATGTTTCCTCCTTGGAGGTTTTACCACGTTAAAAAATCCCTTGTGTTAATTCTTTCTATCTCTTCTCTTATATTTTAATTGTATATTTTATTGTCTTGATTCATAATATTGACTTGTGATGTATTTTGAATCAAGTCTTTGTATAGTGTGATTAGTGTATTCATTCTATAGATCAATTTGTATCTTTGATTCTTTTGTATATTGTAATATTTGTTTAGTGACATTTTGCTCACTCTTGTAACACATTGAACATCTTATGAAATACAAGTTTATTTTGTTGTTATGATTATTTGATATTTTACCTCACATGACTTGTTGATATACTTAGACATTTCAATTATGATTGTGTCATCATATTGTCTATGTATGTCTATCTTGGATTATAATGTTGTGTGTAAGGCTACCTTGAGGGACAAACGGATGTTTGTTCAAGGGTTTGAAAAAAGGTGTAAAAACCTATTCACCCCCCCTCTAGGTATGCTTTAAGCAATTTAACTTCGTTTGTGTACATTCAGTTATCATCCGAAATTTTGCTTATAAAGAGAATAAATTTCAACATGTGAGCGTGTGTGTGCATGTGGCTCGTCAACCCATTTCTATTTGTCAACCCGAGCTCATTTGATTATTCAACTATACTCCAAAAGCCTTTTATTATTTTTTTTTAATTATTTTTTTTATTAAGGCTTGAATCAAAGAATTTTTTTTTTTTTTTATGATTCAATTCAACACTTCTTTGATTTTTCTAACATAAACATATACACCTCATGGCGGCTTTCACTCATCACAATGACGTAGCCCTTTCCAACATTGGGTGGCTTCACAACCAAGGTGTGTAGCCCTTTCCATGAGGGTACTCGTTGAGTTCTATGTTGCCGAAGCAAATGGATACCAACCATTGGTCATTTTTAAATGTACTAGTCCTTAGGACTTCAAGGTGTATCCAAAGCGAACATCAATCAAGCTCAACATACTTAACAAAACATACAAGAGAAGCAAAGTGCATTTTTTGAAACCAATTTCAAGGCTTAAAAGCACATGATCTAGAAGCAAGTAAAGAGACTTACTTAAGATCTCTACTTCTCAAGAGAGTAGCTATCAAAGAATATGAAGCTCACATTATTCAAAAATTAGCCACTCAACAATCATACAAATAACAACACGCTTCATGAAATAAGATCAATGTGAACACTTATCACCAAAAGATCTTAAACTAGCAAATGTCAAAGAGTACCATATAAACACTATATTAGTTCTCAATTATGACATGCTTCATGAATGTGATACAAACAATGAGTTGATAGATGAAAAATCAAGTAAGCAAGCAATATGATATAGAGATACCTTCGCAAGCTATTTTCACGAAATACAAAGCCTTCACCCTTTTTATGAGTCCTCTTGGCTTGTGAGTCCTCATGACTACAAGTTATAGGTGTGTCGATTCCAAGAGACTAAAGGCAATGTAATCCAACTCAAACAAACAAAAAAATTACTTTCTCTAAAAGCCATAACAAATATGTTACCATACAGATTCCAAAAAAAAAACTTCTCAAAAGTTAATCAACAAATTTTGACTATCAAAACAAACAAAGTGAGATAGCTAAGTTCATGTCAAGTTGTAAAGATACAAAGCAAAAAGCTAAGCTTCTTATCAACGACACTAGTCTTAAAGCTAACTCACATGTGCAACTTACACTAATGGTAAGAGCACTCACCCTTGACAAATTTTGTCTTGGGTGGACATACACGAACATCATCAAGATTCTTTTTGACCACAATGTTGAACCTAGAGTAAAGTTCTTCCACAACTTGATTCACAATAATATCATTAATACTCTTCTTCTCAACATTGTTAGCAACACATGCATGGTCAAACTTTGTAGGATATGCATTCTTCACCTTCCGGACATTCTTAACATGCTTTGACAAATTATCATGCTTTCCATATTCAAAAGCTTTAGCATGCATAGAATTAGGTCCAATCTCTCTATTCCTAGATGCATTTTCTAAATTGCAATATTCAATGAATTTATAGCACTTGGGCTTGATATGGCCTAAGGTATTGCAAAAATGACATATGGGAACAAAAGGAGAGATTTTACCTTCCGGTGGTGGTGGAGGACAAATGGGAGTTTCAAGGGGTACCTTGTTCTTCAACTTGTTTTTGGTATTGGAACATCTCTTCTTAGGAGCTTTCTTATCAACAACGACCTTGCTTGTAGGAAGTGATGCTACTATGAGCTTCTCCTCAACTACCAAGTCGCTTGAGCCTCCTAGAGTCAAACTAGAGATGATCCTATCCCTTTTAAGAACAACCCTTCAACTTCTCTAAGCTTCTTGGCAAGAGCATTCTTTTCACCTAAGAGCCTCCGAGTTGTTGAGACAAACTCATCCACTTGTAGCTTGATCAAATCATCTTAAGCACTCTTAATGATTTGGATCAACCTCCTCATCCAACGAATCTTGACATACATCCTCTAGGATGGAGTGAGAGGTCATGAATGCAACAAAGTTGCTTACCAACTCTTCTTCACTAAAAGACTCATCACTTGAGCTCTCCTCATCACTAGAGACATAATCACTCCATGTGGATTTCTTCATTATGTTGCTTGAGTAAGTGATCAAACCTAAATTGATCAACCTTTGGAACACAAGAAAATCTTCTTCTTTGCTTTTGTAACTAACACTCTTTCAAGCTTATCAACAAATTTGTTAGTAGACAAATGCAATGAAAAATGAGAAGAACCTTTTCCACAACAAATAAAGGAGAACAACTATGACACAAAAACCTAAGCAATTTACACGTAAGTATAAACCGGATCTCGTCGAGTGCCGTCCGACGACCCGCTCTGATACCAATTGAATGTACACAAATGAAGTTAAATTGCTTAAAGTATACCTAGAGGGGGGGGGGGGGGTGAATAGGTTTTTACACCTTTTTTCAAACCCTTGAACAAACATCCGTTTGTCCCTCAAGGTAGCCTTACACACAACACAATAAGCCAAGGTAGACATACATAGACAATACGATGACACAATCATAAGAGAAATGTCTAAGTATATCAACAAGTCATGTGAGGTAAAATATCAAATAAACATAACAACAAAATAAGCTTGTATTTCATAAGATGTTCAATGTGTTACAAGAGTGAGCAAAATGTCACTAAACAAATATTACAATATACAAAAGAATCAAAGATACAAATTGATCTATAGAATGAATACACTAATCACACTATACAAAGACTTGGTTCACAATACATCACAAGTGAATATTATGAATCAAGACAATAAAATATACAATTAAAATATAAGAGAAGAGATAGAAAGAATTAACACAAGGGATTTTTTAACGTGGTAAAACCTCCAAGGAGGAAACATCCACGGGTTGAACTACAACCATTGGGTACTATATTATTGGAAAGTAAACATAGAACATTCACAAAGTGACCAATCTTTAGCTCACCCAACCTAGTGAAGTCTAAGCCTACCCAACCCTATTGGAAAGTATGAAATCCCTCAATGATGCGGAACCACCATATATTGGACAACACACTCAACCAACATCGATGGTAGATTAGAAATTCCTCAAGAGTGCATACACCTCCCGTGTACCCCGCTCTATCGGACTCTATGTCTAACCATACGCCTAGGCCTACCAATACAATAGCCAACTCCCTATCCAAGGCACTCTTGCCTCTAGGGAGCCTCCCATGCATGACTATCTAAGTCCTCCCGACTCTAGCCATGACTCCTTGCTTACCTATCCGAGTCATCCCGACTCTAGGCAAGTCTTCTTGCTTGGCTATCCAAGTCACCCCGACTCTAGCCAAAACTTCTTGCCTTTTACAAGGACTTCCTAGTGTGATCATGTGAATGCAAATGATGCAAACAATCAAATCAACATAGAACATGTGATCAATACATCCTATGACACAAGTAGACCTAAACATGTGAAATCACAAGTAATCAAGTCTAAATGCAATAATAAGAGAATAGAAACCTAAGCATGTGAAACACCTAACACATACACTCAAAGTCTCATTCACATACACAACACTTGAATCATAATATGTTCATGAAGTACAAGATTCAAGATGCTATCAATATACAATTAAATGCTAGATATATGAGATTAAAATCAATCAATATACTAGACAAAAATATAGAGCAAGGTTTTGAGATTTACATCAATCAAAACCTATATTCTCTAAATCACAAACAAATACACAAATCCTTGATTTCTTCAATCAAAGGACCAAATCAAATCTCAAAGTCATTTTAACACAAAATTAATTCAATTAAGTATCAAACAACCTAAGATGCCATTCTAATCACAATACAACTCACAAACATATGAAAAACATAGAATCATAGAATCTAGTCAACATTAGTTCACAAATTGAGTTTCAATTAGAATGATAATCAAGCTATCTTTCTCAATAGCTTTTACTAAACATAATCAAAGATATAGAAGAAGAAACCCCAAGCATTTGGAAGGTCAAATAACAAGAAATCCCTAAGATGAGACCATTACCTCGGATTTTGAAGCTTGTTCGGAATTCAGTGATCAACCACTGGAAATCACGATCAAACAGCCACCAAAACACTTGGAGATGTTAGAGGACTCAAATACGAACACTCTCCAACTTGAATCACTCAAATCCGACTCCGGATGAGGAAGATATGGTGTTTCGAAAATCAGAAATTTCAGAGGAGAGAGCTGACGGGAAATCAGAATTTTTCTTCTTAAATTTTCAAATGGAGAGAGAGAGGGAAGAAATAGGAGGAGAGAGAAGGAGGGAACCGGCCAACCATGTGGTGCCACGTCACCCCCTGGCCGTGGGGGGCGCGTGGCCCACATGGGAGCAGAGGCTGCTCTAGGCCGTGGGGCCCACGGCCTCAACCACGGCCAGCCCATGTGACCCACGGCCTGGGCTGTCCTCTCGCGCGCTCCCTCGGTTCGTCGGCCCGTATCTCGGGCGTCCGAACTCCGAATTCTAATCCGTTTTCGGATTATGAACTGTGACTCTCTCACGCACGATAACAACTATACAACTTTGAAAAACGGTTGAGAAATCATCTCGGAAATCATCGATGAAGTCAACACAACGTAAGAGAACGTAAAGTGGCATAGTCAACACGTTTGGACTCGAAACCTTATGAATGAGTAACCGAAACGACCGGAACTCAATAAGGCATTGAATAAGAACATGTTCAAGTCCTAAACACAAAATAAGGAAACATACAAACACAAATATACACACATATGCTAGTTTCCGGATATAGTCCTAGAAAATGCAAAACACAAAGTTTATTAACTAAATGTGAATGCATGAGCATATTTTGCCAAGTGTGTGAAAGTGAAATGTAAATGAAATAAAATCATGAAGAGACACACAAGAATAATATGTGTGAGTGTGTGCCTAGCCTTGTAAGAGATAAGAGGACTTAGAATACCTTTGTAAACCGATAAGACCCGAAACTCTTAAAAGCCGGCAACTTGAACGAATAATGGTTGAGACGTCCTTCGTCTTCGAAATCCTTCATTTACTAACCACTAAACATTACAAGTAAAACATGTTTTGATATGGAATTAATGCCAACACTAATTATTAACCTAACACAGCAATTAAAGCCCAGGCAGTGGCAGACTTTGTAGCAGAGTTCACCGAGCCAAGTATAGAGGTGGCGCGAATGATGGTGGAGCAAAATAAGAAAATATTCAAATGGCAACTTCGCGTTGATGGCTCATCAAACACGCACGGCAGTGGGGCAGGTGTAGTGCTGTCAACCCCGGAAGGAGACTCAATCGAATGTGCCTTGCGTTTTGACTTCAAAGCTACCAACAATCAAGCTGAGTACGAGGCACTCATAGCAGGTTTAAAGATTAGCACAGTCTTAGGAGCAGACGAGGTGGAAATTTTCAGCGACTCTCAAGTTGTTGTCAATCAGGTACTAGATGAATACCAGGCGAGAGATGAAAGCATGATCACTTACCTGGAATTGGCAAAGGAGCTGTTAAAAAGATTTAAAGAGTACAGAATTGTTCATGTCCCCAGAGAAGAAAATGAAAAGGCTGATGCCTTAGCCAAATTGGCATCTGCCACGATCAACATCTGGCCCAACAATATCTCTATGATCCGCCTACTGCAGCCGAGTATAGTTAAAACAAAGGAAGTCGGGGCAGTCTTTGGCGAAAGGAACAGCTGGATCACACCAATTAAAGAATATCTCGTCAATGATGTACTCCCAAGTGACCCATTAGAGGCAAAGCGGCTGAAGTACAGAGCTACAAGATACTCAGTACTCAATGGAGAACTATACAAGAGGGGATACTCGAGGGCACTGCAGAGATGTGTCGGACCTGAAGAAGCAGAAGGTATCCTAAGAAGCATACACAGTGGAAATTGTGGGAACCACGCTAGGGGTGCCAGCTTAGCCCACAAAACATTAAGGCAGGGTTTTTACTGGCCAACACTGTTCACCGACTCCAAAAGGGTGGCAGCGAGATGTGAAGCGTGTCAGAAAATCGCCAATAACATCCGACAACCACCTGAGCTCCTGCAAAGTATTACCTCGCCTTGGCCATTCGCCATGTGGGGAATAGACTTGATCGGCCCAATGCCAACAGCAACTGGAGGAGCAAAGCATGCCATAGTAGCCGTGGATTATTTTACAAAATGGGTAGAAGCCGAGCTGTTGGTACATATAACAGAAGCAAACACCATAAGCTTTGTGAAGAAAAATATCCTATACAGATTCGGGATACCAAACACCATCATCACGGACAATGGGACCCAATTCGATGGTAGGATGAAATTTCCCTTAATGTAGTAGTGAAATATACCTAGAGGGGGGGTGAATAGGTATAGGCTCCAAATTCTTCCAATTAAAAATAATGAGGAAAATTACAAGGCAAATGCACACTTGATTAGATTTAACAAATGAATTGATTACACTAAGACAAGAGTAAATCAATTTACAAGATATGCAATCAATGTAATATATGGAAGATAAAGAAAAGTAAAGCAAAATTGAACACAATGATTTTAACGTGGTAAAACCTCAATGAGGAAACATCCACGGGTTGATACCACAACCACCGGCGAAGCAATCCACTATGTGAAAAAGGACTTACACACTCAAGCTATCACTCATGATATCCGCTCAAGCTATCAACTCCTAATCTACCCTCGGGCTAGTGAATCACCAAGCCTACTTCCTATCCGAGATGTGTCCTACACCTCTAGAAAGCAACTTCCTATCCAAGACGCTCACGTCTCTAGGAAGATTTCGTGCTTAGCTATCCGGATCACAAAGATCCTAGTTAAGCTCTCCTAGCTCAACCATCCGGAGTACCACACTCCTAGCTAAGACTTTTGCTTGACTATCCGGACCACATGTCCTAGTCAAGACTCCCTTGCTCTACACAAAGCTTCACTCACTTTGCTAGAGACTTCAACCTAATGCAAGGCTATGATCTAAAGTGATGCAAATGATGCAAGCACAATCAAATTAAGCTAGATGATCAATCAAGCAAAATGTACATGTTCAATGATAATCTAGAATATGATTTCAACACACAATCACAAAAGTTATCTAGAAATCAAGACATGCAAATCAATAAGAACAAAGGTATCAATATTCAATTTAGCACACTAAAAACCTAGTTCTTAGATCATGAAATAAAACATAGAAAATAACATGAAGCACATCACTCATATATTTTCTAGAATCAATTTCATGATAGTTCAAGTTTAGCACATAAATGTTCAAGACTAATCACAAAGCTAAAACTCAATTAACAAATGATCAAATAACCCTAGCATGTGATCTAACATACTTCTTAACAAATTTCATCAATCAAACGGAAAGAATCAATAGATGATCAAAGATGAAATTGAAAAAGAATTAAGTTGAAACATACAACTGACCACGGACTGGAAATGGACCAGCTGAGAAAAATACCAAAGTCAACTGCCTCTGGAAATGCTTGGGGTTTGTATCTCTCTTCGAGACCAACAATTTTGGTTTTTGAATCGAATGATTTCGAGTTCGTATGAGAGAGATATGATCAAAACAAGTAAACGAAAATTGTTGAAAAACTGATGCGGGAAATGAAGTGTTCTTCAAAAAATTGCATAAGTGTGGAGGGAAGGAGGTTTGCTTAAAAGGAGGGAAAAGGAGAGAATTTCCGAGCAAATCACGTGGTGCCACATCAGCACCCCGTGGGGGGCGCGTGGGGCCCACGGGAGCAGAAGGCTCCCTTGCCCGTGGGGCCCACGGCCTCCCACACGGGCTGGCCAAGTGGCCACACGTGATTTGCACATCTCTCGCGCACTCCCTCGGTTCGTTGCCCCATATCTTGAGCATCCGACCTCCGATTTCGAGGATGATGATATATTCAATTTAAATCAATCCTAGATATGAAAATAGCTATATGTCATGGCATACAACTTTAGCTAAGTAAAGGATAACCAATCCTAGATACAAAGCTATCACAAAAAACCCACAAACATTCAAAAGATTAACTAGTTGATTAAAAAACAATCTATCAACCTAGTTATAAATAAATCACACAAGAATGTTTATGGCATAGCTTTTAGGCAATAATGACCTAATCAATTAAGCTATCAAAAATAATCCCAATCATATAATGAGATTAATTAGCTAGATATAAAATAGGCATGAAAACCTAGCTAACATAAATAACCCAATCAACACATAATCTCAATCATGTATGTAGAAATTAATCTAAACACATACAAGTAATAAATGAGATAAAATTGATAAGTAGAAACACTAATTATGTAAGATAAAAGTGTTCAACAAATCATACCAGGTGTGTTGAAGAAGACCCATGCATTAGCACATGCTAGATGAACCTAGATGATGCCTAGATGATGATTTGTGCATGTGGGAATGGGTTTAGAGAGATAAAGATGTAATCTTTAAGCTTTTTCTCTCAAGTCTCTCTTTCTCTCTCAAGAATAAGGAGCCTCTCTCACTAGGGTTTGATTTTGCGGCTCTGCCCTCAAAATGATGAGAAAGATATGTATTTATAATGCCCAAATGAAACTATGTCGTTTTGGAAGAAATGGAAAAATTATGGGCATTTTCGCGGTACTCGCGTCAGTGCAGCGACTCAATATTCGAGCGCTTTGAAACATGACCAAACGACATCGAAACCTTTCATATAATATATCGTTAGAAAGGTATGGATGTCTACTTTCTACTCGTTTTTACAGAAAGGAATTTTGATGTCTGTAAAAAAAGTTATGGTCAATTGAGTGACCAAAGGTCAGAAACGGACAACAACAGAGTTGCCTTGTTTTGGTTGTAACTTTGGAGATTTTAAAACCAATCCAAACGGTCATGAAATATTATGAATAATATACCGTTGGAAAGGTATGGGTGTCTAGTTTGTACAGAAATTTTCAAAACTCATTTTGAAGCTTTGTGTAAAAAGTTATGGTCACAAGTACATGCAAAGGTCAGTTTTGAAAACACTTAAAACATTGAAATCCTATCTTTTAAAACTAGACACCTTACTCCAATCAACCAAACCAAAACTACAACTTATCCAAGAGAAGAATGAGACCTTCTCAAGTGGTCAACCATCGCGCTAAGACATGCACACCATCGTGCAAGCGCGGACGTTTCCGATCACACAAACGGAAACGAATTACACCACACTTAAGACTAATCATGAAGTGCAAGTGTGGGTATTGAATGCATCCTAATGCCTAACATGTCATGGCATTATCATTGAACAAGATGCACTCAATTCAAACATGCATGAATAAAATTCATGACTTTGCATCCTAATGCCTAAACATGTCATGGCATTTCATAGAACAAGATGCAATCAATTTAATGCAAGAAGAGATATTGAATAATCAATAAAGCACAATGCACACAAAATATAAACACAACATTCAAGAATAAGAGTTATGCATGTTGTGTGTGTGTGCAACTATATCTATTCAAGGCAAAGTAAGCAAAAGATATATACCTTTGGTGCTTGTCCTCTTGAGATCTTGGAAAGGCTCTTTGATCTTCAACTAATCACCTAGACTACCCTTACAACCAAACCCCAACATGTGGTTTGCCCACGAAATAAGCTAATCAACTAAAGGGAATCCTTACAAGCCTAATGGACTCTAAGCGGGCAACGGGAGCAAAAGTCTCCTCAAAGTCGATACCCTCAATTTGAGAGTACCCTTGTGCTACAAGTCTAGCCTTGTTCCGCACTATGTTACCCTTCTCATCGGATTTGTTCCTAAATATCCATTTAGTGCCTATGACATTAGTGGTCTTAGGCCTAGGAACTAGAGTCCAAACCTCATTCCTTTCGAATTGGTTTAGCTCTTCTTGCATGACAAGAACCCAAAATTCATCATTCAAGGCTTCATCAACCTTTTTGGGTTCTATTTGAGAGGTGTAGCATGTAAAGCTAATTAGATTAGCTATTTGACGCCTAGTCCTAACACCCTCATTAACATCTTCAATAACATCCTCTTTGTTATGGAGTCTTCTAACCCATGGAGCGGGTTCATTAGAGTCCAAGTTAGGAACTCTAGTAATAGGTTGTGTGATTTCATTAGATGTCCTAACATTGGGAGTCACCACAACCCTCTCCAAAGGAGAGTCATCCTCTAAAATATCCTCCTCCTCATGGTCATTAGACTTGAGCCTTGTATCATCAATGACAACATTCGATGATTCCATGACGGTTCGAGTCTTCAAGTTGAAAACTCTATAGGCTCTACTATTCAAGGCATAGCCAATAAAGATACCCTCATCACTCTTAGCATCAAACTTCCCAAGTTGATCACGGTCATTTAAAATATAGCATTTGCTCCTAAATGTGTGGAAGTAGCTAACATTTGGCTTCCTACCCTTCCATAACTCATAGGAGGTGTTTCTAGATCCGGGCCTTAGGAATACTCTATTCCCTATATAGCAAGCCGTATTGACGGCTTCGGCCCATAGGTTCCTAGGGACATTGTTGCTAAGCAACATCACTCGGGCCTTCTCTTGGAGGACCCTATTCTTCCTCTCAACAACTCCATTTTGTTGAGGTGTCCTAGGAGCCAAAAACTCATGGGAGATGCCTAAGCTATCACAATAGCTTTCAAAAGAGGCATTCTCAAATTCCCTCCCATGGTCACTTCTAATCCGTTTAATGCTTCTAATGTTAGATTTCATTTCATTTCATTTTGTAATTTACTATAAAGCATTTTAAACTTATCAAAAGTTTCAGATTTTTCTCTAAGAAAATATGTCCATGTAAATCTAGAGAAATCATCAACACAAACAAAAATATATTTCTTTCCACCTAAACTCTCGGCTTGCATAGGACCCATGAGATCCATGTGGAGAAGCTCTAGGGGCTCCTTGGTGGAGAGATACTTGCCCTTTTTGTGCATGCTTTTGGTTTGTTTTCCTTGTTGGCAAGGTCCACAAATACCATTGGCTTTCTTCCCAAGCTTAGGGAGGCCACGCACACACTCGAACTTTCCAAGGGTTCTTAAATCCCTAAAGTTCATGTGGCCAAGTCTTTCATGCCACAACTCAACTTGCTCATCCATGGACACATTGTTTGAGACTATTCTAGCTTCAAGACAATAACAATTGTCACTAGATCTCATACCTTTCAACAAGGTTTGTCCATCGGGCTTTAGGATTGAGCAATCATTTTTACTAAACAAGACGGAATATCCTTCATCACTTAGATGTGAAATGCTTATTAAATTGGCTTTCAAGCCATCAACAAATGAAGCATCGGATAAGGAGGGTAAACCGGGAATGGAAATAGTTCCTTTCCCTACAACCTTCTTTTTGGATCCATCACCAAAAGTGACATATCCACCTTCCTCCAAAACAAGAGTCTCGAAGAAACTCTTGTTTCCCGTCATGTGCCTAGAGCACCCACTATCCAAATACCAAAAATTAGAAGAATTTGCCTTCAAGGCTATTTGTGCAACATGGCAAACATTTTCATTCTTTCTAATCCACTTAGCAACAATTTTAGCTTTCTTAGTGGTCTTTGGTACATGTGCTCTACTATTCCTAGGATCATGCAAATCAATATTATCATTCCTAGGAACATGCATCATGGCTCTTTTCTTTTTCTTCTCTATCATGCTTCTAGTTTTGCACATTTTTATATATCGAAAGCATTGTGGTCTAATATGACCATCAAATCCACAAAAGTGACAAATAGGAGTAAAATAAGGAATCATACCTTGTCTTTGTCTTTGTGGATGAAGGGGTTCAA
Organism: Acer saccharum; assembly: GCA_030490815.1. Lineage (NCBI taxonomy): Eukaryota > Viridiplantae > Streptophyta > Magnoliopsida > Sapindales > Sapindaceae > Acer > Acer saccharum. Next base: position 23,211,278 of record CM059878.1, read on the forward strand.
TCCGTCTTCGTTGTTGAACCGGTCTTGATTGCTTCCTAGCTTGAGGTTGCATGATAGGCCTCTTTCCTTTGTGAGCCATTTGTGGAGGAATATTGGCTTGAGGGACCCTAGGGGGTTGAGCTTAAGGTTGCCTTCTTGGCCCCATCTTCACTTGTGCATTTGAACATTGTCCTACTTCTAACTTCTTCCTAGGAATTTGCACAAATGAAGTTTCTTCTTTCCTCAAACTCTTGACAAACACGGTCTTGTTAGAGGTTGAGATCTTCTTGCCATCTTCATACCCAAGACCCCTCTTGTCACATGGACTCTTTCCAACACCAAGCATATGGTCAAGCTTCTTGGTGCTAGAATCCATCCTAGTCATAGATTCTCTAACTTCTTCAAGCTCCCTCTTTAGACTATCCTCATTCCTCCTAGATAAGACTAACTCCTCTCTTAGCTTATCTTCCATCTTCTTGAATCTTTCCACTTGTTCACTTAAGTGGTCATTTTGAGATGCAAGCTCAAGATTTTCTTCTCTCAACATCTTGATCTTTCTTGTGCTCTTGATTGCTAAATCATTAAACTTGGCATGATATTTAGCAAGCACCTTTTTCTCCACAAATCCATTTATTGAGTTAGAAGAGGAATCACTTTCTACTTCACTTGAGTCATTTTCCTCTTGACTCATTTCCTCTCTCACTATCACTTTTGCTTTTATGGGAGGAGGCAAAAGCTAGGAGATTAGCCATGAGCTCTTCATCATCTGAAGACTCATCTCCCTCATAGGAGTCATCACTACTTCCACTCCAAGTGGCGGCCATCACTTTCCCCTTTTTCTTCTCAACATGATTTGCACAATCGGGGGCAAAATGACCTATGCCACCACACTCGAAACAACGGACCCCTTTCCTTTCGGTCCTTTCTTGCCTAGGTTCAAACTTCTTGAAAGAGCCCTTTTTCTTCAAATCTTGACCTTTTGACCTAAAGCTCTTTCTTCTAAACTTCATAACCTTGTTGAACCTTTTTACAAACAAGGCAAGGTCTTCATCCGAGTCAACCTTCTTTGCCTCCTTTTCATCCTTGGAGGTCTTCAAAGCAATTCCTTTTTGCTTTTTAGTAGGTGTGGAGATAGGCCCCTTCCTAGACTCATAAGCTAGAAGTCTCCCAATCACCTCACTCGGCTTCATATCGTTATAACCACTATTTTCTTCTAAAGCCGTCACCTTCGATTCAAACCTATCGGGTAGAGATCTCATAATCTTTTGCTTGATTCTCCTATCCGAATATGGATCACCGAGTTGATGACTTTGGTTGACTATATCCATCAACTTGATCTCGAAGTCGTTGAAGCACTCATTCTCCTCCATCTTGAGCATCTCGAATTGAGTTTGGAGGACTTGAAGCTTAGAGTCCTTCACCACTTCGGTTCCCTCATGTGCAATCTCTAGGATGTCCCATGCTTCCTTAGCTATCCTAGTATTTTGAATCAACTTGTATTGATTTTCGTCCATAGCACACAAGATGGCATGCATCACCTTCCTATTCCACTTTGAAGCCTCAAACTCTTGCGCGTTCCATTGCGCCTTAGGCTTCAAAACATCTTCTCCTCCACCCGCGGGAGTCATCATAGGGAGATCATATCCGTTTTCCACCGCCATCCATGCACGGTCATGAATTTGGCATATGTAGGATTCCATCTTCCCTTTCCATTGGGAATAGTTCAATCCGGTAAAAAGTGGAGGCCTTGTGCTAGAAGCACCTTCGTTGCCACCACCATTTCCACCGTTTCCACTCATACTGTTTATGAATGAATGAAATGAATGCAAATGTATGAATGATCAAAAATCACACAAAATGCAAAACACACCAAAATAAGCAAGGATCACCTATGTATGTCTAGGAACCCGCTTTGATACCAATTGAAACTAATTATAGCACGGTGTGTATAAAACTATCTAGAGGGGGGTGAATAGATTTTACGCTTTGTAAGGTTGATAATTAGTGTTGGCATTAATTCCATATCAAAACGTGTTTTACTTGTAATGTTTAGTGGTTAGTAAATGAAGGATTTCGAAGATGAAGGACGTCTCAACCATTATTCGTTCAAGTTGTCGGCTTTTAAGAGTTTCGGACATTATCGGTCTACAAAGGTATACATGACCTCTTATCTCTTACAAGGCTAGGCACACACCCACACATATCATTTTTGTGTGTCCCTTCATGATTTTATTTCATTTACATTTCACTTTCACACACTTGGCAAAATATGCTCATGCATTCACTTTTAGTTAATAAACTTTGTGTTTTGCATTTTCTAGGACTATGTCCGGAAACTAGCATATGTGTGTGTATTTGTGTTTATATGTTTCCGTATTTTGTGTTTAGGACTTGAACATGTTCTTATTCAATGCCTTATTGAGTTCCGGTCGTTTCGGTTACTCATTCATAAGGTTTCGAGTCCAAACGTGTTGACTATGCCACTTTACGTCCTCTTACGTTGTGTTGACTTCATCGATGATTTCCGAGATGATTTCTCAACCGTTTTTCAAAGTTGTATAGTCTTTTTTGTGTGTGAGAGAGTCACGGTTCGTAATCCGAAAACAGATTCGAATTCGGAGTTCGGACGCTCGAGATACGGGCCGACGAACCGAGAGTGCGCGGGAGAGGACAGCCCAGGCCGTGGGCCACATGGGTTGGCCGTGGTTGAGGCCGTGGGCCCCACGGCCTGGAGCCCCTTCTGCTCCCGTGTGGGCCACGCGCCCCCCACGGCCTGGGGGTGACGTGGCACCACATGATTGGTCGAAATGTTCTCTCTCTCTCCTCCTATTTCTTCCCTCTCTCTCTCATTTTGAATTTCTAAGCAAAAATTTCAGAATTCCCGTCTACACTTCTCTCCAATTTTTCCAAACTTCAAAACACCATATCTTCCTCATCCGGAGTCGGATTTGAGTGATTCAAGTTGGAGAGTGTTCGTATTTGAGTCCTCTAACATCTCCAAGTAATTTGGTGGCTGATTGATCGTGATTTCAAGTGGTTGGACACTGAAATTCGTACCAGCTGCAGAATTCGAGGTTTGAGTCTCAACTTTGGGATTTCTTGTTATTTCACCTTCCATTTGCTTGGGGTTTCTTCTTCTATATATATGTTATTATTTTATGAAAGCTATTTGAAAAGGTAGCTTGATTATCATTCCAATTGAAACTCAATTTGTGGACTTATGTTGACTAGATTTTATGATTCTAGGTTTTACATTTGTTTGTGAGTTGTATTGTGATTAGAATGGCATCTTAGGTTGTTTGATACTTAATTGAATTAATTTTGTGTTAAAATGACTTTGAGATTTGATTTGGTCCTTTGATTGAAGAAATCAAGGATTTGTGTATTTGTTTGTGATTTAGAGAATATAGGTTTTGATTGATGTAAATCTCAAAACCTTGCTCTATATTTTTGTCTAGTATATTGATTGATTTTAATCTCATATATCTAGACTTTGATTGTATATTGATAGCATCTTGAATTAGGACTTAATGAACATTTTGTGATTCAAGTGTTATATGTGTGAATGAGACTTTGAGTATATGTGTTAGGTGTTTCACATGCTTAGGTTTCTATTCATGGATTTTTGCATTTAGACTTGATTAATTGTGTTTTCACATGTTTAGGTCTATTTGTGCCATAGAATGTATTGATCACATGTTCTATGTTGAAATGAATGTTTGCATCATTTGCATTCACATGATCACACTAGGAAGTCCTTGTAAAAGGCATGAAGTCTTGGTTAGAGTCGGGATGATTCGGATAGCCAAGCAAGAAGTCTTGCCTAGAGTCGGGATGACTCGGATAGGTAAGCAAGAAGTCATGGCTAGAGTCGGGAGGACTCGGATAGTCATGCATGGGAGGCTCCCTAGAGGCAAGAGTGCCTTGGATAGGGAGTTGGCTAACATATTGGTAGGCCTAGGCGTATGGTTAGACATAGACTCCGATAGAGCGGGGTACACGGGATGTGTATGCACTCTTGAGGAATTTCTAATCTACCATCGATGTTGGTTGAGTGTGTTGTCCAATATATGGTGGTTCCGCATCATTGAGGGATTTCATACTTTCCAATAGGGTTGGGTAGGCTTAGACTTCACTAGGTTGGGTGAGCTAAAGATTGGTCACTTTGTGAATGTTCTATGTTTACTTTCCAATAATATAGTACCCAATGGTTGTAATTCAACCCGTGGATGTTTCCTCTTTGGAGGTTTTACCACGTTAAAAAATCCCTTGTGTTAATTCTTTCTATCTCTTCTCTTATATTTTAATTGTATATTTTATTGTCTTGATTCATAATATTGACTTGTGATGTATTTTGAATCAAGTCTTTGTATAGTGTGATTAGTGTATTCATTCTATAGATCAATTTGTATCTTTGATTCTTTTGTATATTGTAATATTTGTTTAGTGACATTTTGCTCACTCTTGTAACACATTGAACATCTTATGAAATACAAGTTTATTTTGTTGTTATGATTATTTGATATTTTACCTCACATGACTTGTTGATATACTTAGACATTTCAATTATGATTGTGTCATCATATTGTCTATGTATGTCTATCTTGGATTATAGTGTTGTGTGTAAGGCTACCTTGAGGGACAAATGGATGTTTGTTCAAGGGTTTGAAAAAAGGTGTAAAAACTTATTCACCCCCCCTCTAGGTATGCTTTAAGCAATTTAACTTCGTTTGTGTACATTCAATTGGTATCAGAGCGGGTCGTCGGATGGCACTCGGCGAGATCCGGTTTACACTTACGAGTGGATTGCTTAGGTATTTGCTAGAATGGTTTTCCAAGATGATGTGATGACCGAAGGGGCTTCGAATTCTAGGCCTCCTCTTCTCAAGGGTCACAACTACGGGTTTTGGAAATTGAGGATGAAGGCTTACATCCGATCTATTGATGAGAGAGCTTGGATGACCGTTGAAGAAGGTTACCTTGCTCCGAACAAGATTGTGGATGGAGTGACCGTTTCCAAGCCTAGGAGTGAGTGGTCTACTAATGAGTTTGAGTTAGCAAAATGGCATCATCGGGCGGTGAATGCTATTTTTGGAGGTGTTGATAGTAGGCAATTCTCCTACATTCAAAACCTAGAAACCGCTAAGGAGGCATGGGAGGCTCTCCAAGTCACCAATGAGGGGACTAAAGCGGTGAAGAAGTCTCGTCTTCAATTGCTCACTTCCCAATTTGAGGTTTTGCAAATGGGTGAGGAAGACAAGTTTATTGACTTCCAAGATAAGCTTCTAGACATCGCCAACCAATGCCAAGCACTTGGTACTCCTATCTCCGGTGAGAGGCTAAATTGGAAGATACTTAGATCACTTCCAAAGAGGTTCAAAGCCAAGGTTACCGCCATTGAAGAGAGCAAGGACGTTGATGTCATGAGCATAGATGAGTTGCTAGGATCTCTTCAAACTTTTGAGGCGTGCATGAAACCAAAGGCTAAGAACAAGGGTTTAGCTCTCAAAGTTGTCAAGGAAGCTAGTAGTAGCGATGATGATGAGGAAATGGCGTTATTGGTTAGGAAGTTTAGGAAGTTCATGAGGAAAGGTGCCAAGTCAAGTGGCAAGTACTCAAGGGACAAGGAAGTCAAGAAGTCCTTTACTCCACCTCATGAGAGGAGTGGTCATGCTAAGAGCAATAGGAAGGTTCAATGCTTTAAGTGCAAGAAGCTTGGACATTATGCTTCGGATTGTCCTAGTGGTGATTCTAAGAGGGACAAGAAGGGAAAGGCTATGGCGGCTACATGGAGTGAAGATGATGCCTCTAGTGATGAGGAGAGCTCAAGTGATGAGTCTTCTAGTGAAGAAGAGCTAGTGAGCAACTTTGTTGCATTCATGGCTTCTCACTCTACTCTAGAGGATGTTAATCAAGATTCATTGGATAAGGAGATTGATCAAAGTCATCAAGAGTGTTCAAATGATAATCCATCCTACATTGATCTTTTGGCTAAGGTGAAGTTTCTTGAGGAGAAGTTGAAATTAGCCTTGAGTGAGATTGATGAGAAGGAAGACTTGATCAAGATTCAAGTGGATGAGTTTGTTGCTACAACTCGTAGGCTTTTGCGTGAAAAGAATGCTATTGAAAAGAAGCTTTGCGAAGTTGAGGGTATTTTGCTTGAAAAGGATAGGATCATCTCTAATATGAACTTAGAGAGCTCAAGTGTAGCGGTGGTTGAAGAGAAGCTCATAGAAGCATCACTTCCTACTAGTGAAGCTATCATTGAAGAGAAAGCTCCTAAGAAGAGACGTTCCAAGAAAAAGAACAAATTGAAGAATAAGGTACCCCTTGAAACTCCCACTTGTCCTCCACCACCACCGGAAGGTAAAATCTCTCCTTTTGTTCCCATATGTCATTTTTGCAATACCTTAGGCCATATCAAGCCCAAGTGCTATAAATTCATTGAATATTGCAACTTAGAAAATGCATCTAGGAATAGAGCGATTGGACCTAATTCTATGCATGCTAAAGCTTTTGAATATGGAAAGCATGATAATTTGTCAAAGCATGCTAAGAATATCCGGAAGGTGAAGAATGCATATCCTACAAAGTTTGACCATGCATGTGTTGCTAACAATGTTGAGAAGAAGAGTATTAATGATATTATTGTGAATCAAGTTGTGGAAGAACTTTACTCTAGGTTCAACATTGTGGTCAAAGAGAATCTTGATGATGTTTATGTTTGTCCACCCAAGACAAAATTTGTCAAGGGTGAGTGCTCTTACCATTAGTGTAAGTTGCACATGTGAGTTAGCTTTAAGATTAGTGTCGTTGATAAGAGGCTTAGCTTTTTGCTTTGTATCTTTACAACTTGACATGAACTTAGCTATCTCACTTTGTTTGTTTTGATAGTCAAAATTTGTTGGTTAACTTTTGAGAAGTTTTTTTTTTGGAATCTATATGATAACATTATTGTTATGGCTTTTAGAGAAAGTCAATTTTTTTTGTTTGTTTGAGTTGGATTACATTGCCTTTAGTCTCTTGGAATCGACACACCTATAACTTGTAGTCATGAGGACTCACAAGCCAAGAGGACTCATAAAAAGGGTGAAGGCTTTGTATTTGGTGAAAATAGCTTGCGAAGGTATCTCTATATCATATTGCTTGCTTACTTGATTTTTCATCTATCAACTCATTGTTTGTATCACTTTCATGAAGCATGTCATAATTGAGAACTAATCTAGTGTTTATATGGTACTCTTTGACATTTGCTAGTTTAAGATCTTTAGGTGATAAGTGTTCACATTGATCTTATTTCATGAAGCGTGTTGTTATTTGTATGATTGTTGAGTGGCTAATTTTTGAATAATGTGAGCTTCATATTCTTTGATAGCTACTCTCTTGAGAAGTAGAGATCTTAAGTAAGTCTCTTTACTTGCTTTTAGATCATGTGCTTTTAAGCCTTGAAATTGGTTTCAAAAAATGCACTTTGCTTCTCTTGTATGTTTTGTTAAGTATGTTGAGCTTGATTGATGTTCGCTTTGGATACACCTTGAAGTCCTAAGGACTAGTACATTTAAAAATGACCAATGGTTGGTATCCATTTGCTTCGGCAACATAGAACTCAACGAGCACCCTCATGGAAAGGGCTACACACCTTGGTTGTGAAGCCACCCAATGTTGGAAAGGGCTACATCATTGTGATGAGTGAAAGCCGCCATGAGGTGTATATGTTTATGTTAGAAAAATCAAAGAAGTGTTGAATTGAATCATAAAAAAAAAAATCTTTGATTCAAGCCTTAATAAAAAAAAAATAAAAAAAATAAAAAAAATAAAAGGCTTTTGGAGTATAGTTGAATAATCAAATGAGCTCGGGTTGACAAATAGAAATGGGTTGACGAGCCACATGCACACACACGCTCACATGTTGAAATCTATTCTCTTTATAAGCAAAATTTCGGATGATAACCGGTTTGACCTTTTTATGGAAAGGCCTAAGATGAATAGATGTTGAAATTGTGTGCATGCTTGATTATCAAACTACTTCTTTTCATATACTTGAAGCAAATCTTCACACACTCACTTTTGCTTAATTAGTATTTGTGATACTTTAGCAATTTTTGATGACATATGAGAGTGATTGAAAATCTTGATGTAACTCTCTTAGATATGTGAAGCTTATTTGCAAATCTAATAAAGATTGCTTGTGATGTGATTGTGTGGTGATTTTTGTGAACATTTGTCTATCTTGATTTTAGATGAGGCACTTGTCAAGGGGGAGCATAATATGCTAAATTCTTGTTCTCTTTTATGACATGTTCACATGTTCTTCAAGGTTGTTAATTGTTGGCATTATTCTTATTTTTGATAAATCATGAAGATGCTATGATAAATTCTTACTTGCATGGTGATTTATTAAATATAGTGTTTTGCCTTTGTATATGTTTATTGGTTTCTTATTTGTTTCTTTGTTTCCTCTCACTTTGTTTTTAGTTTGTTTTGTGTTGCAAGATCATGGGTAAAGCAAAGAAGGTTGGTGGAAATACTTCTTCATCTCCCATTGCCAAGTCGAAACCTACAATTTCGTCCAAAATTTCCAAAGGTAACAAAGTTGATGAATTGGGAATTTTTGGGTGCAAAAAGATAATTCAAGAAAGAGGTATTGACTTGGACTCTTGTATTGGATCATATGTCTATGATGTGCTTAAGAGTAGGAATTGGATTTCATGGGTCAACATGTTAGGAGTATCTAATGAGACCATTGTTAGAGAATTTTATAATGCTTACAAATCCGGTTCTACTGTGACTAGTGCTACTCTTAGCATAAGGAAAGTTGTATTTAGAGTTTGCCCTAGGAAGGTTAATGAATTTCTTAACTTGTCCGATGACATTGAATCGGATTTCCTTGATATTGATGTCTTGGAAAACCTTGATTTAATGGGTAAGACTCTTTGTGATGATGATGATTTTGTGTGGGGGAAACGTGCTTTTATTAGGCAAGGTGAGCTAACAAAAATTAGTGTATTTTGGCATTTATTTGTATGCTCCAATCTTATTGTTTCTACTAATGCTTCGGAGCTCAATAGAGACAAGATTAAGATTGTGTATGCCTTGGTTACTAACCAACCTATAAACCTTGGTGAATTGCTTGTGGAGCAAATTCAAAGTGCGGCTTGTACTAGTCGTTTGGACAAGAAATTGGCTTTTCCGGGGTTTATAACTCAATTGTGCTTAGCTAAAGGTGTGAGGAATCTTGATGGTGATGTTATGCTTCCTCCCTTAGAGAAGTTGTGTGAGAAACGTTTGGCAACCATGTCATACAAGGACAAGGGAAAGTCTAATGATGTACTTAGGCTTTTTGGTGATTCTCTTGATTCTAACCATGTCCCTTACTCACCCGCTCTTCCTAGTTGGGCTTTAAAATTGAGGAAAGAGGTTGAAGAATCTCATAGGTTGATTGAGGCGTCACAAAGGAAGATTGAAGACCTTAGTGCAAAGCTTGTTGCTCAAGATGAGAGGATCAAAGAGTTGGAAGGAAAATCAACTCCAACAAGGCAATATGTGAGATCCGCACACCGTTCTTCTTTCCTTGGTGGCACAAGTGACTAGAAAGCTTCATGAGGTATAATTTCTTACTCTTTCCCTTTGGCTTCATATCATGTCAAAAAGGGGGAGAAATATGAGAAACACATGGGAGATATCTAGCTTACTTAGCCTTATGTTAGTTGTTTTTGTATATTTGGTATCTAGCTTGAACTATATGGCATGTAATATTTTTTTTGTTGAATCTTGGCTTAGAATATATTGATGGATAGTATGTATTAAGGGGGAGCATACTTGATCCATTTGAACTTATATGCTATTATTTTCTTGCCTATGATTGGATACTTGGATATTGCCATACTTGGTGTCTCTTGGATATTCTTGTGCTTTCGAGTTTTTTTTTAGGTGATATCAAGAGAAGACCAAGATGAAGTTCAAGACTTGATTTATAATTTGTGTCTATATGTGTAACTCATTGTACTCATTGTGACCAAATTTTCTTTGTAATTGTTTTAGTGTTTGTTTAGGGGTTTTGACATGGAATTTGCCAAAGGGGGAGATTGTAAGGTTGATAATTAGTGTTGGCATTAATTCCATATCAAAACGTGTTTTACTTGTAATGTTTAGTGGTTAGTAAATGAAGGATTTCGAAGATGAAGGACGTCTCAACCATTATTCGTTCAAGTTGTCGGCTTTTAAGAGTTTCGGACATTATCGGTCTACAAAGGTATACATGACCTCTTATCTCTTACAAGGCTAGGCACACACCCACACATATCATTTTTGTGTGTCCCTTCATGATTTTATTTCATTTACATTTCACTTTCACACACTTGGCAAAATATGCTCATGCATTCACTTTTAGTTAATAAACTTTGTGTTTTGCATTTTCTAGGACTATGTCCGGAAACTAGCATATGTGTGTGTATTTGTGTTTATATGTTTCCGTATTTTGTGTTTAGGACTTGAACATGTTCTTATTCAATGCCTTATTGAGTTCCGGTCGTTTCGGTTACTCATTCATAAGGTTTCGAGTCCAAACGTGTTGACTATGCCACTTTACGTCCTCTTACGTTGTGTTGACTTCATCGATGATTTCCGAGATGATTTCTCAACCGTTTTTCAAAGTTGTATAGTCTTTTTTGTGTGTGAGAGAGTCACGGTTCGTAATCCGAAAACAGATTCGAATTCGGAGTTCGGACGCTCGAGATACGGGCCGACGAACCGAGAGTGCGCGGGAGAGGACAGCCCAGGCCGTGGGCCACATGGGCTGGCCGTGGTTGAGGCCGTGGGCCCCACGGCCTGGAGCCCCTTCTGCTCCCGTGTGGGCCACGCGCCCCCCACGGCCTGGGGGTGACGTGGCACCACATGATTGGTCGAAATGTTCTCTCTCTCTCCTCCTATTTCTTCCCTCTCTCTCTCATTTTGAATTTCTAAGCAAAAATTTCAGAATTCCCGTCTACACTTCTCTCCAATTTTTCCAAACTTCAAAACACCATATCTTCCTCATCCGGAGTCGGATTTGAGTGATTCAAGTTGGAGAGTGTTCGTATTTGAGTCCTCTAACATCTCCAAGTGATTTGGTGGCTGATTGATCGTGATTTCAAGTGGTTGGACACTGAAATTCGTACCAGCTGCAGAATTCGAGGTTTGAGTCTCAACTTTGGGATTTCTTGTTATTTCACCTTCCATTTGCTTGGGGTTTCTTCTTCTATATATATGTTATTGTTTTATGAAAGCTATTTGAAAAGGTAGCTTGATTATCATTCCAATTGAAACTCAATTTGTGGACTTATGTTGACTAGATTTTATGATTCTAGGTTTTACATTTGTTTGTGAGTTGTATTGTGATTAGAATGGCATCTTAGGTTGTTTGATACTTAATTGAATTAATTTTGTGTTAAAATGACTTTGAGATTTGATTTGGTCCTTTGATTGAAGAAATCAAGGATTTGTGTATTTGTTTGTGATTTAGAGAATATAGGTTTTGATTGATGTAAATCTCAAAACCTTGCTCTATATTTTTGTCTAGTATATTGATTGATTTTAATCTCATATATCTAGACTTTGATTGTATATTGATAGCATCTTGAATTAGGACTTAATGAACATTTTGTGATTCAAGTGTTATATGTGTGAATGAGACTTTGAGTATATGTGTTAGGTGTTTCACATGCTTAGGTTTCTATTCATGGATTTTTGCATTTAGACTTGATTAATTGTGTTTTCACATGTTTAGGTCTATTTGTGCCATAGAATGTATTGATCACATGTTCTATGTTGAAATGAATGTTTGCATCATTTGCATTCACATGATCACACTAGGAAGTCCTTGTAAAAGGCATGAAGTCTTGGTTAGAGTCGGGATGACTCGGATAGCCAAGCAAGAAGTCTTGCCTAGAGTCGGGATGACTCGGATAGGTAAGCAAGAAGTCATGGCTAGAGTCGGGAGGACTCGGATAGTCATGCATGGGAGGCTCCCTAGAGGCAAGAGTGCCTTGGATAGGGAGTTGGCTAACATATTGGTAGGCCTAGGCGTATGGTTAGACATAGACTCCGATAGAGCGGGGTACACGGGATGTGTATGCACTCTTGAGGAATTTCTAATCTACCATCGATGTTGGTTGAGTGTGTTGTCCAGTATATGGTGGTTCCGCATCATTGAGGGATTTCATACTTTCCAATAGGGTTGGGTAGGCTTAGACTTCACTAGGTTGGGTGAGCTAAAGATTGGTCACTTTGTGAATGTTCTATGTTTACTTTCCAATAATATAGTACCCAATGGTTGTAATTCAACCCGTGGATGTTTCCTCCTTGGAGGTTTTACCACGTTAAAAAATCCCTTGTGTTAATTCTTTCTATCTCTTCTCTTATATTTTAATTGTATATTTTATTGTCTTGATTCATAATATTGACTTGTGATGTATTTTGAATCAAGTCTTTGTATAGTGTGATTAGTGTATTCATTCTATAGATCAATTTGTATCTTTGATTCTTTTGTATATTGTAATATTTGTTTAGTGACATTTTGCTCACTCTTGTAACACATTGAACATCTTATGAAATACAAGTTTATTTTGTTGTTATGATTATTTGATATTTTACCTCACATGACTTGTTGATATACTTAGACATTTCAATTATGATTGTGTCATCATATTGTCTATGTATGTCTATCTTGGATTATAGTGTTGTGTGTAAGGCTACCTTGAGGGACAAACGGATGTTTGTTCAAGGGTTTGAAAAAAGGTGTAAAAACTTATTCACCCCCCCCTCTAGGTATGCTTTAAGCAATTTAACTTCGTTTGTGTACATTCACGCTTTTTACCCAATTTTTCGTGTTAGTCAAAATTACGAAAATACCAATAAATAGATAAAGCAATAAATCAAGTAAAATATGCGGAAATTAAATAAGACTTGATTTTTACGTGGAAACTCTCACGGGAAAAACCACGGGCTAGTAAGTAAGCCACACTCGAACCTCGAATCCACTAAATGTGTAAAACGATTACAACCCAATCCCGGAAGTAATCACACACCTACCTAATCCCGGTATGAGTGAACCTAGTCCAATTTGCTTACGATCTAAGCAACCTAATCCCGGATGCTACACACAAGACTTACTTTCTCTATGAAGAGAATAACAACCCTAAGTGAATATATGAATATCCAAATGCAACATAGAGTAAGGGAAACCCTATATGCTTATCTAAGATGATTAATATGCAATAAGAACAATCCTAGATATTAAAAACTAAATGACATGTTCAATCAAATAGTTTAGCTAATCAAGATTAAGCACAAAACCTAATTAGCTATCACAATACAACTTCTCAAACATACATCACACTAATCTCAAACTTGTATTCAAAATATATAAAATAACATATAAGTAATTAATTGAGATTTCTTGTTAAGAGAAACACAAAATATGTAAGATATGTTAGGATTATGCTCAATAGCAAGAGTGTAATATTGTAATTAACAATCTTTTTCATATTAATAAAGTGATTTCTGGTTTAACAAATCGTATAGCATTTATAGTTTAATATTATAATTGTCAAAGTAAATAATCATAAGGTCTAAAGACTATGAGAAAAGAAGAATTGTTCGTACATCTGGATATGTATGTGGTAGACACAATTCTTTAGTTAGTCTTGAATAATGTTCACAACTTAAGTTAAAGGTTGGGCACCTTTATCTTGTTAAAGTTGTAGAATTCTTTTGCTAGCATTTGAGTGGGATCAAATGAGATATGATGAGTCTAAAATCATCGGAGTGTCTTCGAGCAAAAGGATCTAGTGCACTGGGTGCATTGAACTGGGTCACAATGAAAAGCTTTATCTAGAACCGTCAATAGATAATAGTCTTTTCATTATCAGGACAATCGGAGAGTCTATCTTAATCCTGAGATAAATGATGGACTTATGGTTGCAAGTGATATCATTTGAGTTATCAATGAGTACGATTATATCGCATAGTCTATCCTCGATAGTTTGGTGATATTCATTTGTTAATCGATAGAGGACTTCATTTATAGATATGGACATCGTGGCTCCATTTATTAAATGAGAGTATAATATCATCATATGGATGTTTTGAGGTAATTGGATATTAAATCTCAACGTTGAGTTTTCGATAGTGTCTATTGAAAACATGGCTTCTGGACAAGTCAAAATATCCAAGTTCAAAACGTGGTCATATGAGTAAATATGGTAACTTGGAGAGTTATAGGCGGTCTATGAACTCTTGGCAATTACTGATATTAATCACGAGGATACACTATCTCCAATATGATTGTCTAGGGTATGAATGAGGAGCATCTTCCTTTTCTATATTTATTTAAGAGTTCAGTTTTAGCTCTTTAGTGGAATGAGTTAAAATTAATGGATCAGACCTAAGTGAATCATTTGTTGATTGTGATTAGGTTATGTCTATTGAAGCTTAAATTTAGATGGCCCGCCAAGATCCCCAATCCACACGGACTTGCATGGATCACTTGATATATTCTACCGGACCAATTTAAAGGTCCATCTAGAATTGCATTTAATATATTAAGAATATAATTTGCACATTATTTATGTAATGGGCTGCTCAATTATATTAATATATTAATGAATGACATGTAGGCTTGTTTCTTTTAGTAAGAATGGGTCTGGTTCACATGTGGGCTTTTTATTTAAAGTCCAATGGATTAAATGAAATAAGAAAATAATATATAGCCCATTTGTTTAAGTGGGGCGGCAAGAAGGTTTTTAACCTAATATATTATTTTGTTTCATTGTTTTAATTAAATAAGAATTAATTAATTGTTTAATTAATAAACAAATCTTTTCTGAATAGGAAATATATTTCCTAGAGTAATACTATTGGTAGTAGTTTACTAAAAGTAAAAGACTTGTTTGATAAGGAAATAAATAATTAATTTTATTTATTTAATCAAATAAGAAGTCTTTTTATTTAGTCAAATAAAAGAATAAAAGATTTATGAATTGAATTAGGGTTTGAAGTCTTAAACTAGATAGGAATTAGGGTGCAACACAAACTCTTTTTGACTATGTGTATTGTGGCAACCCTAGTCCCTTTAGTAGTGAAGAATTCGGCCACCCTAAAAGAAAGAAGGAAAGAAAATTTGGCCACCTATATATTCACTCTTATAGATTTCGGCCAACCTAAGGCTTGTGTGCTTGATTCTATTTTCTTCTTCTTCTCAATTCATAGAGAGATTATTTTATTCTACTAAAACATAAAAGAGTGTTAGATTATTCTTTGATGGTATACTATTTGCTTATTCATCAATAAGCTTGTGTGTACAACATCGATCTAGGTTCACGCGAGTTTCGATCATTAGATTGAGAACTCAAAAGTGACCGGAATAATCTTAGTATTCTTTTGATTGTTTTTGTGACTAACAAAGAATAGAACAGTTTGTTTGTCCATTCACAGGTTTGCAATTCAAAGAAAAGGGAGACCACGCTCCTAGGTGATCCACGTTCGTGATAGGATTGAAGATCTTGCGGATTACCATCGACGTAAGTCAATCGGATCACACGACAAAAGGTATTATTCTTTTGTTAGATAATATATATGTTTAATTGATTAAAGGGTTTAAGGTTCATAAAAGAGAAAAAATTTTAAAAATCACTAAATCTATTTTTAGTCTCGCTTCCGCTGCGTGTACTACGGTATTTTTCCCTACAAGATATTAGTGAAAAGCTTACCAAGCAAAGTATGATGAAGAATCCATGCAAGATGACATCTAGATGATCTAAGATGATGCTAGATGATGATTGATGATCATGGAAAAAGTGTTTGAGTGATTAAAAATGAGTTCTTGGAATTTTTCTTCTCTTTGAAAAATATCCTAAGTATGAAATCTGAATATGAACTCTTGTGATTGACCTAAAGTCAAAGTGGCATATATATAGGGGGCCAAATCAAAGTGGGGTCGTTTTGATAAGTTGGCCTCAATATTGCCTTGGGCGCTGTACGTAGAGCGCCCCTTGTACAGCACCCCTACTCTGTTCTCACGGGAAAACAGAGGGGGCGCTGTACGAACAGCGCTTCTCTGCAGCGCCCATCTAAAATGCATCAGACCTGATGCATTTAAATGGCATTTTTGCATTAGGTGTGAGGGGCGCTGTTCACAACAGCGCTTTGTAGAGCGCTTTGAACAGCGCCCGTTACAATGCTTGAATTCTAAGAATGTGCATGACAAGACAATGGGCAATGCAAGATGCAATCAACCTAACATGCAAGAAGAGATGTTAATGAGCATTAAGGCACACAAATAATACACACAACATACAAGGATTAAACATATGCATGAGTTGTGAGTGTGTGCAACTATCTCTTCAAGACAAGTAAGCATATAGAAATTTACCTTCGGTGCTTATCAAGAATGAGGTCTTCAAAGGGCCTTAGCAATAACACCTACACTTAGACTACCCTTACAAAGACTCCCAACATGTGGTTTGTCCACGAAATGAGCCAATCAACAAATGGGAACCTTACATAAGATATTAGTGAAAAGCTTACCAAGCAAAGTATGATGAAGAATCCATGCTAGATGACATCTAGATGATCAAAGATGATGCTAGATGATGATTGATGATCATGAAAAAGTGTTTGAGTAATTAAAAATGAGTTCTTTGTGTATTTTTCTTGTCTTGAAAAATATCCTAAGTATGAAGCTTGAATATGAACTCTCTTGATTGACCTAAAGACAAAATGGCATATATATAGGGGCCATAAGTGAAGTGAGGTCGTTTTGAAAAATGCGCCAGAAATTGCTCTGTGCGCTGGTGAGCCTGCGCTGGACGACAGGCGCTGGACGACAGGCGCACGACCAGCGCACAGGCACAAATTTACACAGGCGCTTGACGACCAGCGCTCAGACAAGCGCACGACCAGCGGCACACCATTGGGTGACTTGCGCTGGTGGGCTTGCGCTGGTGTGGACAAGCGCACGACCAGCGACAGACCACTGGGTGATCTATGCTGGTGGGCTTGCGCTGGTGGACCAGCGCACGACCAACGACAGACCATTGGGCGATCTGCGCTGGTGAGCTGCGCTGGTCTGGCGCTTGACGACCAGCGCACAACCCACTCCTTTGAACCCCACAAGAAAGCATGCAAGGGGTAAAAAGGTAAATTAAGATGCATCCTAAAAGCCTAAAATGCTATGACATATAATCACAAGATGCAATCAAAATAACAAGCAAGAAAAGATGTTAATGAACATTAATGCACAACAATAAGAGACACAACATACATGGAATAAACATATGCATGAGTTGTGAGTGTGTGCAACTATCTCTTCAAGACAAGTAAGCACATAGAATTTTACCTTCGGTGCTTATCAACAATGAGTTCTTCAAAGGGCTTGAGCAATAACAACAACACCTAAGCTACCCTTACAAAGAATCCCCAACAAGTGGTTTGTCCACGAAATGAGCCAATCAACAAATGAGAACCTTACATGGATAAAACCAAGGTCAATAAATATATATAGTCAAGAGTGAGGTTTCATCAAATCCTAGCACTAGAAAATTAGCTCATATTACTAAAGAAAGCCATACAATATATATGATCAAATGAATACATGACTTATATAAAGAAAATGAAAGAGATAAAGTGTAGAGAAAACTATGTAAAGTAGATATTCTCTTCTTCCTTTGCTTTTTTTCTCCTCCTCCAAGCTCCTTCAATTTCCTATCTCCTAAGAACAAGAAGTAATCATGGATTGGTGTTTAAGTGTTAGGTGGATTGTGTAGGATTTAGTATGGTAATGTAGGAAAATGATTTAGTGAATATTCTTAGGTAGGTAATTGGTACCTTTGCAGAAAAATAGCAAATGAATATATAGGGATGGGAATTAAGTCAGGGGCAAGGGAGTAATTTCTATGGAGAGAACAAAATCTGGGCTAAAGGGTGACCTTAGGGCGATCTTGGTGAGCTCGCCCTAAGGTCGCCTCAATAAGTGACTTCTGAACTCGAGTGGTTAGTGACCTTGGGGCATTATTGGCTAGACTCACCCTGAGGTCGCTTTCTTGCTCTGTTTTAGGGGGCTAAACCCAAGTGGTTAGCGATCTTGGGGCGACCTTGGCTGGACTCGCCCTGAGGTCACTTTTGAGCATGCTGAGGAAGGCTGAACCTGAGGCCAAAGCGACCTTGGGGCGATCTTTGTGAGCTTACCTTGGGGTCGCCTTTGCCCTGTTTTAGGAAGGCTGAACCAAGATGATAGCGACCTTGAGGGCGAGCTCACCTATGTGCTTTAAATGCCTTCTTGATCCTCCTTTCAGCTCCGTCCAAGACATTTGAGCATCAAAAATAACTTGACCCTGCACGACTTATTTATAGCGTTAGAAATACGGTTTTACCCGAGAAACGAATACAAAACGATACGGAAATGAGGCTACACTTTGTGTAGAAGTGAAGCAATCATCACTCCAACATCAAGAGAAAAGAACTAGCGTGCTTTGTGCAATGCAACCTTAAATGGCATGAAGTTAATCTAAACTAAGCAATGTAAAAATGTACAATTCCTTACTAGCACACACAATGGCACAATCTCTACAAGCAAAATATGCTCAAGCATGGTATTGTAACAAGATTTTCGAAATTTTTTGAAAAATTAGGCTCAAAATATTTGTGCATAATTTGCAAACAAGGGACAGTGTTGTGCACACACCCCCAAACCTAAATTAGACATTGTCCTCAATGTGTTTGGGGTATATAAAAATCGGTAAATGCGGCGCAACACACATCCATACTTAAAGAGTTTAAAAACACAATCAATGTCCCTTATCAACAAACATTTCCCGAGAATAGAATCAAGTGTTGCACCCATTCCATTATGCATATATTCATCAAAAGAGATATGACAATGAAGTTCAATCATAATTCTCATCTGTAAGTGCCTCAAGTTTGATTGGCTTATTTCGGTGACAAACCACATGTGGCGTTTGATGTAAGGGTAGCTTAGGCTTTTGATGGTTGGTGCTTTGCACAACCAAGGCCCTCTCAAGACCTCAAGAGAAGAAGCACCAAAGGTAAATTTCTAAGTGCTTACTTGCTTTTAAGAGATGTAGTTGCACACACTCACAACTCATACATATCTTTAATACTTGTAGGTTATGTGTTTCTTGTATGTGCATTCTTGTGTTTAACTCTTCTTGCATTTGTTCATTGCCATGGCTTAATAGCTTTAGATTGCATGATTTTTCTTTGGCATGCTTTGGCCCAGGTGACCGCTGTTGGTACCGTTGTGGCTTTCATAGTGGTAGCCACAACGGTGAAATACCTGTCTTGGCCGCTCTCTTGAGCGCTGTGAATTTCTGCAACGGTAGGCACAGCAGTTTTGCGCTCAGCGCTTCCTGCTGTCATGACTATTGTGGAAGCCACAGTGGTAAGCATAGGGTTTAGACACCTGTTGCTTTTTAAGTGACCACCGCTTGGATACCGTTGTGGCTTTGACAGCGGTACCCACAACAGTCGTCTCCTGTTTTTTGCAAAATGTTATAGCTTCAATTTGGACACCTATATAAACATTGCTTTAACTTTAGGTTGTCCAAAATGACTCAAAAATCATATTTTTAATTGAGAGCATTTTCAAGAGAGTTTTTTATTCAAGAATTCGTCTTTGATCATCTTTGATCACTCAAATCATTTCCATGTGCATCAATCATTCTCTAGCATCATCTAGGATCATCTAGGATGCATTTTTACATGGGTCTTCATCAACACACATGCTATAGTAAGTTGAACACTAATTTCATCTAATCTTAGTGTTTTTACTTAGCTATTTATCTCATTGATAACTTGTATGCTCTTAGATTAATTTCTAATTACAAGATTGAGATTATGTGTTGAATTGTGATAGCTATACATAGGATTACAATATCATATATAGCTATGCTTTATGCCATGACATATATTCATTGATATCCATGATTGATTTAATTATCATCTTGTAATCCTATATAAGCATTTAGTGTAACCTAGCATTAAATTGCATTTTGAATATCATGCATATTCACTTAGGTTGATTTATCTCTTCATTGAGAAGTAAGACTTGTGGCTAAGGTTGCTTAGGCCACAAGCAAATTGGACTAGGTTCACTTTTATAGGCCTGCGGGTAGTAGTGGTGGGTTATAGGCCGTAAGGTTTGATGTGGTCAACCTAGGTTGTAAACACCATTGCAATTAGTGGATTCGAGGTTCATGTGTGACGCACATAACAGCCCGTGGTTTTTCCTTGTTAAAGGTTTCCACGTAAAAAATTAAGTGTCATTTATATTTCGCATTTTTACACTTGATTTTATTTTGTGACTAGTTTGGGGCATTTTTGTAAAATTGACTAATCACGAAAATTGAGTAATAATCGATTAAAATCTATTCATCCCCCGTCTAGATAAATATTAGAACACACCATAATTAGTTTCAATTGGTATCAGAGTGGGTTCCTAGATATACTTAGGTGATCCTTGCTCATTTTGATGTGTTTTGCATTTTGTGTATTTTTGTTCATTCATACATTTGCATTCGTTTCATTCATTCATAAACACTATGAGTGGAAACGGTGGTGGAAATGAAGGTGCTACTAGTACGAGGCCGCCACTACTCACCGGGTTGAATTATGCCTCTTGGAAAGGCAAGATGGAGTCGTACATATGCCCTTGGATGGCGGTTGAAGAGGGCTACGCTCCACCAATGATGATTCCTACGAGTGGAGGAGAGGATGTACTCAAGCCTAAGGCACTATGAAATGCACAAGTGTTTGAGGCATCAAAATGGAATAGTAAAGCGATGCATGTCATTTTATGTGCAATGGACGAGAATCAATATAAATTGATTCAAAACACTAGGATTGCTAAGGAGGCGTGGGACATCTTAGAAGTTGCACATGAAGGAACCGAAGTGGTTAAGGACTCTAAACTTCAAGTCCTCCAAACTCAATTCGAGATGCTTAGGATGGAGGAGAATGAATGCTTCAATGACTTCGAGATCAAGTTGATGGACATAGTCAACCAAAGTCATCAACTTAGTGACCTTTATTCGGATAGGAGAACTAAGCAGAAAATTATGAGATCTCTCCCCGATAGATTTGAGTCAAAGGTTACGGCTTTAGAAGAGAATAGTAGGTATAAAGATATGAAGTCAAGTGAGGTGATTTGGAGGCTTTTGACCTATGAGTCTAGGAAGGGTCCTACCTCTACACCTCTTAAAAAGCAAAAGGGAATTGCTTTGAAAGTCTCCAAAGTTGAGAAGGAGGAGAATGATGACTCGGACGAAGACATGGCCTTGTTGATGAGAAGGTTCAAGAAATTTGTCAAGATCGAGAAAACGGGTTTTGGATTCAAGGGTCAAGACTTGAAGAAAAAGGCTCCCTTCAAGAAGTTTGAGCCTATGCAAGAGAAGAGTGAAAGGAAGGGGATCCAATGCTATGAATGTGGTGGCATAGGACACATCGCTCCCGATTGTGGAAATTTGACGAACAAGAAAAAAGGAAAAGTGATGGCCGCCACATGGAGTGGAAGTGATGACTCCGATGAGAGAGATGAGTCTTCGGATGATGAAGAACTCATGGCTAACTTCATAGCCTTTGCCTTCTCCCACAAGAGTAAAGGTACTAGTGAAGAAGATGAAGAAAGTCAAAAGGAAAATGACTCAAGTGAAGATGATTCCTCATCTACCTCCACAAATGGAAATGTGAAGAAAATGGATCTTCAAGACTATATCACTAAGTTTGAAAGCTCAACGATGAAGAAAAAGAGAGAGATTCGAAGGTTGAAAGAAGAAAACCTTGAGCTATCAACCCAAGTTGACCAATTAAGTGAAGAAATGGTGAGATCCATAAAGAATGAAGATAAGCTAAGAAAGGAGTTAGTCTTATCTAAGAGGAGTGAAGAAGGGATGAAGATTGAGCTTGAAGATGCTAGAGGATTGATGGCTAAAATGGCCTCTAACACTTAAAAACTTGACCACATGTTAGATGTTGGAAAAAGGCCAAGTGACAAGATGGGTCTTGGGTTTGAAGATGACAAGGAGTCCTCCACCTCAAGCAAGACCATATTTGTCAAGAGCATGAACTTTAAGGAGTCTCCTCCTCCTCAATTTCCTAGGAAGAAAATTGACCTTAGAGAATGCTCAAGTGAAGGTGGCACCAAGATATCCACCTCTGGCTCAACTTTCAAGAGCTCCTCAAGCTAACTTTCCTCAACACATGGCTCACCAAGGAAAGAGGCCAATCATACAAGCTCAACCGAGGAAGCAACCAAGTCTTGGTCAACATCAAAGATGGAGAGATCCATATCAACAACCAAGACAACCATAAAGACATGGGAAGGCACCAATGCAAGGTTATGGTATTATTCCTAACTTTATTCCTACATATCATTTTTATGGTATTGATGGTCACATTAGACCAAATTGCTTTCATTATATTAAAATGAGTAGAGTTGAAAGCATGATAGGAAAGAAAAACGCTAAAGCCAAGATGCATATCCCTAGGAAAAATAGAATCAATTTGCATGATCCTAGGACATCTAGAGCCTATGTACCATTGACCACTAGGAAAGAAAGTGTTTCACCTACGTGGATTAAAAGAGATGCTTATTTTTGCCATGTTGCTCAAATTGCCTTGAAGGCAAATTCTTCTAATTTTTGGTACTTAGATAGTAGGTGCTCTAGGCACATGAAGGGTGTTGACGGTGATTTCTCGACAGTCAACCAGTCAACGATTTAGGTTAGTGAAACCTACAAGATAAACGTAATACCAGTAGAAAATAAAAGATGAACAAGCATAACACATATTTTACGTGGTAAAACCCCAAGGCGGGTAAACATCCACGGTGCCGGTGACGGCGAGAAGTGATCCACTATGAATATAAGGATTACACGCTCAATACTCGTGTAAGGTTCCCATTTGTTGATTGGCTCATTTCGTGGACAAACCACATGTTGGGGATTCTTGTAAGGGTAGCTTAAGTGTAGGTGTTATTACTAAGGCCCTTTGAAGACCTCATTCTTGATAAGCACCGAAGGTAAATTTCTATGTGCTTACTTGTCTTGAAGAGATAGTTGCACACACTCACAACTCATGCATATGTTTAATCCTTGTATGTTGTGTGTCTTATTTGTGTGCTTTAATGTTCATTAACATCTTTTCTTGCATGTTAGTTTGATTGCATCTTGCATATCCAATTGCCTTGTCATGCTTAGACTTAGGATTGCATTTTTGCATTGGGTGCTCCCAAAAGCGCTCTATAGAAGCGCTGTACGAACAACCCCCGTTGAGCGCTGTACAGACCTGATCGATTTAATTCGGTCGCTGTACGAGCGCTGTACAGGCGCTGTACAAAGCGCTATACAGGGCGCTCTATGTTTTCTCGTGAGAACAGAGTAGGAGCACTATATAGGCGCTGTACAGAAGCGCCCTACGTACAGCGCCCAAGGCAAAATAGTGGTGTCACTTATCAAAACGACCACACTTCATCTTGGCACCCTATATATATGCCACTTTGACTTTAGGTCAATAACAAGAGTTCATATTCAGATTTCATACTTAGGATATTTTTCAAAGAGAAGAAAATTTCCAAGAACTCATTTTTAATTACTCAAACACTTTTTTCATGATCATCAATCATCATCTAGCATCATCTTTGATCTTCTAGATGTCATCTTGCATGGATTCTTCATCATACTTTGCTTGGTAAGCTTTTCACTAATATCTTACATATTTTGTGTTTCTCTTAACAAGCAATCTCAATTAATTACTTGTATGTTATTTTATATATTTTGGATACAAGTTTGAGATTAGTATGATGTATGTTTGAGAAGTTGTATTGTGATAGCTAATTAGGTTTTGTGCTTAATCTTGATTAGCTAAACTATTTGACATGTCATTTAGTTTGTGATATCTAGGATTGTTCTAATTGCATATTAATCATCTTAGATAAGCATATAGGGTTTCCCTTGCTCTATGTTGCATTTGGATATTCATATATTCACTTAGGGTGTTATTCTCTTCATAGAGAAAGTAAGTCTTGTGTGTAGCATCCGAGATTAGGTTGCTTAGATCGCAAGCAAATTGAACTAGGTTCACTCATACCGGGATTAGGTAGGTGTGTGATTACTTCCGAGATTAGGTTGTAATCGTTTTACACATTTAGTGGATTCGAGGTTCGAGTGTGGCTTACTTACTAGCCCGTGGTTTTTCCCGTGAGGGTTTGCACGTAAAAATCAAGTCTTATTTAATTTCCGTATTTTATACTTGATTTGTTGCTTTATCTAGTTAGGGGTAAATTCATAATTTTGACTTAATACGAAAAATTGGGTAATAAGCTTAAAATCTATTCACCCCCCTCTAGATAGTTTTATACACACCGTGCTATAATTTGTTTCAACTCGCTTTCTCTCTTATGTATCATATCTCTTTTCTCATGTCAGTGTAAGTTGTTCATGATGATCATCCTCCTGATATAATGAATACATTGATGTATTTATAGGGTTCGATCTAGGGTTGCCCTAGTTTCTATCGTATAAACGGTGGACTCATTAATTAGAGTTTGTAGGATTCTTGTAGAGTAGATCAATTAGGACCCGTTTCCTGTTTGGTGTGTATCCTTCTAGAAGCTTATAGTTCTTTCCTGATTAGACTTCTCTGGTACTGGAGAGGAAATAGGGATATTTCCTTACTGGAATATTATCCTAAGGATTCCGTATCTGTGCTGATCTCTTCCTGATATGGCCTATCTTGGTAAGGCTGTATTTCCCGTTTTTGGCTAAGTACTGATTTTTGGCCGAGCAGACTTGACCGAGTAGACTTGGCCGAGCAGACTTGGCCGAATGGACTTCTGGCCGAGTAGAATCTTGGCCGAGTGGAATCATGGCCGAGTAGACTTGGCCGAGTAGACTTGGCCGAGCAGACTTGGCCGAATGGAATCTTGGCCGAGTAAAATCTTGGCCGAGCAGATTCCTGACCGAGTTGCCGAGCATGTTCCTGGCGGAATAGATCTTGGCTGATTGAAACCCTTGGCCGAACAGGTTTTTAGCCAACTAGATTCCATCTGCAGATGGCCCCTCATATGGTGATGTCACACATTCATGTTAACCCTTTCGATAACGTGTCTCACATTTGACTTTTAATGACGTGGAATCACTATATTTCCGCATTACCCGCTATCTTCACTGACGTGTCATGCTGACGAAAAACCCCTATAACAGTACCCCCTCAAATCTGCGATATGAGTTCTTGGTGACTCATCGAAGGGGATTTGAATAGTTCTCCTTTGATTTTTGTTGCTCGTCTTCAGCCTAAGTCCAAGTTACTACCCAGTTGATGTTTGAACAATTGTCGGACATTTGTTGAGCCTTTGGTTGCTCTTTAACTCCTCTTGTAATTTTTGCCTTGTATACTTCTGTGATGCCTCAGTGCGCACTTGCACTATATATATTTGGTATTTGGTATACTTTGCATTTGGTTCTGATCGCGCTTGATAAACTTCCTTGTCTCTTCAAGCTTTGATTATTGAGATCTTTTTCGCTCAATTGGGCGAATGTGAGTCCCCTTTATAACTTTGTTCGGCTTTCCTCGAATCCTTTTTGTACTGCTACTGCATATCTGATCTTTCTGCTGTAATTCCTCTTAAATAGGCATGAATTAGGTCTCCTTTTAGTTCCATAATCAACCTCCAATAAGGCTAATTCAATGCGACTTAAAGTAGGAAGTATAATCCTTCTAACTTTAGGAATTTTAATCCAATCTCGACTAATCCCAACATGGAAAGTTTAGGATCAACTAAAATTGAATTAAAGTGACTTTTAGGCCTTTGTTAATCTTCCAAAACATGACAAATTCGTCTAAGACCTTCATTCCCGAATAGGCAGCCCACAATGCTTTATTTCTGAAATCCCGCGTAGAAATTCTGGGCTGACCTTTGGGTAGTAAAATAGTCATAACTCCTTCTAGAAAACTCGAACTCACAAACCGTAAAATTCTACGGAAAGCTAACGTCTGTATCTTTCCAACCATATAAGGCTCGAAACCCAGTTCCTTCTAAGATGATACAGTTTAATTCTTGAAGTTAACCCATCAGCAGATGCTACCGGCGTAGAAATTCTGGGCTGACCTTTAGGTAGTAAAATGGTCATAAATCCTTCTAGAAAATCAAAATCACAAACTGTAAAATTTTACGGAAAGCTAACTCCGTACCTTTTCAACCATATAAGGCTCGAAACCCAGTTCCTTCTGAGATGATACAGTTTAATTCTTGAAGTTGACCCATCAGCAGATACTATTTTCACGGGTTTGCTCAAGAAATCTTCCAAATTGCTTCCAATTATCTTCTAGGACTTGAATAGCTGAGAATGCTTCTATCCGAAATATCTTTTCTTCTTGTCGTATCCTTTAAAGGCAAGTTCTAACGATCTTTTGAAGTTTTAGGGCTCAAGACAGCTTGAAGATGTCGAGGTTGAAGATCATAAGAGGAACTCATTAAGGTTTCCCTGAGCCGTGTCTTTCCTCACAAGCTAAGAAGAATACGGTATATGTCATCGCTCTTGGCAAGGTAAGATGTCGCTCTATAGAGATTGTGCTACAAAGCATCCACCCCTTGAGACCACTGCCATATATATATACATGCTTATGGCGAGTTGGGGGCTTTTGTTCTCCAGGGGTTCATGTTGCTTGGAATCTACCCCCTAGCATCGTTGTTACTTTTGAGTTGATGCCGACGTGCAGGGTAGGAGCCACGCTTTTGGCACATTGTCTGGGTAGCCATTCTTTTCTTCTTTGGATGAGTCATTCCAAGCGTTCGGCCTGGATCTTTCTTGTCCATTTGAACTTTTTCTTGGCTTATCTTGTTTCGTAGGTTTGATTCTTCCTTTTGGCCGATCTTTCTTATAGACCGGTCTTCTTTTTGGCCGATCTTTCTTACAGATAGGTTATTATTTTTTTAAATACCTTCTAGCTAATACTTCTACAAAAAGAAAGCACTTTATGTATATAAATACAATTTTGACTTATAACTTACTTGTATTTGACTTTGTTCATTATTGTCTCTTTTGCAATTGCTCATTGGCTTTTGTACTTCTTGCAAATTGTTCCAGGTGTTCGCTTATGGCTCAGGGCAACTTGAGTATTTATTTTACACCACGGGGGGTCCTGACTCATTGTATCTAAGTTTCTACCCACTTTCAGGGTTTTTACTTGATTTTTAGCGAGCCAAGCCAACCTCAAGGCGTTTGGCTCAGATGGCCTAGATCTTGCGTTTGAAAGCTTCCCGACTGTTTTTATGTTCACTTGCCCATTGGAGCTTTGTACCTGCACATTTTAAACTTAACGGATGCAATT
Organism: Acer saccharum; assembly: GCA_030490815.1. Classification (NCBI taxonomy): domain Eukaryota; kingdom Viridiplantae; phylum Streptophyta; class Magnoliopsida; order Sapindales; family Sapindaceae; genus Acer; species Acer saccharum. The sequence goes on from CM059878.1 coordinate 23,238,638, forward strand.
TAAGTGGAAAAATCTTTACCCCTTCTTTCCAAAAGGCCAGATTGTTGACAGTGCTTTATTCACACCCAATCAGTTTTTGAGCTGACAGTGCTTTATTTGCACCCAGTCAATTATTCTTTTTGATCAATTTGGTATACTTGCACACTCGTAAACGTGTAAATCATAAAAATATTTGTTTTATTTTTACCTGAGTGTAACGTTGGTTTCTTTGTTTAAGCTGAGTAACTCATTTAACTCAATTTAGCCAAGCATCTCATTAACTGGCATTAAGTTTGAGTAATCCATTGGTTTTATTGGGTCAAGTTTTTGTTATACTTGATTGGTTTATCCAAGTATCTAGTTACCTTGGTTTGAACAAATACATTATCCTTAGTTTGGCTTCAAGAATGATCAAGTATCTCATTAAACTGGTCATCTTCAGACTGACCAAGTGTCATTAAACTGGTCTGTTTTTCTTCAAGAATGATCAAGTATCTTATTAAACTGATCATTTCCAGACTGACCAAGTGTCTCATTAAACTGGTCAGTTTTACCCAGGTGTTACGTCGAGGCTCACCACAACCATACACTTAGGTCCCCTACACAAGTCACCTAGGACGTCTCCAGGTTTTGTCTGCTACAGGGGTTTGCCGAATCGTTGGGGTAGTGTATACCGGCCAACACAGCTGTGCATCTCACCAGACATATTCCGGCGGCACCCCGAGCAGTTTTCTAGGTATCCTGTTTTCCAAGTATCCTAGTGCCTCGGGTTTGCCTTTTCACTAAGGATACGTTCGTATCTGATTAGCTTGGCGGGCATGCTATTTCAGCTTCTCCGCCCCTCAGACACTATCCACTCGCTCTTCGCGGTTTCATGGCGCCTGAGTATTATCTTCGGGCTTTACACTCCAAAGATGACCCCTTTGGCCTATGTTGGTGAAGATTTTGGCCCCTTTGGCCTTTATTGGTGAGGATTTTGGCCCATTTGGCCTTTTCTTTGAATTTCTACATACGCCGAGATAAAACTCGTTTTACGTGTATTGACACTAAGCTCAATTAAAGTTTTCAGCTTGTCTTTCTTTGTCAAACACATGAGTAACATTTGCACAAATATATTTTTTAATAATGCTGAAAAAATAGTTGGATCCATGCACGTTATTGGTGTTGGTTGATGTTCGGGATGAATACCCATGGACTGGATAGATGTTTTGCATACAAAAACTGTGTAGTATGCTAATAAAACTAGTATACGTTTTCGCAAGAATAAACGCCTGTAGTATTTATCATGTATGAAAGAAACATATAGATAGAATATGTAAGTAGGGTGTAATACTAGAATAAATACACATACTACATGTGTTATGCATCATGTTAAAAGTGCAGTAAAGAACTTTGATAAGCAAGGGTGGCAAAAGTGTATCCCCACATTTTACCTCCTCGTCATCAACATTCGGTTATGAAATCCAAGAAGATTTGATTTATAGGCCGAATAAAAAGTGACTAAGAAATAATTTAGATTTTACCTCTAACTCCACTTGATGAGGTATCCGAAATTGGTTACCTTTTCATTATGAGTCTCAAATTGCAAGTCATTCTTTCCTTGTGCTTTTGTATAATACTTTGTCTTATGTTTCCCTAGATCACTACAAGGAAGCAAACAAGACAATTCAATAATCAATACTAACCTGCGTAGTGGTCATTTCTATCTCCAGTGTAGAGTTGTGATGTCTCGAATATCGTCAGACATTCCTTAGGGTGAACGATCCACTAGCTTTAGTCTTGTACTCCAACTTTTGTTATGGTTCATCTTCTTTTCCATGTACACATATCAGCCGAATCACCGGGATAGAGATGACTTCGCTAAAACTACTTTTGCAACTGCAATTTTTTTTATTTTTTTTTATTTTTTATGTTGTGCTACCCCCTAGCCCCCCAATAGTTGTTAAAGTATGTTTCATTCGAACATAGGTGCTTTCAACATCGCGTCTTTTTTTTTTTTTTTAAAGTTTCCGCGGCAAGAAGTGAAGCCTGTTAGTCAGGATGGTATTTCAAGGCTGTTTGTCTCCTTGTAGGCTCTTTCTTATCTGATCCTTAGTAAAAAGGTATCTTAAATGGCTCAATCCCAACAATGCATAATGATCTTGCTGATCGCTTTTGGCATCTGCCTTCTTTTTACCTTTGCTGCTATATAAATCGTATGATGGCAAATATGCCTACCTTTTATCATTGGACGCTCTCATCCTTAATATTTTCCTCAAGGTCTTCCTCCTAACATGTCCGCTCAAGAAGATTTTCGGAAAGCAGCCTTATTTGAGTCACCGAGGGATAGTCGGTTATTGGTTGAAGTTTGAAGTGCGCCGAGATGGAGTTTGTTCCTGCGCACAGAGGTAAAGCTCGATTTCTAAACCAAGGTTTTTACCTTGACTTCTATACCAAGCATGTGAGTGAAATTTTCACATATAACAATAGTTACGTATTTAAAAAGGCCAAATAAAATAAAAACAACTAACTCATATAAAACATTATTGATGATTAGTGTTTGAATTTTGGCATCCAAGAATATATGTTAGGGAAACATACAGAGGTAATATGTGAGTGTGTAAGGATTCCCGGTTGTTGATTGGCTTATTTCATGGACAAACCACATGTTGGGGTTTATTGTGTAAGGGTAGTTTAGGTGATTGAGGATCAAGCTCAAAGGCCCTTTCAAGACCTCAAGGGTCAAGCACGCCAAAGGTATAATCTCTAGTGCTTATTTTTCTTTGAAGAGATTAGTTGCACACACACACTTAGCATACTAGCATTTGTGTGCATTCTCTTCACATGTCACATTCCACACTTGCACTTCTTTATTATATTTTTTTTACGTGTGGATTTGTCCATAGATGAGTTCCAAGCGATTCGGAGACTTGTCTATATGTTTCGGATGATTTCCGAGATATTTGGGACATTCCGTGTTTTTATCGGAAACCGAAATTCAATTCCGAGCTTAAATTGAAAAGTTATGTAATTTTCCATATTTATAATTGAGTTCAGGTTAATTTTCCGAAAACGGAATTGAATTCCGAGGTTCGAGGTTAACTGGACTGAAGATCGCTCGGAACGGAAGTCGGTGTGGTGTGGCATGAAAGCCACACCAAGAGAGAGGTAGTGGTGTGTGAAGGGCATGTGGCCCACGGGGACAACCTCTCTCTGGTCCCATTTGCCACACGGCCACTTGCCACGCGCACACACATATCACTGATTGCTTTCTTTTTGTTTTGATTTTTTCATGGTGTCTAATTGTGTGCTTTAAAGTTCATGTGAGCTTGTTTGTGTTGTGTGTGCATGATGCATGAGTTGAGTTGACTTGTCAATTCATTGGAGTACTTGACTTTCTCTCTCATGAGCTCACCTCACAGGATTTTATTGATTTTGTTTTATTCTCTCAATGATCCAAATCTGGTGCATTTTATGTGTTATCCTTTATACATATCACAAATCAGGTGCATTTGTTTTTGTTAAACAAAATATATATATATATATATATATATGCATAAAAAACATGCATCATCTTTTTTCTTTTGCATATTATATATATATATATATATATAAAAGCTGTGTTACTTTGTTTCACTTTAATATATATATATATATATATATATATATAAGGTTTAGTTTTTGGTGACCTAACCTCTTATATATATATATATAAATATATGTTCTTCCTCACTTGGACACACACACATTTTTGAGAGAAAAATATCTTCAAGTGAGAAACTCCCAAGAACTTGTCTTTAACTCTCAAAACCCATTTTCATATGCATCAAAATATCATCTAAGCATTTTCTAGCATAGTTAGGATGTTTACTTGCATGGGTCTTGGTCAACACACTTCCCTTGGTATGTTCTTCACTATTATCATTTATAATTAGTGTTTTATTTATCAAGGCATCTCTTTTATTATTTGTTTGTTCTTAGATTAAAATCTAATATTCAAAATAGAGATTGTTGTGTTTGACATGATTGAGTGTTGTATTGTGATAGCTAATTAAGTTTTTGTATAATCTTGATTAGCTAAGCTATTTGACATGTCATTTAGTTTTAATATCTAGGATTGTTCTAATTGCAAATTCATCATCTTAGATAAGCATATAGGGTTTCCCTTGCTCTATGTTGCATTTAGATATTCATATATTCACTTAGGGTGTTAATCTCTTCATTGAGAACATAAGTCTTGTGTGTAGCATCCGGGATTAGGTTGCTTAGATCGCAAGCATTCGAACTAGGTTCACTCATACCGGGATTAGGTAGGTGTATGATTACTTCCGGGATTAGGTTGTAATTTTCATCACTTAGTGGATTCGAGGTTCGGGTGTGGCTCACTTATTAGCCCGTGGTTTTTCCCGTAAGGGTTTCCACATAAAAAATCAAGTGTTATTTAATTTCCGCATTTTATACTTGATTTATTGCTTTATCTAGTTAGGGGTAATTTCGTAATATTGACTTCACACGAAAAATTGGGTAATACGTTTAAAATCTATTCACCCCCCCCTCTAGATAGTTTTATACACACCGTGCAATATTTGTTTCAGAGTGCAATTTAATGAGAAGTACACAAAGGTTATACAATATGTACAGTGTACTCACGTGAAAATAATACATGAAGAAGTGAAAATATCTTAACACATATTGATCACAAAAACTCAACATTTCACACCTCACAATTTTGTTTTGATTTTGCTGTTTAGGCAAATCAAAATATTTGAGAGTGTTTAAACTTAACCAAATTCATGCTCATTTGATCTAAAGAACAAATTGGTCAACATGATTTGCACAAAAATAAAAATTATGTGACGTACCTATTGATGGCTGAATTTTCTCGGTGATGCTGAAATTTCCCTTTAAGTAGTAATGAAATATACCTAGAGGGGGGGGTGAATAGGTATAGTCTCCAAATTCTCCCAATTTAAAAATAATGCGGAATATATCAATGAAAATGCACACTTGATTAAATTTGACAAATCAATTGATTTCACTTATACAAGAGTTAATCAATTTACAAGATATGCAATCAATGAAAGATATGGAAGATAAAGAAAAGTAAAAGCAAAAATGAACACAAGTGTTTTAACGTGGTAAAACCTCAAAGAGGAAACATCCACGGGTTGATACCACAACCACCGGCAAAGCAATCCACTATGTGAAAAAGGACTTACACACTCAAGCTATCACTCATGATATCCGCTCAAGCTATCAACTCCTAATCTACCCTCGGGCTAGTGAATCACCAAGCCTACTTCCTATCCGAGATGTGTCCCACACCTCTAGAAAGCAACTTCCTATCCAAGACGCTCACGTCTCTAGGAAGATTTCTTGCTTGCCTATCCGGATCCTCCCGACCCTAGACAAGACTCCCTTGCTTGATTATCCGAGTCCTCCCGACTCTAATCAAGTCTTCCTTGCTCTATCCACAAAGCTTCACTCACTTTGCTAGAGACTTCAACCTTATGCAAGGCTATGATCTAAAGTGATGCAAGTGATGCAAACACAAACAAATTAAGCTAGATGATCAATCAAGCAAAATGTACATGTTCAATGATAAACTAGAATATGCTTTCAATACACAAACACAAAATTATCTAGAAATCAAGACATGCAAATCAATAAGAACAAGGTATGAATATTCAATTTATCACACTATAAACCTAGTTCTTAGATCATGAAATAAAACCTAGAAAATAATATGAGACACATCATATATTCATTTTCTAGAATCAATTTCACACAAAATCAAGTTTAGCACATATATGTTCAAAACAAATCACAAAGCTAAATCTCAATTAACAAATGATCAAATAACCCTAGCATGTGATCTAACATACTTCTCAACAAATTTCATCAATCAAATAGTAAGAATCAAGAGATGATCAAAGATGAAATTAAAAAAGAAGAAGTTGAACAAACAACCTTGACCTCGGACTGAAAATTGACCAACTGAGAAAAATGGCGAAGTCAGCTGCCTCTGGAAATGCTTGGGGTTTGTAGCTCTCTTCAAGACCAACAATTATGGTTTTTGAATCGATTGATTTCGAGTTCGTATGAGAGAGATATGATCAAAATAAGAAAACACAAAATTGGAGAATTCTGCAGAAATTTCGTAAGTGTTCTTCAAAATTCAACTAAAGTGTGGAGGGAATGAGATGAGTTTAAAAGGAGGAGAGAGAGAGCATTTTTGGGAAAATCAGAGTGTGCCACATCACCTCCCCATGGGGGGCGCGTGGGCCACACGGGGGCAGAGGGCTCCCTAGGCCGTGGGGCCCACGGCCTCCCTCACGGCCAGGCCTTGTGGCCTCACACGCTCCAGACTTCTCTCGCGCGCTCCTTCGGTTCTTCAGCCCATATCTTGGGCATCCGAACTCCAATTTTGAATCCGTTTTTGGATTACGAACCGTGACTCCCTCATGCATGATGAAGACTACACAACTTTGAAAAATAGTTGAGAAATCATCTCAGAAACCGACGATGAAGTCAACTCAACGAATGAGAATGAAAAGTAGCATAGTCACATTGTTTGGACTCGAAACCTTATGAATAAGTAACCGAAATGACCGGAACTCAATAAGGCATTAAATAAGAACATGTTCAAGTCCTAAACACAAAATACACAAACAAATAAACACATATTCACACAAGCATGCCATATCAAAGAGATAGTCACAAAGCATGCAATTTTACAATTTTTGTCAATACACGATCAATGCATAAGCATACTATGAAGTGTGTGAATGTGTTATACCAAATGTTTGAACCACGATGCAGGGACACACATGTATGAATTGTGTGTGTGTGCGCTAATGCCTTGCAAGAGGATGGAAGTCAAAATATACCTTTGACGCTTTTCACCTCTTGAAGACGACTTTTGCACTAGACATTGCTTCTTCATCTTTTAAGCTTCCTTTCTTCAAAGAACATCTTAAGCAATAACTAATACAAACATAGAGCATTTTGCAATGGAATCAAGCCAATACAAATCATAAACCTTACAGATGCGTTTCCAAATCAAGGTGATTTATGCACCGCTTTAACACGAGTATATATTTTGATAGAAAAGCATACAATATACAACTCATGATTTTAATAAATTAGCAGCAGGTTCTCAATATAAAAATAAGAACCACAATTTTCTACCAAGTTATTGACTAAGTTGCAAGATTATGTCAAGAATAATAATTAGTAATAATATAACATTTAAACAGAGATGTACCTTCAACTCCGACCGATTTCAACAATGTCGTTAAATGCTTTCGAAAGTGATTTTATTAAGATCACAGTCTTTGCCACTTACGAACCTGAAGTTAAGGCGTATTACTTTGGATCCTTTGTTGTTAGACATGTCGGTAATGAAGAGCCGAGTGAGCTTTAGCCGAGTGGACCCCTTTTTCTTTATTAAGATATGTTGGATTAATGAAGGTAGTTGGCAATGTGAGGCCAATGCTACTCTTCCCTCTCCAATCGGGTCACCAAGCTATATGGTCTCTCTTTTTTGAAACCTTTAAGCGCGTTGAGATGAAATTCAATTCTCGCGCGCCGAGGCAAGACTAGATTCCTGAGCTGGCACTTTCAACTTATTTTCTATACCAAGTATGTGAGTAAAGTTCGCACAAGTAATAATAATCATGTATTTTAATGAGACCAAATAATTGGAAACGATCAACTCATACATGGTACTGTTAATGATTAGTGATTAGTGTCGAAATTTGACACCTATATAAATGTATGATAGACAATATGCGCGTAAGAGCCATAAAAGTTGCCAGACATAGTAATTAAGCATGTATTACATGTTTATAGACTTATGCACACGTATTATGTATTGTATACGAGAAACATGCATAGATAACATGTGAACGCAATATAACATAAAGAGAATTACACAAAAGTTATGTGTGTTGTGTATTTGTATGTGAAAGTATAATGATATGAAGAGACGGATATAATTTAATATATCTAGATTACATATATTCAATATCTCAAGCATACCAAATACTTCTAGTCACATTTTTCAACACTCATGCTTATTTGATTTAAAGAACAAATTGGCCGAACCCAATATCGTTGAGCCCAACCACTATCATGAAAATTTAGACATCAATAACAATGTCATATTTTGACTGAAAAGTAACAAAACATTGTGACACGTACATGTTACATGCGTCTCCGAATCAATTGCGATTCATACACTGTTTTATCTGTAGGAATTTCTATAGAAAAACATGGATTATATACTTATAGTTCTAGAGATTCCAATGCTAAATTCATAATATTCCAAACAGAAATAATCACTATGATACCCGTCTATATTATCGACTTAAGATGCAATATGATGCCAACGATAATAAATAACATAACGATTACGAGAAATCGTACCTTTTTATCCGAACGATTTCGGTACTGCTTAAACGCTATTGGAAGCATTTCTTACCAAGATCAAAGTCTTGATCAATTTTATTAAATAACACTTACTCAAAAGATATTAAAAAAAAAAAAGACTATAATTACTCTCAAACATCGTAATATAACAAATCACAACACTATTAATAGTATGGAGTCAACTTTTCCACAACATTTAAATGAACAACCCATCACAAGTGAAAAAGCATTAGACATGGAAGGTGCATATAACAACTAGTGCAATTGCATCTAGGCTCCAGCAGTGTTACTCACCTCATTATTATTTAACGAGTTAAATTAATGACACAGACAACCATGTAGTATTCGTAATGTATTGTTTGTCCAAAACAATTATATGCTAAATAAGGTATGTATGTCATGAGCTTAGCAATTTTTATTAGACAATGAATATTCAATCGTTTTTTATCAAGATCAAAGTCTCAAATAAACTCAATCAAATTATTGTTTGGTTAATCAAAATGTCACAAATATTAAACATCAATCAGTATGTTTTATTCTTATTGATCTAGAATAATAATCATGTGACATACTTGCTGCCGACTAAATCTATTCGACAATGCAATCCCAAGTCAAGGCAATCCATACAAATATTTTAATAGAAAAGCACAGTATGCAGCTTCTAATTTCAACAAATTAGGAGTGTATTCATAGTATAAGATTTAAGCATCCTGATATTCTATACGGTTATCGATGCAAGACGATATCGAATAGCAATAGCAATTAAGTGAACGTACCCCCGAATCCGAATGATTTTATCAAGATCGAAGTCCCGATTAAATCTCGAATGATCATTACTTGGTTGGTTTTTCACTTTTATTTATATGTAACTGCATATATTCTTTATAAATAAAATCGTAAATTTAGACCGATGTGTAGATCGACTAGCCTTGGCCACTTACCGAACCTGGAGTCTGGTTGTTATGGATCCTTCACAGGTGAATTGATGAATAGCCAAGTAGGTTCAATTGAGAGTCGCCATTGGGTGTTTTATACCAAGATGGGCTCGGTTTCTAACACGTCAAGGTAAACTTTATGTTGAACCGCAACGTTCCGGAAGTCATCAAATATTCCACAGGATGAGTTGTGTTGAGACCCACATATCCTCAGAAAGATCTATACGTCTATTTTACAACGAAATTTGCGGTTCATGATTCCATGCTCTCTGGAGAGAGTTATCTCTATTTTAGCGTCTGGTGGTCAAGTTGGAAAATCCTTCGTGAATCACTTCCTTCAATGTTTCGGGGACCATAAAATATTCCACAGGTTGAACCAGATTGCGAACCTTATATTTCTGAAAAGGTCCGGATGTCTAGTTTCTGATGGTTTTTACGGCTTACGATTTTGACTTTTGTAGAGGGAGATATGCCTGTTTTAGTGTTCGATGGTCAGATCAGATATCTCTGCGCGATCTGGTTTCTTCAATATTGTGGGAGCCACCAAATATTGTTCGGATTGAACTAGGATACGAACCATATATTTTTGGAAAGCCTTGGATGTCTAGTTTCCAGTGGTTTTTACAGTTCGTGAATCCGACTTCTGTAGAGGGAGATATGCCTGTTTTAGTGCGTATTGGTTAACAATTCCGCGATTCTGGACAGCTCTCCTCTTTTCTTTTGTAAGCTGTCGGAATGCGAAAGCAATTCCTTGGACGGATTCTTGATACTTTGAAGCTCTGAGTATTGCTTTCACAATATTCTTCCTCCGGAATTGGTTACGGCTGCGGCTCCTGCTACGGGTTCTGTAGTTAATCCACTCCCTAGCACTTCCAATAGTCGTTTGTTGGGTGCTTCAAGTGTTAGATCTACATTAGAGTTCCTTCTGTGGTCTATTCATGAGGGTTTCTCGAAGTTGAGTTCTCCACCCCCTCCTTCTAGCACCAATTGTTGACGGTGATTTCTCGACAGTCAACCTGTCAACGATTTAGGTTAGTGAAACCTGTAAGATAAACATAATACCAGTAGAAAATAAAAGATGAACAAGCATAACACATGTTTTACCTGGTAAAACCCCAAGGCGGGGAAACATCCACGGTGCCGGTGACGGCGAGAAGTGATCCACTATGAATATAAGGATTACACGCTCAATACTTGCTTTCTCTCTTATGTATCGTATCTCTTTTCTCATGTCAGTGTAAGTTGTTCATGATGATCATCCTCCTGACATAATGAATACATTGATGTATTTATAGGGTTCGATCTAGGGTTGCCCTAGTTTCTATCGTATAAACGGTGGACTCATTAATTAGAGTTTGTAGGATTCTTGTAGAGTAGATCAATTAGGACCCATTTCCTATTTGGTGTGTATCCTTCTAGAAGCTTACAGTTCTTTCCTGATTAGATTTCTCTGGTACTGGAGAGGAAATAGGGATATTTCCTTATTTCCCTACTGTTTTGAACCAATGGATTTGGCTACTGAATCGGTACTTTTTTTTATTTGAAAAAAAAAAAAAAGAATAAAAAATGGAGAGTTTTGCCTTTATTTGTATTTGAATATGCTTTTCATTCCCGAGATGGGGATTCTTAATTTCCCCATCACCCACCCACTTATAAATAAGACAATAATAAAGGTTTTGTTTTGTCTTTTCTTTTCTTTTCTTTTTTTATATTTCTCCTTTTCTATTTCAATTTATGCTATTCTATAGCATAAATTGAAATCTTTAGACAAAAGCAATGAGTTGTTGAAACTAATTTTGAATTATCCTTTTTTTTTAACGTTCTGAATCATCACTCCAAGTGAGAATGAGAAAAGCATCTTTCGCCATTTCGGCGTATTTCTATACGAATAGTATGCAATTTATAAGTAATAAAAAAATCCTATGTTTGAAAGGGAGGATCAATCTAAAAATATCGATTTTTAGAATTCGGATTTAGAAATAAATTTTTGAAGTAGGACAATAGAAATTGAAATTCTTTTATATAATATGTATAGCTCGATACCTAATTGGTTTGATAAACCCTAAGACAAATTCATACTGAAAAAAACCTAACGATTATCACAAGACAAAAGTTATGCAAATTAAATCAAATTTTTTGAATTATTGGATATTATGCTTAAATTGTGATCGTGATCCATAAAAAAGAAAAAGAATATGTTATTGTTAAGTTAAATAAAACCGAAACCTTAAATAACTAAATAAAATGATAAAAAAGAGACTTTTCCAATCTCTATTGAAACAAGTTTTTATTCATCAATTGAATGCTTCCTAAAAACCAAAAGTATTTCATTGAAACTTTCTCTTTCACTTTCCATCTCGACGATTAAATAAAAATAAGTTATTATTATTTCTAGCAAGCCGCTATGGTGAAATCGGTAGACACGTTGCTCTTAGGAAGCAGTGCTAGAGCATCTCGGTTCGAATCCGAGTGGCGGCATAACATCTTTTACAAGATATATAAAATATAAAAGCCCTATAATGAAAATGAATTGAATTTCCGACTTCCATTCCGTATACTCGAGAGACTTTCACTTTTTCCTTTTAATTTCATTTTTTATTTATGATATTTTTAACTTTAGAACATATATTAACTCATATATCATTTTCGGTCATTTCAATTGGAATTACAATCCATTTAATAACCTTATTAGTCGATGAAATCGTAGGACTATATAATTCATCAGAAAAGGGGATGATAGCTACCCTTTTATGTCTAACAGGATTATTAGTAATTCGTTGGATTTATTCGGGGCATTTCCCATTAAGTGATTTATATGAATCATTAATCTTTCTGTCATGGAGTTTCTCCATTATTCATAGGATTTTAAAACATAAAAATCATTTAAGCGCAATAACCGCGCCAAGTGCTATTTTTACCCAAGGCTTTGCAACTTCGTGTTTGTTAACCAAAATGCATCAATCCGAAATATTAGTGCCCGCTCTACAAGGTCAGTGGTTAATGATGCACGTAAGTATGATGGTATTCGGCTATGCAGCTCTTTTATGCGGATCATTATTATCCACAGCTCTTATAGTCATTACATTTCGAAAAGTGATAAGGATTTTTGGTAAAAGCAATAAATTATTAAATGGAACTGTAACTGAGTCATTTTCCTTCGATGAAATACAATACATGAATGCAAAAACCAATGTTTTACTAAATACTTATTTTTTTTCTGCTAGAAATTATTACAGGTATCAATTGATTCAACAATTGGATCATTGGAGTTATCATATTATTAGTCTAGGATTTATCTTTTTAACCATAGGTATTCTTTCAGGCGCAGTATGGGCTAATGAGGCATAGGGATCATATTGGAATTGGGATCCAAAAGAAACTTGGGCATTTATTACTTGGACTATATTCGGGATTTATTTCCATACTCGAACAAATAAAAAATCGGAAGGTTTTAATTCCACAATTGTGGCTTCTATGGGCTTTGTTATAATTTGGATATGTTATTTCGGGGTCAATCTATTAGGAATAGGGTTACATAGTTATGGTTCATTTAATTAACAATTCACATCTAATTGAATTGCAAATTGAAGAGAAGAAAGGGCCTGATGAAGACAAACATAGGATGGCGCATATATATAAACGAAACTGAGTGGAAACCACCGAGAACCTTTTGAATCACTCCACTACTTGATTCAAAAGGTTCTCACTAACCCAAAAGGGGTTTGGTTACAATTCAAATTTATTTTTTCTTTTTTTATTCATGAAAATTCTCTATAAAAAAAAATTAGATAGAATAGCTTCGACCTTGTCCACTGATAGTGACAGAACGAAATCCGAATAAATACCAATACTAAGTACGGGTAGAAGAATAGAGATCAAAACAAATAATTCCCGTGGTCCAGAATAAAAAAAATAAGAGTTTACGCCATTAAATAGCTTGTACCCATAAAACATTTGCCGTAACATAGATACTGAATAAATAGGAGTTAATATCATTCCAATTGCCATTACAAAAGTAATCAGTATTTTTGCTATTAAAAAATATTTTTGGCTAGTAATTATTCCAAAAAATACTATCAATTCCGCAACAAAACCACTCATGCCCGGTAATGCAAGCGAAGCCATTGATAAGATACTAAATAGCGTGAATATCTTTGGAATTGGTATAGCCAGTCCGCCCATTTCGTTGAGATAACCATGACGTATTCTATCATAACTCGTTCCTGCTAAGAAAAAAAGTGCAGCGCTAATAAACCCATCAGAAATTATTTGTAAAATGGCTCCGCTGAGTCCTGTATCAGTTATCGAGCCAATTCCTATAATTATGAAACCCATATGAGATACAGAGGAATAGGCGATTCTTTTTTTTAAATTGCGTTGGCCAGGAGATGTTAAAGCTGCATAAATTATTTGCATTGTACCTATTATGATTAACCAGGGAGAAAATAGAGAATGAGCGTGCGGTAATAGTTCCATATTGATCCGAACCAAGCCATATGCTCCCATTTTTAATAAGATTCCTGCCAGAAGCATACAAGTACTATAATGGGCCTCCCCATGGGTGTTCGGTAACCATGTATGTAAGGGTATAATCAGTGATTTGACAGCAAAAGCAATAAGAAATCCAATATAGAATAGTATTTCCAGTGCCACGGGATACGATCGATTAGCTAATATTTCCAAATTTAATGTTGGTTCATTGGAACCATATAAACCGATACCCAAAACTCCTATTAATAGAAAAACAGAACCTCCTGCAGTGTACAAAATAAACTTTGTAGCTGAATAAAGACGTTTCTTTCCACCCCATGCTGATAGAAGTAGATAAACATGAATTAATTCTAATTCCCACATGATGAAAAAAAGTAAAAGGTCACGAGAAGCAAATGATCCTATTTGACCGCTATACATTGCTAACATCAGGAAATAGAATAATTAGGAATTCCGAGTAACTGGCCAAGCCGCTAACGTAGCTAAAGTGGTGATAAATCTCGTTAATAAAATGGGTCCTAGGGAAAGTCCATCTATTCCCAATCTCCAGTAAAAACCAAAAAAATATATCCATTTATAATCCTCTGCGAGTTGTATTAATGGATCGTCCAATTCAAAATGATAACAGAAGGCATAGGTCTCCTTACTGGAATATTATCCTAAGGATTCCGTATCTGTGCTGATCTCTTCCTGATATGGCCTATCTTGGTAAGGCTGTATTTCTCGTTTTTAGCTAAGTACTGATTTTTGGCCGAGCAGACTTGGCCGAATAGAATCTTGGCCGAATGGACTTCTGACCGAGTAGAATCTTGGCCGAGTGGAATCTTGGCCGAGTGGAATCTTGGCTGAATAGAATCTTGGCTGAATGGACTTCTGGCCGAGTAGAATCTTGGCCGAGTGGAATCTTGGCCAAGCAGAATCTTGGCCGAGTAGACTTGGCCGAGTAGAATCTTGGCCGAGTGGCCGAGCATGTTCCTGGCGGAATAGATCTTGGCTGATTGAAACCCTTGGCCGAACAGGTCTTTAGCCAACCAGATTCCATCTGTAAATGGCCCCTCATATGGTGATGTCACGCATTCATGTTGACCCTTTCGATAACGTGTCTCACATTTGACTTTTGATGACATGGAATCACTATATTTCCGCATTACCCGCTATCTTCGCTGACGTGTCATGCTGACGAAAAACCCCAAAGGGAAACAAGAGTTTCTTCGAGACTCTTGTCATGGAGGAAAGGGGATTTGTCACCTTTGGTGATGGATCTAAAGAGAGTATCATAGGGAAATGAACCATCTCCATTCCTGGATTACCCTCTTTGTCCAATGCTTTATATGTAGATGGCTTGAAAGCCAATATAATAAGCATTTCTCATCTTAGTGATGAAGGATTCTCCGTCTTGTTTAGCAAAGATGATTGCTCTATTCTAAAGCCCAATGAGCAAACCTTATTGAAGGTATGAGATCTAACGATAATTGCTATTGTCTTGAGGCTAAAGTTATCTCTTGTAATGTGTCCAAGGATGAGCAAATTGAGTTGTGGCATGAAAAACTTGGCCACATGAACTATCGTGATCTAAGGATCTTAGATAAGTTCAATGTTGTGCATGGCCTTCCCAAGCTTAGGAAGAAAGTCAATGGTGTTTGTGGATCTTGCCAACAAGGGAAACAAACCAAGAGCATGCACAAAAATGGCAAGTATCTCTTCACCAAGGAGCCCTTAGATGTTCTCCACATGGATCTTATGGGTCCTATGCAAACTGAGAATTTGGGTGGAAAAAGATACATTTTTGTTTGTGTCGATGATTTCTCTAGGTACACATGGACATATTTTCTTAGAGAAAAATCCAAAACTTTTGATAAGTTTAAAATGCTTTGCATTAAAATTTAAAATGAAAAAGACTCAAACATTAAAAGCATTAAACAGATTAGAAGTGACCATGGGAGGGAGTTTGAGAACGCCTACTTTGAGAGCTATTGCAATAGCCTAGGCATCTCCCATGAGTTTTTGACTCATAGGACACTTGAACAAAATGGAGTTGTTGAGAGGAAGAATATGGTCCTTCAAGAGATGGCCCATGTGATGTTGCTTAGCAACAATGTCCCTAAGAACCTATGGGTCGAAGCCATCAATACGGCATGCTATATAGGAAATAGAGTTTTCCTAATGCCCGGCACTAGGCAAACCTCCTATGAGTTGTGGAGTGGTAGAAAGCCGAATGTTAGCTACTTCTACTCCTTTGGAAGCAAATGCTACATTTTAAATGACCGTGATCAACTTGTCAAATTCGATGCTAAGAGTGATGAGGGTATCTTTGTTGGCTATGCCTTAAATAGTAGAACCTATAGAGTTTTCAACTTGAAGACTTGAAGTGTCATGGAATCATCCAATGTTGTTATTGATGATAATAGGCTTAAGTTTAATGACCATAAGGAGGAGGTTGTGGAGACTCCTATTATTGGGATGCCTAACCTTGATGAAGAGGACATACAACCTCTTGATAGAGTTCCTCTTTTGGACTCTAATGAACCCACTCCATGGGTTAGAAAACTCCATGATAAAGATAACATCATTGGAGATATGAATGAGGGTGTTAGGACTAGGCGTCAAATAGCTAATCTCATTAGCTATACATGCTACACCTCTCAAATAGAACCCAAAAAGGTTGATGAGGTTTTGAATGATGAATTTTGGGTTCTTGCCATGCAAGAAGAGCTAAACCAATTTGAAAGAAATGAGGTTTGGACTCTAGTTCCTAGGCCTAAAAGCACAAATGTGATAGGCACCAAGTGGATTTATAGGAACAAATCCAATGAGGATGGCAACATAGTGCGTAACAAGGTTAGACTTATTGCACAAGGGTAATCTCAAATTGAGGGTATCGACTTTGAGGAGACATTTGCTCATGTTGCCCGTTTAGAGTCCATTAGGCTTCTCTTGTCCATTTCTTGTGTGCACAAGTTCAAATTGCACCAAATGGACGTCAAGAGTGTCTTCATCAATGGCTTCTTGCAAGAGGAAGTGTTTGTTGAACAACTCAAGGGGTTTGTGGATGCTCACCACCCCAACCATGTATATCGCCTCAAGAAGGCTTTATATGGGTTGAAACAAGCACCGAGGGCTTGGTATGAGCGCCTCACTCAATTTCTTGTTGACAATAACTACACAAGGGGTAGTCTAGTAGTGTTGACAAGACTCTATTCATCAAGAAAGACAATGATGAGCTTTTTATAGCTCAAATATATGTTGATGATATAGTGTTTGGCTCTACTAACAACACCAAAGTCTAAAAATTTATTAATGTTATGTCTCATGAATTTGAGATGAGTCTTGTTGGTGAGCTAAGTTACTTCCTAGGTTTGCAAATTAAGCAATTAAATGATGGGATTTTTATAACCCAAGCTAAATATGCTAAGAACCTAGTGAAGAAGTTTGGTCTTGAAAATGCCAAACATTGTGATACACCCATGAGTACCACTTTGAAGCTAAGTAAGGATGTTAGTGGAAAAAGTGTGGAATAAACTCTATATCGGGGCATGATTGATAGCTTGCTTTATTTGACTACAAGTAGGCCCGATATATCTTTTAGTGTGGGTGTGTGCTAGGTATCAATCGGATCCTAAGGAGTCTCATCTCTCTTCTGTTAAGATAATCATTCGATATGTGAATGGGACATCCAACTATGGGATCTGGTACTCCTTTGACACTAATGCTAGTTTAGTTGGCTTTAATGATGCGGATTGGGCAGGGAATTGTGATGATAGGAAAAGCACATCGGGCGGTTGCTTCTTCCTTGGGAACAACTTAGTCTCTTGGTTTTGCAAGAAGCAAAATTCAATTTCCTTGTCCACAGCCGAAGCCGAGTATATAGCCGCGGGGAGTGGATGCACACAACTCCTTTGGATGAAGCAAATGCTAGTCGACTACGGATTCAATCAAGGTACTCTAACCCTCTTTTGTGATAATATGAGTGCTATTAATATTTCCAAGAATCCGGTGCAACATTCTAGGACTAAGCATATTGACATCCGTCATCATTTCATAAGAGAACTAGTTGAAAATAAATGCATAATACTTGAACATGTAGGTACTAATGATCAACTAGCGGACTTATTTACTAAACCCTTAGATGCAACTAAGTTTAAAAGACTTGGTAAATCTATTGGGATATGTCTTGTGGAGTGATGTGTTTTGGTAATTGACCCCATATGGGGAACTCAAGCAAAGAGAGCAATTGCATACTTGTTGCATGCAAAAATTTGAAATTTTTATGCTTCTTTATTAATTGCTTGAGTATCTTGGTTGCACGTATGCTTATATGTTTTTACTTCAATAAGTGTGAACCATGCTTTGTTTGCAATCCATGTCATATTTATGTTCAAAAATGCATTTTTGGACTAGGAGATTCACTTATGAAGTACTCTTTGAATGACCTATAATGATCTCCATGACATGATGATTCTTAAATGACATGCTTAAAATGTGAAAAACATGAAATTCAAATGACATGCTCAAATGAAAAAGTATGAATTGATGATTGCAATATTAAATGCAAAACAATGTGTGAAAAGCTAATGAGACTCAAATGAATAAAGGATCTTGTATCCGTTCTAAGGATTTTAAAATCCAAATGTCTCTATTTCTTTATTGGTTGAACATGGCTACTGTCATACGGGTATCTTACCCGGAAAAATCAAATAAGGTGCAAAGTCGCTCATGCCATGTTTCGCTTATAAAGTTTGATATAGTGCTCTAAAATTGAATCCAATGAAATCTCTATATCCTTGCTTTACTCATGACAAATGGTGAAATTGGTTTGAATTATATTGGAAACCTTTGCCATTTGCTTTGCCAAATACCATTGATTTTTGGACATTTAATGCAATATGTCTTGCATGCAAAGCATTTTAATCACACATCTTCAATAAAATAAATCTCCTTGTATCTCTCCATTTAATTGAGTTGCATAAAGTGCCTTATATGATTATACAAATGACTTGTATGCTACCATCTCTCTTTGCTACAAGTGACCCGTATGTAGGATACTCTTTTGCCTATCTCATGACAAAAAGGGGGAGTAGTAGTGGTAAGGGGGAATGCTACTTGTAGTAGTAAATTCGCATGTTGGGGAGTTTACATATTGAGGAGAAGTAACCCGTTGAGGAGGAGCATTGCATTGCACATTCATTACATAATGTCGCATGTTTTCTTTAATGAAAAATTCTTTTATGCAAATGCTTGTTTTAACTTCACATGATCACCTCACATACACTTGATTTGGAAAGTGTAATTTTTTTTTTTGAAGGATTGATAGTTCTACAAGAGATTGAAGACTTGAAGTTCTATTTTTTTCTTATCTCTTTGTAATGTAGAATATCATTGTCGACCTTTAGTTTCAATTTTGTTATGAGGATCAATGTGAGTGATGGTTTTGTCACGAAATAGCCAAAGGGGGAGATTGTAAGTGCCTCAAGTTTGATTGACTTATTTCAGTGACAAACCACATGTGGGGTTTGATGTAAGGGTAGCTTAGGCTTTTGATGGTTGGTGCTTTGCACAACCAAGGCCCTCTCAAGACCTCAAAAGAAGAAGCACCAAAGGTAAATTTCTAAGTACTTATTTGCTTTGAAGAGATGTATTTGCACACACTCATAACTCATGCATAACTTTAATACTTATAGGTTATGTGTTTCTTGTATGTGCATTCTTGTGTTTAACTCTTCTTGCATTTGTTCATTGCCATGCCTTAATAGCTTTAGATTGCATGATTTTCTTTAGCATGCTTTGGCTCAAGTAATCGCTGTCAGTACCACTATGGCTTTCACAGCGGTAGCCACAACGGTGAAATACCTGTCTTGGCCGTTCTATTGACCGTTGTGAATTTCTGCAGCGGTGGGCACATCGATTTTACGCTCAGTGCTTACCACACTTCCACAATGGTAAGCACAGCATTTAGACACCTATTGCTTTTTAAGTGACCACCGCTTGGATACCGCTGTGGCTTTGACAGTGGTACCCACAGCGGTCGTCCCCTATTTTTTACAAAACGATGTAGCTTCAATTTGGACACCTATATAAACATTGCTTTAACTTTAGGTCGTCCAAAATGACTCAAAAATCATATTTTTAATTGAGAACATTTTCAAAGAGAGTTTTTTATTCAAGAATTCATCTTTGATCACTCAAATCATTTCCATGTGCATCAATCATTCTCTAGCATCATTTAGGATCATCTAGGATACATTTTTACATGGGTGTTCATCAACACACATGTTATGGTAAGTTAAGCACTAATTTCATCTAATCTTTGTGTTTTTACTTAGCTATTTATCTCGTTGATAACTTGTATGCTCTTAGATTAATTTCTAATTACAAGATTGAGATTATGTGTTGAATTTTTGAGTGTTGTATTGTGATAGCTATACCTAAGATTGCCATATCATATATAGCTATGCTTTATGCCATGACATATAGCCATTGATATTTAGTATTGATTTAATTGTCATCTTGTAATCCTAGATAAGCATTTAGTGTAACCTAGCATAAAATTGCATTTTGAATATCATGCATATTCACTTAGGTTGATTTATCTCTTCATTGAGAAGTAAGATTTGTGGCTAAGGTTGCTTAGGCCACAAGCAAATTGAACTAGGTTCACTTTTATAGGTCTGCGGGTAGTAGTGGTGGATTATAGGCCATAGGGTTTGACGTGGTCAACCTAGGTTATAAACACCATTGCAATTAGTGGATTCGAGGTTCGTGTGTGGCGCACATAACAGCCCGTGGTTTTTCCTTGTTGAAGGTTTCCACATAAAAAATAAAGTGTCATTTATATTCCACATTTTTATACTTGATTTTATTTTGTGACTAATTTGGGGTATTTTCGTAAAATTGACTAATCACAAAAATTGGGTAATAATCGATTAAAATCTATTTACCAACTACAAAAAAAAAAAAATTAGCATTGTTGGCAGTTAAAAACTGTCAAGAAAAGCATTCTTGACAGTTTTTAAAACTGCCAACAATGCTACTGTCAAGGAAAGTCTTGACAATTTTAGTTTTATAACAGTGTTTTTTTTTTTTTTTTTTTTGGTCTTGACAATTTATAACTGTCAACATATGTATATAATATTTATAATATTTAATTAAAAAACTTTTTTGTATTTATTAACCGCCCCCCACCGACAGGACCCCATAAATGACCGACCGCCACTGATAATAATGACAATTAATTGTCATTAGTGAGAGTTGAACTTGTTCAAAGGTTGTAAGTCTTTACCACTTGACTACAACCTTTGATGTGTTAACAATTAAACAATATTTTTATATAAACTATATGAGTTGTTAGGAAAAAAAAAAAAAAAAAAAAACCTTGTTAGATAAATTTAAATTTATTCAAACTAATCAAAATTCTAATTTCTATGATAGACATATATTTCAAATATTTATTAAAACTTTTAATAAAATTATATTTTTTAAAATATATATAGTCGAGTTATTAGTCAATACTCTATGATCACGTTTGATTATATAGTGGAATGGTAATCGGAATGGTAATGGAAATGAGAATGAGAATGCAAAGGAAAGGAAACTAAGTTTTTTGTTTGGTTGGAACCTTAGAATTAGTCTCTGAATCAGTATTATTTTGTTTGGTTAACAACGGAATAGAATGGAGTTAATTGTATTTTGACCAAAATACCCCTAATTATGAATGTATAATAACATGATATATTATGGATAATAATAATAAAATATAAAAGTATATTGTATATATAATTATATATTATTTAATATAATAATATATTATAAATATAATATATAACATATAATACATATATTATATATAATACATATAATAATATATATATATATTATATAATATAACATATATATATATAATATATATTATATTATACAATATATATAATATTATATTTATATAATATATATTATTTAATAGCCCATTCTTGAGTGCAGCATGACACCATACAATTTAAAAAAAATGGTATGTGATCATATATGATTACATGTGATCATAAATATTATATTACTATAAATTAATAATAATATATTATTTTTGGAAAGGAGTTGAGGGTATTTTTGTAATAGAGTTGGGGCATATGAGGGTATTTATGGAATATAAATTTTAGTTTGGAATGGAATGACTTTCCATTAGTTTTTGGATGGAATGACATTCCACCAAAATGGTGGAATCACCATTCCATTGCATTTTAACAAACCAAACGAATGGAATGATTTTCTTTCCATTCCATCCAACCAAACATAGCCTATAGGAAGCTCGTGACATCAGTTGTAATAAGCATGATTTGGAATACAACTCTCACTACATAGGAGATATTTCTCAACATGCATATTGCAATTTAATGAACAAATGTAAGACTCGGATTACTAATTTATACAGGTAATTGGATTATTAATGTGTCTCTTAGTATGAAACAAGAGGGTGCAAAATAAATAAACAATTTTTTAAAATTATTTTTTGAATTTTTTAAAATTAAATGATTTAAAAGTAAATTTATTAAATTTAAAATTTTACTTATCCAATATTGGTTTGCCCAAAAACCAATATCTTACTGTAAAATAAATCCATATTGGGATTTTGTTTGGTGTTGAAAATAGGAAGTAAAAGTTTAAAAAAAATAATTAAAGATAAATAAAAAATTATATATTATGAATGTTTTATAATATATTATGAATGTTTTATAATATTTATATAATATATAATATAATATATATATTATATTATTATATTAAATAATATAAATATATATATTATATATTTATTAAATAATATATATTATATGTTTATATTATATAAATATATTATTATATATATTGTTTAACAACGGAATGGAATTGAGTTAACTGTATTTTGACCAAAATACCCCTAATTATAAAACATTCATAGTATATAATATAAAATACATATATATTATATATAATACATATAATAATATATATATATATATTATATAATAATATATATATATATATAATTTATAATATATATATATATATATTATTTATAATATATGTATATATATTATACAATATACGGAAATTATCCTATCAATGCATCCTGATAGAATTATATAAGGATATTGAATGTGAGTCACTTGTTTTACATACTTTGACTTGGTATGTATGCACTTGTCAAATCACTATTATAAATGAGTGGCTCACATTCAATATCCTGATAAAGTTATATCAGTGCATCCTGATAGGATCGGGACCGATACAATATATATATATATATATATATATATTATATAATATATATAATTTATAAGATATATATATTTATTATATTATACAATATATATAATAATATATTTATATAATATAAATATATAATATATATTATTTAATATAATAATATATAATATATAAATATATTATATTATATAATATATGTAATAATATATAATATATAATAATATAATATATTATATAATATATAATAATATAATATATTATATAATATATAATAATATAATATATTATATAATATATAAAAATTGTCTTTCTTGACAGTTAAAAACTGTCAAGAAATGGAAACTGTAAAAAAAAACAGTCTTTCTTGACATTTAAAAACTGTCAAGAATTTGTTATTCTTGACAGTTTTTCAAAACCGTCAACAAAAGTAGTTTTTCTTATAGTGTGCGTGAGTACTTGAACATTGAGATCTCAGTTTGATCCATGAATAATATTTAACAGCTATAGATTCAATAGTTTAAATTTAAAAGTAAATCAAGCTCAAATGAAATGGGATAGTTTATTATTATTATTTTGAAACGGCATTTTATTCAAGCAAAGCCGAACAACAAGAACAACAAAAGAACAAACTCCCACAACACCAACAAACACACACGGCACACCAGGTGCACAAGAACAGAGGACACCCAACACAAAGGAACCCAACCACTGCACCAAAAACAGAGAAAAACAAAAGAGGGGATAGTTTATTACTAAGTGCAAATGTATATAATGATCAAATGGCATAATAATGTGTTTTATCTTGGGCCGGTAGTTCAATGCGGTTAGTGACCAATTCCAGGGCTCGGACTTGACTCCAAAGTTCAGCAAGAGTCAACAACGTCGTGCATGGAATTCCACCTTTGATTTTTAACCATTTTAGAACGTTGTCCACTAGGAAAAGGAGCAGCCACAACCAAATTGTGTGCTGGAAAATTAGGAGCCTTCATGTTCTCCGTGCTCATCAACACCTTTCTACATTCGAAACAAGGTATATAGAAGAAGATAATCACAAAGAAAATAGAAGTTTTGCTCAAAGAAGAAGCCACGTCTCAAATTCTAATGCAATCGAGGAAAAGATAAGTAATGGGAGAGCTAGGTTGATCTTGTCACTCAATGTACTTGACTATATATATTTTTAAGGGAAGAGAGGGGTGAGCTCAAAGTAGAATTTGTCTATTTTCAGTATAACATTCCATACTTTTGAAGTTATTCAAGGAAAGTTTTATTAGTTTTTTGTTGCGCTAACTAACATAGTAACATGTATATTGTAAGGTTTATGATTTGTATTGGCTTAATTCCATTGCAAAACACTCTATGATTGTATTAGTTGTTGCTTAGGACATTATTTGAAGAAAGGAAGCTTAAAGAGTGAAGAGCAACGTCTAGTGCAAAAGTCGTCTTCAAGAGGTGAAAAACGTCAAAGGTAAATCTTGACTTCCATCCTCTTGCAAGGCGTTAGCGCACACACACACAATTCATACATGTGTGTCCCTGCATCGTGGTTCAAACATTTGGTATAACACATTCACACACTTCATAGCATGCTCATGCATTGATCTTGTATTGACAAACATTGTGAAATTGCATGCTTTGTGACTATCTCTTTGATATGGCATGTTTGTGTGAATATGTGTTTATTTGTTTCTATATTTTGTGTTTAGGACTTGAATATGTTCTTATTTAATGCCTTATTGAGTTCCGGTCGTTTCGGTTACTCATTCAAAAGGTTTCGAGTCCAAACAAGTTGACTATGCTACTTTTCGTTCTCATTTGTTGTGTTGACTTCATCGTCGGATTCCGAGATGATTTCTCAACCATTTTTCAAAGTTGAGTAGTCGTAGTCGTGCGTGAGGGAGTCACGGTTCGTAATCCAAAAACGGATTTGAAATCGGAGTTCGGATACCCAAGATACGGCTAAAGAACGTGAGAGTGCGCGAGAGAGGCTAGAGTGGCCATGAGACCACGTGTGCCCCTCCCCGTGGGGGAGGCCGTGGGGCCCACGGCCAGGGACCCTCTCTGGTCCCGTGTGGCCCACGCGCCCCCCACGGGAGGGTGATGTGGCTCATGGTGATTGGCCCTGAAAAACCTTCTCTTTCCTCCTTTTAAACTCCTCTCCTTCCCTCCTCACTTGTTGAAGAACTTGAAGTGATTTTCACGAAATTTCTGCAGTTTTCTTCAATTTTTTGTTTTCTTATTTTGATCATAACTTTCTCATACGAACTCGAAATCAATCGATTCAAAAGCCAAAATTGTTGGTCTTGAAGAGAGATACAAACCCCAAGCATTTTCAGAGGCATTTGACTTTGACATTTTTCCCAGCAGTCTCATCTTCAGTACGTGGTCAGGTTGTTTGTTTCAACTTCTTCTTTTTCAATTTCATCTTTGATCATCTCTTGATTCTTACTATTTGATTGATGAAATTTGTTAAGAAGTATGTTAGATCATATGCTAGGTGTGTTTGATCATTAGCTAATTGAGTTTTAGCTTTGTGATTTGTTTTGAACATATATGTGCTAAACTTGATTTATCATGAAATTGATTCTAGAAAATATATGTGTGATGTGCTTCATGTTATTTTCTATGTTTTATTTCATGATCTAAGAACTAGGTTTTTAGTGTGATATATTGAATATTCATACCTTTGTTCTTATTGATTTACATGTCTTGATTTCTAGATAATCTTGTGATTGTGTGTTGGAAGTATATTCTAGATTGTCATTGAACATGTATGTAAGGATTCCCGTTTTGTTGATTGGCTTATTTCGTGGGCAAACCACAAGTTGGGGTTTGGTTGTAAGGGTAGTCTAAGTGATTTGTTGAAGATCAAAGACCCTTTCCAAGACCTCAAGAGGACAAGCACCAAAGGTATATCTAGTGCTTACTTTGCCTTGAAGAGATATAGTTGCACACACACACAACATGCATAACTCTTATTCTTGAATGTTGTGTTTATATTTTGTGTGCATTGTGCTTTATTGATTATTCAATATCTCTTCTTGCATTTAATTGATTGCATCTTGTTCTATGAAATGCCATGACATGATAGGCATTATGATGCATTCAATACCCACACGTGCACTTCATGTATGTTAGTCTTAAGTGTGGTGTAATTCGTTTCCATTTGTGTGATCGGAAACGTCCGCGCTTGCACGATGGTGTGCTTGTCTTAGCGCGATGGTTGACCACTTGAGAAGATCTCATTCTTCTCTTGGATAAGTGGTAGCTTTAGTTTGGTTGGGTTGATTGGAGTAAGGTGTCTAGTTTCAAAAGATTGGATTTCAATGTTTTAAGTGTTTTCAAATCTGACCTTTGCATGGTCGTGTGACCATAGCTTTTTACACAAAACTTCAAAATGAGTTTTGAAAATTTCTGTACAAACTAGACACCCATACCTTTCCAACGGTATATTATTCGTAATATTTCATGACCGTTTGGATTGGTTTTGAAATTTCCAAAGTGACCACTAAAACAGGGCATCACAGCTGTTATCCGAATCTGACCTTTGGTCACTCAAATGACCATAACTTTTTCTACAGTTATCCAAATCATGTTTTGTTAATTGGAGTAGAAAGTAGACTTCCATACCTTTCCAACGGTATATTATATGAAAGGTTTCGATGTCGTTTGGTCATGTTTTGAGTCGCTTGAAAATCAAGCTTTGTGCTGTGACGCCCGCCGCGGTTTCAGTGCCGCGGTTTTTTCAACCGCGGCAGTCGAGCCACAGAGCAACCGCGATAGTGTGATTCAGGGGCAAAATTATCTTTTCACTTGCCCTATTCTTGATGTCTATAAATATCACACTTTCTCATTATCTGAACAAGTTCTTGACTCTTAAGAACCCTAAACTTCAAAGTTAGATTTTGAGAGAAAATCAAATCAAGAATTCACCTTTAACCACTCAAATCAAACCCCTTTTGCATCAAATTTCATATTGCATCTCCTATGTCTATATAGAGTGCATCCATGTATGGGTTTGTATCATCACAACTTGCTTGGTAAGATTTTGATTAATTTCATCTTATTTTAGTATTTTAAATACCAAGCCATCTCTTTTAAATTACTTGTATGTTTTAGATCATATGCTAAATACAAGAAAAGAGATTATTTGTGATGTATTGATTGAGTGTTGTTTGTGACAGCTTTGTATCTAGGATTGGTTATCCTTTACTTAGCTAAAGTTATATGCCATGTCATATAGCTACATGTGATATCTAGGATTGATTATATTGTCATCTTATAATCCTAGGTAAGCATTTAGAGTACCCTAGCTCTTATTGCAATATTTGGATATCATTGCATATTCACATAGGGTTGTTTGATCTCTTAGGAGATTGTAAGTCTTGTGTGATAGACCGGGATTAGGTCGGACACCGGGATTAGGTGGTCACATGAGCAAATTGGACTAGGTCCACTTTTACAGGCCTGCGGGTAGTGGTAGCGGGATATTGGCTGGGATTAGGCCGTCAAACCTGGATTAGGTTGTATACGTTATCACAATTAGTGGATTCGAGGTTCGAGTGTGGCGCACTTACCAGCCCGTGGTTTTTCCCGTGAGGGTTTCCACGTAAAAATCAAGTGTCGTTTATATTTCCGCACCATATTACACTTGATTATTATATTGTCTAGTTTGGGGCATTTTCGTAAATTTGACTAAAAACGAAAATTGGGTAATAACGATTAAAATCTATTCACCCCCCCCCCCCCCCCCCCCCTCTAGATAGTTTTATACACACCGTGCTATAATTAGTTTCAATGTACATTTTGCTTGATTGATCATCTAGCTTAATTTGTTTGTGTTTGCATCACTTGCATCACTTTAGATCATAGCCTTGCATTAGGTTGAAGTCTCTAGCAAAGTGAGTGAAGCTTTGTGGATAGAGCAAGGAAGTCTTGTCTAGGGTCGGGAGGATCCGGATAGGCAAGCATGAAATCTTCCTAGAGACGTGAGCGTCTTGGATAGGAAGTTACTTTCTAGAGGTGTAGGATACATCTCGGATAGGAAGTAGGCTTGGTGATTCACTAGCCCGAGGGTAGATTAGGAGTTGATAGCTTGAGCGGATATCATGAGTGATAGCTTGAGTGTGTAAGTCCTTTTTCACATAGTGGATTGCTTTGCCGGTGGTTGTGGTATCAACCCGTGGATGTTTCCTCTTTGAGGTTTTACCACGTTAAAACTCTTGTGTTCACTTTTTGTTTTTATTTTTCTTTATCTTCCATATCTTACATTGATTGCATATCTTGTAAATTGATTAACTCTTGTATTAGTGAAATCAATTCATTTGCTAAAATCTATTCAAGTGTGCATTCTCTTTATTATATTCCGCATTATTTTTAAATTGGAAGAATTTGGAGCCTATACCTATTCACCCCCCCTCTAGGTATATTTACACTATATTGCTTAAGGGAATTTCAATTGGTATCAGAGCGGGTGTCTAGAAGTAATTAGATAGATCCATATTATAGTGTTTGTGTTTTGTTTTGTTTTGTTTTATTGTGTTTTGTTGTGTTTGTTCATTTTTGTAGCTATGGGTGATTCAATGCCGGAAGGTGCTTCTAGTGGTAGACCTCCTCTATTGAATAGTGGTAACTACTCCTTTTGGAAAATTAGGATGAGAGCTTACATTAGATCCATTAATGAAAAAGCATGGATAAGTGTTGAGGAAGGTTATGAGTTGCCTACCAAAAGGATTGAAGATGGCACTATGATTGCAAAACCTAGAGCCGAATGGACGGCCATTGATTTTGATAATGCTAAATGGCATCATCGAGCGATGAATGCTATTTTTGGAGGTGTAGATTGTACTCAATTTATCTACATCCAAAACCTTGAATCGGCAAAGGAAGCATGGGATACTTTGCAAACTACCAATGAGGGTACGTTAGCGGTTCGAAGGTCTAGAGTACAAATGCTTACTTCTCAATTTGAAAGTCTTGTTATGAATGAGGATGAGAAGTTAGTAGACTTCCAAACTAGACTCTTGAATATCACCAACCAAAGTCAAACTTTGGGAGAGCTATATCCACAAGAGAGAATTAATTGGAAGATCTTGAGATCCTTGCCTAAGAGATTTAATGCAAAGGTGACCGCAATTGAAGAAAGCAAGAATGTCGATCTTATGAGGGTTGATGAGCTTCTTGGGTCTCTACAAACTTATGAGCTTGGGTTCAAGCCGAAGATTGAAGGTAAGGGAATAGCACTCAAGGTAACCAATGAGGAGAGTGAAGATGATGTGGCTTGTATGATGAGAACTTTCAAGAAATTTCTAAAGAACATATGTTCTAAGAGAGAGGAAGTCAAGAAGAAGATCACTCCAAAAGAAGTGGTAGATTGCAAGGATAAATCTATGAAGAAGTTAATTCAATGCCATGAATGCAAAGGGATTGGATTTATCTCCATCAAGCGTGCTAATGAGAAGAGAGAGTCTAAGAAAGGATTAGCAATGGCGGCTTCTTGGAGTGATGTGAGTGTGAGTGATAAAGAAGAGGAAGAGGAGTCCTCAAATGAACGAGAATATACTAGCAATTATATTGCTCACCCGGCTATATATGAAGGAAGATTTGAGGATAGTGGTGAAGACTCCTCAAGTAATGAGGAAAGTGAATACTCTTCGAGTAGTGAAGATAGTGAAATCTCCTCCAATCAAGAAGAGTTCGAAGCCTCCTCAAATCAAGATTTTATAAGCTTCAATGACAAGATCCTTCAACAAAAGAATGAAGAGAACATCAAGTTGAAGTTGATCAATGCCAATTTAGTGGTGATCTTTAAAGCTCTTGTCAATGAAAAGAAGATGTCTTTGGAGAAGATGAGCAAGCAAAGTGAAGTCATCAAGGAGCATGAAAAGACCATTGAAAAGTATGTCTCAAAGGTGGAAGAAAGTGCTCAAGAGCTAGATGATCTAAGAGAAGATTTTACTATGAAGTTGTTTGCCATGGAAGGAGAGATTAAGCAAAAAGAGAACTCTTTGTCTATCATGAAGATAAAAGAGTGTGAGCTTATAGATGAAGTCAAAGCTCTCAAAGAGTCTATTAATGGCATGAAAATTGGAGCCATTAAGCTTGATGATGTGATAAAACTTGGAAAGCATCATGGAGATAAAAGTGGCTTGGGTTATGTAGAAGAAGTTAAGAAGACTCCTACAACCAAGAACAAGTCAAGAAAGTCCAAGAAGAATAAAGACTCTAGTACTATTCCTTCCAACATCAAAGACAAAGGCAAGAAGAGCAATGGAACTTCTCAACCGTCCTCTCAACCAAAGCATACACACCTAAAAGGTAACTTTTCTAAATTCATTCCGGTTTGTCATTATTGTAATGTGGTTGGTCACATTAGGCCTAAGTGCTATGAATATGCTAGGCAATGCAAACTAGGAAATGTGGAACATGATAAAAATGTGAAAAAGTTACCTAATCATTCTCCTAAGCATGTGTTTAAGTCTAGAGCTAAACATAACATCTCTAAGTTTATCCCGGTTTGTCATTTTTGCAATGTTGTAGGGCATATCAAACCTAAATGCTACAAGTATATTAGATAATGCGAACTAGGGAATGAGATGCATGCTAGTGAGATGAAAAGACTTCCTTTGGTTGTTTCTAAACATGTTGGGGCATTAGAGAATATGCATGATGAACATGTTAATGAAAAGAAATCAACAAGGAAAGTTTGGGTTAAGAAAAATAATGTGCATACTTGTGAAATTGATAAATCTTCTTTGAAAGTTTCTAAACATGACAATAGCTTTGATGCTTTGAGAAATGTGCATATTGATCATATTCATGTGAAGAAACCTATCAAGAAAATTTGGATTGAAAAGAATAACATGCATGTTAATGATAATCATGTTAAGAAATATGTTGAGAAGAAGTTGGTTAAGAAGAGTGTTAACCATGATCATTTGAAGAGTCTTGATGAAGTATTTGTGCGTGGCAAAAATGATGACTTTAATATGAGTGATATTTTCATGAAGAAGATAGTTGATGATTTATCTTCTAGATTTCATATTGCCATGCGTAATGATCATGATGTTGTTTGTGTTGGTTCACCTAAGACTAATATGGTCAAAGGTGAGTGCTCTCATACTTGATTGAGTAGCACATATGAGAATATTTTTGTTCTTGTTTGTTAAGAGTTCTAGGTTTGATGCTTGACTATGCCATTTTTAATGTGCTAGGTCTAGTATTCGAACTTGGTGTCTCTAGTCAATACATGAACTTAATATTCTCATAATCACTATGATAGTCAAAATTTGTTGATTAACTTTAAAGAAGTTGAATTTTGAAATTTATTTGGTGAAAGTTTGTGTTAAGACTTTTAGAGAAAGTCATTTTCATGTGTTTGTTTGAGTTGAAAGTGTTTGGTCTTTATTTTCTTGGGATGACACACCAACAACTTGTTGTCATGAGGACAAACAAGCCAAGAAAGCTCATAAAAAGAGTGGAGACCTTTCATTGGTGAAAAAGCTTGCTAAGGTATTTCTCTACTCTAAAAGCTTGCTTTCTATTTCATTTTTTTTCAACTCTATGTATGCATGATATCATTGCACATAGATATTAAGCATCATTTCATTAGAGAACATGTTGAACATTCTATTGTTTCTCTAAAGCATATGCTTACAAAAAATCAACTTGCGGATTTGTTTACGAAGTCTTTGGACAAAAAGAGGTTTAAAACTCTTCTAAGATCCATTGACATGATTTGTGTTGATTATTGTCTATGTGTGATTGTGAGTGGCTTGATGAGCAAAACTTTATTTGAATATTAATATCTTTGAGAGCTACTCACTTGAGAAGTAATGATCTTAAATAAATAACTCTTATTGTTTCTAGATCATGCACTTGAGCTTGAAAATTTATTTTTTGATAAGTGCACTAATGCTTCTCTTGTATGTTTTAGTTTTGAGTATATGTGGTTGAATATGTGTAGATAATGGATGCATCTAGAAGTTTATTGTTAAGTACATGATAGATGACCTATGGTATGTATCCATTTTGCTTCAGCACTACATAGTAATCAACGAGCACCCTCATGGAATGGGCTACACACCTTGGTTGTGCAGCCGCCCAATGTAGGAAAGGGCTACACCATTGTGATGAGTGAAAGCCGCCATGAGGTGTATATGTTTATGTTAGAAAAATCAAAGAAGTGTTGAAAAGAATCATTAAAAAAAAAAAAAAATCTTTGATTCTAAGCCTAAAAGAAATGAAAAATAAAAGGCTTAATGGTGTATAGTTGAGAATTGTGAAAAAGCTCGGGTTGACAAATAGAAACGGGAAAACGAGCCACATGCACACACACGCTCATATGTTGATATCTATTCATTTTAAAAGCAAAAACCGGATGAATATCGGTTTGACCTATTTTTGGAAAGGCTTTAGATGGATAGGTGTGGATAGAGTTTGCATGTTGATATCACAATTACTCCTACTATATATTTGAGAAGCATTCACACACACACATTTTGCTTATGTGCTTGATTCATTAGCAATGTGAGAATATTTTTGAGAGATTAATGAAAATCTATGATTCTCTCTTGGACTTTGACAAGTTATGAAATATTTTCTCTTATTGCTTGATTGTGTGATTGTGTGATGTCCCTTGTGAACAAATCTACTTGGCGATAATATGTGGAGCATATGTTAAGGGGGAGCTTTAGTTTATTCAACTTCGCTCTTTATACGATTTGTTTGCTTTGTATCTTGTTCTTTATCTCTTGTGTCCCTTGTCTATTCCTTGACAAAAAGGGGGAGAAAAATGTATACCTCACCATGTTTGATATGGAGGAATCCATGTTTGATATAGGGGAGAAAATTGTATACATCACACCATGTGTGGAAAAATGTTCCAATTGTGTGAGTCTTGTACCTCTTTGTGCCTTTATGGAGACTTTGTCTTAAGGGGGAGAATTCTTGTCTTAAGGGGGAGAAAAGAATTCTTGCCTAATTGGGTTAAGGATTTTAGGGAGAGCTTTAATGTGAAAACATTCATACACTTGAGATAATGCTTTTTTTGTATGAGATAAGGGAAGTCTTGTTATTTGTTTATGTGAATATATCTCACCATTCTTCTTTAGAGAAGATCTCTTGTTTGGTTGCTATTTTCTCTCATAGGTACTTTGAAGACCAAAAGAGGAATTCTTGAAGACTTGAAGACTTTTTAGTGTAGGAATTTCTTTGTAATGTGAGATTGAGAGTATGCTATCATTTTGAGTTTATTTGAGTGAAACATTGTATGGTGAGGTTGAGTGCTTTTGCCATGGAATAGCCAAAGGGGGAGATTGTAAGGTTTATGATTTGTATTGGCTTAATTCCATTGCAAAACACTCTATGATTGTATTAGTTGTTGCTTAGGACATTATTTGAAGAAAGGAAGCTTAAAGAGTGAAGAGCAACGTCTAGTGCAAAAGTCGTCTTCAAGAGGTGAAAAACGTCAAAGGTAAATCTTGACTTCCATCCTCTTGCAAGGCGTTAGCGCACACACACACAATTCATACATGTGTGTCCCTGCATCGTGGTTCAAACATTTGGTATAACACATTCACACACTTCATAGCATGCTCATGCATTGATCTTGTATTGACAAACATTGTGAAATTGCATGCTTTGTGACTATCTCTTTGATATGGCATGTTTGTGTGAATATGTGTTTATTTGTTTCTATATTTTGTGTTTAGGACTTGAATATGTTCTTATTTAATACCTTATTGAGTTCCGGTCGTTTCGGTTACTCATTCATAAGGTTTCGAGTCCAAACAAGTTGACTATGCTACTTTTCGTTCTTATTTGTTGTGTTGACTTCATCGTCGGATTCCGAGATGATTTCTCAACCATTTTTCAAAGTTGAGTAGTCGTAGTCGTGCGTGAGGGAGTCACGGTTTGTAATCTGAAAACGGATTCAAAATCGGAGTTCGGATACCCAAGATACGGCTGAAGAACGTGAGAGTGCGCGAGAGAGGCTAGAGTGGCCATGAGACCACGTGTGCCCCTCCCCGTGGGGGAGGCCGTAGGGCCCACGGCCAGGGACCCTCTCTGGTCCCGTGTGGCCCACGCGCCCCCCACGGGAGGGTGATGTGGCTCATGGTGATTGGCCCTGAAAAACCTTCTCTTTCCTCCTTTTAAACTCCTCTCCTTCCCTCCTCACTTGTTGAAGAACTTGAAGTGATTTTCACGAAATTTCTGCAGTTTTCTTCAATTTTTTGTTTTCTTATTTTGATCATAACTTTCTCATACGAACTCGAAATCAATCGATTCAAAAGCCAAAATTGTTGGTCTTGAAGAGAGCTACAAACCCCAAGCATTTTCAGAGGCATTTGACTTCGACATTTTTCCCAGCAGTCTCATCTTCAGTACGTGGTCAGGTTGTTTGTTTCAACTTCTTCTTTTTCAATTTCATCTTTGATCATCTCTTAATTCTTACTATTTGATTGATGAAATTTGTTAAGAAGTATGTTAGATCATATGCTAGGGGTGTTTGATCATTAGTTAATTGAGTTTTAGCTTTGTGATTTGTTTTGAACATATATGTGCTAAACTTGATTTATCATGAAATTGATTCTAGAAAATATATGTGTGATGTGCTTCATGTTATTTTCTATGTTTTATTTCATGATCTAAGAACTAGGTTTTTAGTGTGATATATTGAATATTCATACCTTTGTTCTTATTGATTTACATGTCTTGATTTCTAGATAATCTTGTGATTGTGTGTTGGAAGCATATTCTAGATTGTCATTGAACATGTACATTTTGCTTGATTGATCATCTAGCTTAATTTGTTTGTGTTTGCATCACTTGCATCACTTTAGATCATAGCCTTGCATTAGGTTGAAGTCTCTAGCAAAGTGAGTGAAGCTTTGTGGATAGAGCAAGGAAGTCTTGTCTAGGGTCGGGAGGATCCGGATAGGCAAGCATGAAATCTTCCTAGAGACGTGAGCGTCTTGGATAGGAAGTTACTTTCTAGAGGTGTAGGATACATCTCGGATAGGAAGTAGGCTTGGTGATTCACTAGCCCGAGGGTAGATTAGGAGTTGATAGCTTGAGCGGATATCATGAGTGATAGCTTGAGTGAGTAAGTCCTTTTTCACATAGTGGATTGCTTTGCCGGTGGTTGTGGTATCAACCCGTGGATGTTTCCTCTTTGAGGTTTTATCACGTTAAAACTCTTGTGTTCATTTTTTGTTTTTATTTTTCTTTATCTTCCATATCTTACATTGATTGCATATCTTGTAAATTGATTAACTCTTGTATTAGTGAAATCAATTCATTTGCTAAAATCTATTCAAGTGTGCATTCTCTTTATTATATTCCGCATTATTTTTAAATTGGAAGAATTTGGAGCCTATACCTATTCACCCCCCCTCTAGGTATATTTACACTATATTGCTTAAGGGAATTTCATATATACATTATAGAGTAATGTTACTTTGCCCAAATTTGGTGCCAAAATGACGTGGCAACACTCTCATCCATTCATTTAGATTGTATTGGATTTGCTTGATTTAAATGAATGGATGAGAGTGTTGCCACGTCATTTGGGCATCAAATTTGGGCAAAATAGCATTACTTGGCAAAGTAGCATTACTCTTATAGAGTAATGCTACTTTGCCCAAATTTGATGCCCAAATGACGTGGCAACACTATCATCCATTCATTTAGATTGTATTAGATTTGTTTAATTTAAATGAATGGATGAGAGTGTTGCCACATCCTTTGGGCACCAAATTTAGGCAAAGTAGCATTACTCTTATAGAGTAATGTTAGAGTAATGCTACTTTACCTAAATTTGGTGCACAAATCTGGTCCCAAATGACGTGGCAACACTCTCATCCATTAAGAGTAATGCTACTTTGCCCAAATTTGGTGTCCAAATCTGGTCCCAAATGACGTGGCAACACTCTCATCCATTCATTTAGATTGTATTAGATTTGTTTGATTTAAATGAATGGATGAGAGTGTTGCAATGTCATTTGGGCACCAAATTTGGGCAAAGTAGCATTACTCGGCAAAGTAGGAATAATGCTACTTTGCCCAAATTTGGTGCCCAAACGACGTGGCAACACTCTCATCCATTCATTTAAATCAAGTAAATCTAATACAATCTAAATGAATGGATGAGAGTGTTGCCACGTCATTTGGGCACCAAATTTGGGCAAAGTAGCATTACTCTATAATGTATATATATGTTACTATGTTAGTTAGCACAACAAAAAACTAATAAAACTTTCCTTGAACAACTTCAAAAGTATGGAATGTTATAGTGAAAATAGACAATTTCTACTTTGAGCTCACCCCTCTCTTCCCTTAAAAATATATATAGTCAAGTACATTGAGTGACAAGATCAACCTAGCTCTCCCATTACTTATCTTTTCCTCGATTGCATTAGCATTTGAGACATGGCTTCTTCTATGAGCAAAACTTCTATTTTATTTGTGATTATCTTCATCTGTGTACCTTGTTTCGAATGTAGAAAGGTGTTGATAAGCACAGAGAACATGAAGGCTCCTAATTTTCTAGCACACAATTTGGTTGTGGCTGCTCCTTTTCCTAGTGGACAACGTTCTAAAATGGTTAAAAATCAAAGGTGGAATTCCATGCACGACGTTGCTGACTCTCGCCGAACTTTGGAGTCAAGTCCGAGCCCTGGAATTGGTCACTAACCAAATTGAACTACCGGCCAAAGATAAACACATTATTATTCCATTTGATCATTATATACATTTGCACTTAATAATAAACTATCCCCTCTTTTGTTTTTCTCTGTTTTTGGTGCAGTAGTTGGGTTCCTTTGTGTTGGGTGGCCTCTGTTCTTGTGCACCTGGTGTGCCATGTGCGTTTGTTGGTGTTGTGGGAGTTTGTTCTTTTGTTGTTCTTGTTGTTCGGTTTTGCTTAAATAAAATGCCGTTTCAAAATAATAATAATAAACTATCCCATTTCATTTGAGCTTGATTTACTTTTAAATTTAAATTATTGAATCTATCGCTATTAAATATTAAAGTAATGCTATGCCCAAATCCGGTGCTGAAATCTGGTGCCCAAATGACGTGGTAACACTTTCATCCATTCATTTAAATCAAGCAAATCTAATATATTCTAAATGAATGGATGAGAGTGTTGCCATGTCATTTGGGCACTAAATTTGGGCAAAGTAGTATTACTCAATATGTAAAAGTCTTTACTCCTATATGCTTCCATATTTTTCAAATTTCTCTCTATTTTTAATCCCATTATTGGATCAGATACCTACTTTACAGTGAATTATACTGAATTTTTAATATAATGGCGCGTTTACTAATCGGGAATTCTATTTGGGAAAGGGAATTAAGTTCTTGATTTTTAAATTCATGTGTTTACTAAATTTATGGGGAATTAAGATCCATGGACCCCACACACATATCAGGAATTAAGTTCCTGAATGAAAGGGAACTTGATTCACCCCACTCACCCTAGGAATCAAGTTCCCTTTCCCGATTGAAAGGGGAATTCATACATTTTTACAAAAATATCCCACTTAAAATTATAATATATATATATATATATATATATATATATATATAACTGAAAATGAATTGCGAAATATACAACAACAAAAAAAATGAACAACTGCCTTGATTATATATATAATAAAAAAGTTTGATAAAAAAAAAAAAAAAAAAAAAACACAATATATTGCATCAAAATAAAAAATTGTGAACTGCCACAAAATCAGTTGTTTTTGCTTTGAAATTTTTTTTTCATTAAATTATTTATTTATTTATTAGCTACACTCATACATCTCTTATATGTATAAATACGGCTATTTTTTATACACAAGGATATTTTTGTAATCAACTTTGTATAAATTTGATTCCATTTCTAATTCTTAAAAGTTAGTAAACACAGTAATGAAATTTAGTAATTTAATTTCGATTCTCTTCCATTCCCTTTTTGGTGGAACTTAATTCCGATTCCTCTCATTCCCGATTAGTAAACGCGCCATAAGAGTAATGCTAGATATCACAACTATTATCATAACTTTTCAATCACATTTCATATGGCAGTTGATGTGTCAATTGGTGAGTGGATATACATTAATAATGATACATTTATCTCAATTACCCATATATCCACTCACTAATTGACGTCTCAACTGCCACATGAGTTGCAATTGAAAAGTTGTGATAGTGGTTTGATGTCTAACATTACTCTTAATATAATTCCATACTTTTGATGTTATTGAAGGAAAGTTTTGCTAGTGTTTTGGCAGCTAGCTAACTTAGCATGTATATACATGTGACTTTTATATTTACCATATAGGATTGATAGCTTGTATTATTCGAATTTCTTTCTCTTTTAAGTGTGCAATTAATTACTAATTCAGATACTGAATTTAGAGAGAAATATATAGTCTTAATTACAGTATATATGTTCCACATTATTCAAATTTCTTTCTCTTTTAGTCCCTTTATTGGCTCAAATACCTAATTTGTAGTGAATTGTACTGAATTTTTAATATAATTCCATACTTTTGAAGTTGTTGAAGCAAAGTTTTGTTAGTGCTTTGAGTTGCTAGCTAAAAGCATCTCCAATGTAAAAATGGCTTGCATACCAAAAATCGTTGACATGATAACAATGTCAAGAGACTTGCTTCTTATGTGGCAAGCTTTAGTTTCTCTCTTGATTTGATTAATTCTTTGCAATGGTTTGCTCATGGCTCTTTTGGTCATGACCATGTCCCCCGGAATCCAATTTGGTTCTAAAATAGATGTGGCATAAAGATAGACTTGATAGACAATCAACTCAAAATTTGGTCTCCAATGCTTCTATTTAAAACACATTTATTTTTAATGATGTATCCAATTCTTTTTTCCTTATTTTATTTAATTTTATTTGCTTACCGGAAATAGATAAAAAAATTAATATCAATTTTAAATACTTGATGAGTCAACCGAAAAAATAGATGTGCAACAGGCGGTCTGAAAGTAAACAGTCATGACCACAATGTCCTTTTTTTTTTTTTTTTTTTTTTTTTTTTTTTTTTTTTTTTTTTTTGCAATATTAGCTTAAGGTTGAATATGCATAACTGCATTAAAGATATATTTATTAACTGATTGTCTATTTATCCTATGTAGCATCTTTTTTTGTTTCATAAGTCACTCTTGCATCGGAGATGCTCTTAATGCAAGAGTGGCTTGTGAAAAAAAAAAAAAAAAGATGCCACATAGGATAAATAGACAATCTGTTATTAAATGTATTAATAATGTAGTTGTGCATATTCAACCTCAAGCTAATGTTGCAAAAAATATATATTAGACATTGTCAATATAACCGTCTACTTTCAGACGGTCTGTTGCATAGCTTTTTTTCGATTAACTCAGCAAGTATTTAAAATTGACATTAATTTTACATCTATTTTTAGTAAAAAAAAAAAAAAAGAAAAAAAAAAAAAAGAAAACATAAAAAAAAAAAAAAAAAAATTGGACAATTCATTAAAAATAAATGTGTTTTAAATAGAAGCATTGAATAATAAATTTTGAATTGAATGTCTATCAAGTCTGTCTTTATAACACATTGGAAGTAAGTCTCTTGTCATTGTTGTCATGTCAACGATTATTGTTATGTAAACCACTTTTACATTGGAGATGCTCTAACTTGTATACACGTGTGACTATTATATTTACCATATAGGATTGACCATTCACTTTTCTTTCTCTTTTAAGCACTACAAGAAAATAATACATTTATTGACAGTTAAAAACTGTCAATAAAGGTTTTCTAGGCAGTTTTTCTAACTGTCAAGGATGCTAATGTCAATAATTTTTGACAGTTTATTCTTGACAGTTTTTAACTATCAAGGATTCTTGACAATTAAAAACTGTCAAGGATTTAATATTAAATTTTTTTATATTTATACACCACAGCTGTTGCTGTCCGGCAACTGCTGCTGCCGCCCGCCTGCCCGCCTGCCTCCCGCCTCAGTTCCAGACACCACCACCCCCCCCCCCCCCCCCCCCCCCACCCCTAACGGTGCCACCGTCCTGCCACCGCCGCCGCCTCTGTCTGGCCATAATATATAATATATATAATATTATATTATTATATATAAATATATTATATTATATATGTTTATATATAGTTAATATTATATATAATAATAATATATATAATATATAGTACATATATATAATATATATTTATGGCTCATTCCTGAGTGTAACATGACACCATACAAGTTTAAAAATAGTATGTGATCACATATGATTAAATGTTATCATAAATATATATAATGTTATCGCATATGAATTGCACGTGATCACACAATTAAATTATTGTGATCGCATGTTAGAACATACAATCACATATTAGCTAATTTGGTTGTAACAAAGAAGACATGATCACAGTAAAAAAAAATTTGTTGCATCATGTAACGTTGCACCCAAGGGCAGCCCTATATTTATATATCATTAATATAATATATAATAATAATATATTGTTTTTGGATAGGAGGGTATTTTCATAATGGAGTTGGGGCATATGAGGGTATTTATGAAATATAAATTTTAGTTTGGAATGAAATAGACATTCCATTGGTTTTTTGATGGAATGCCCATTCCACCAAAATGGTGGAATCCCCATTCCATTGCATTTTAACAAGCCAAAAAAATGGAATGGCTTTCTTTCCATTCCATTCTATCCAACCAAATTAGCATATAGGAGACTCGTGACATCAATTGTAAAACTCTCACTACAAAGGAGATATTTCTCAACATGCGTCCTGCAATTTAATGAACACATGTAAGATTCAGATTACTAATTTATATGGATAATTGAATTATTAAGGTGTCTCTTAGTATGAAACAAATGGGTGCAAAATAAATAAACAATTTAAATTTATTTATTTTTTTTGAGTTTTTTAAAAGTAAATTTATTAAATTTAAAATTTTACTTATCTAATATCGGTTTGCCCAAAAACCGATATCTTATTGTAAAATAAATCCATATCGAGATTTTGTTTGGTGTTGAAATAGGAAGTAAAAGTTTAAAAAAATTATTTAAGATAAATAAAAAATTTGAAAAAACTGTCAACTATTCAAGATAGTTTTTTCTTGACAGTTCTCAAAAACTGTCAAGAACTGCAAGTTTATTGACAATTTTTAAAACTGTCAAGAAAAACAGTTTTTCTTGTAGTGAAACCCCCCAGATAAATATTAGAACATGCCATAATTAGTTTCATCATCCCTAATCCAAGGATACAAAATGATATGTCATCAAAGTCCTATATCCACTATTACAATCATCTCACACCATTATTCTAAGCAAGAATAAAATAAAGGTAAAAGAATTCAAAAATGAAACGACTAATAAAAACAAATGTAAACTAATAATGAAATGTACCTAAGTGGGTTGTCTCCCACCAAGCGTTCGATTTAACGTCTAGGCAAGACGTGGTATGGTGCTCCCGCATTACAAACTCCAAAATGTTGCTTTTCTAAAAAGGATATGGCTCTCGCCCTTTTTATGAGCACTCTTGGCTTGCTCATCCTTCAAAGACTCGCAAGTTGTCTTTATTTCATCCTAAGAGATAAAGAAACCTTGCTTTAACGCACAAGCAACACAACACGCTTCCTCAAGAAGCAATACAAAATCTACACACGCACAAAGCATATTAGAAAGTTCCGACAAATAAAAATGTACTCAATACATGCAATTGCCAACAAGAGCTTGCAACACCATTTATTCAAAAGAAACAAACTAAACAAATACCACAATAGATTTTACCCCCAAACCTAATGTTTCCTCTCCTCTCAATTACCATATACAATTTCACACATAGATTAAATAAGGAAAATAGATTGTGCAATTTTCAAACAAAATAAAGCATTAAAAAAAAAAAAAACCGCACAAAAGAAGGTTTCTACATTATGTACTTGTGCTAGGGATGGCATCAACTAAAGAAGGTTTTACCAAGTTTGGAAATTGGTTCTTTTTCGCAACCCAAACAAGTTGAGTTGATTTCCCCTTTTCCTTTGTTTTCCTTTCCTTTGGGTTTAACTTGGTTAACCAAGTCTTTTCTTACCCAAATTTGCTTAACTCTAGGTAGATTTTTCCCATTTCTAGATCTTTCAATTTTTTATGCTTATGGAAGTTAAACAATGAGCTTTTAAGTGCCTTTTTTGCTAGCAAAAATAGCAAGTAGGAGGATGGTTAAGAAAACTCCCTCTTGGTAGGTGACTATGAGGTCTATGATGTTGTCTCATTTTTAGTGCTTTGACCTCCTTCTCCACCTTATCTAGATTGACTATGTAATCACATTCCGTGACCTTGGCTACCTTAATGGCTTCATCCTTCCTACCAAGTGCTTCCTTCATTTCTTCCAAAGCATATGCTTTTCGCTCCATTTCCATAAGCAACTTTCTTGTCTTCCTTGCGTATTCTTCTTCAAATTCTTCAAATAGCCTTGCAAGGTCTTCGAATTCCCTTGATGCCGAATTCCTCTCAACTTCAAGTCTCCCAACTTGTATTTCCAACTCTTTGTTCTTGTTGGAGACTTCTCCTACCTTCCTCCGATAGGTACTATTCTTCTCTTTAAGCATGCTTACTTCAAGAGTGAGTTTCTTGTTTTGCATTTCAAGCTCTTCTACTCTCACCTTTCCCAAGGCCTCATTGTCTTCCAACTCCTTCATCATGAGTTGTAACCTTTTTTCAAACTCTTCCCTGACTTCTTCCTTCTCTTAGGAGATTTCCACTAATTTCTCTTGAAGTAAAAGCAACTTTTCTTCTAATTTCGTGCTTCGCTCTTGGTTCTTTGGCGGTTCTTCCTTGGTTTCTATGCCCTTCTCAAATACTTATACAAGAGCGTGCACATGGTTCCTTGTCCTCCCTTACTTGGGATTCTCTGACTATATTGGTTGGTCTGGCCAGCTAAGTAACACATGGTTGGTCATCTTTTTCTCATGTGCTTGTTGTGCGGATTGGAATAACTCCATGGCTTTATGTTGAGAAGCTTGGATGTTCTCAATCTCCCAAAAATGATTCTCCATGAAAATTTTCCTCTCATCATCAATGGCATTTGATTAGTGTGATGAGATGGAACCTTGGTTAATCCACCAACCCGTATTTTAGCTACTCTCATAAGTCTCGTAGCTAGGCCCCTGATTTTCCGTGAAGAAATCCATAGAATCCTGAAACAAAAAGAAACAAAAACTACCAAAGAAATAAAAAAGAAACTAAAAAGACTAAAAACAACTAAGAAACTAAAATTTATTAAAACTAAACTAACCACTACTAAAAAAAGTTAATTGATTCAACAATCGTTACCAACTCCCAGGCAACGGCGCCAATTTTGATGAGGTCGTTTATACTTAACAAAATACTTTTTTACGTGTTCGTTTTGAAAACCAATTTTTCACCACTATAAATCCACTTAGGATGTAAAATTAGTGAAGTGGTAAGCTAGGATTCGTTCCACAGGGAATTAAAGTAATTAGTTGAATAAATTAACAAGTCCTAAATGCAATTAAGCAAATCATAGTAGGTGGATAGTGTGTGGCTTGAGAAACCACCAAATGTGCATAAAAAGTAAATGTAACCAAAAGGGTGATAGGAAAAATAGAATACTCAACAATCATAGATAAGAATACGGATTTTATCAATTAAGAGAATTGCTAGGGAAATGATGGAATCACAAGTGGATTATGGGCAATGTTTCTCAAGCTACCTTAGAGAACCAACCTCACAAATGTTAGCCAATTGT
This sequence comes from Acer saccharum, assembly GCA_030490815.1. Lineage (NCBI taxonomy): Eukaryota > Viridiplantae > Streptophyta > Magnoliopsida > Sapindales > Sapindaceae > Acer > Acer saccharum. The sequence goes on from CM059878.1 coordinate 23,282,454, forward strand.
AGTCTTAAATGTGTTTAGACCATCACTATGAACCCTAAATAACTTCCCACCGAAATGCCTAACCGATTAAGGAGAGGGGGTTAACGTGGGATCGGTTTATTACAATTAAAGGTTTAGATTATCGCAGTTGATATACCCTCTGAAAATCTATCATAATCACTATGTTCTTAATCCATCAAGGGTGTCAATCCTTTATAGATTATATAACAAATTATCCTAAACAAGAGTAAAATCAACTAGTGGGTGTACATGCCAATTATATAATGAATAGAATCTAGTTATAAAATGAATAGAACACAAATAGAGATTCATATATATTAAAGCTTAAGCAAAACCCAATCCAAATGTTCTCACATCAATCCCCTAGAAAGGGGGTTTAGTTACACATATTACAATCAAAGGGAAGGCAAGTAAAAGATTAGGAAACCACCACTGGGCCTCCTTTTGTAGAGCTTGATCCTTCCTTGCCTTTGATGCTCTTTGTGTAAAGAGTGGATGATGAGGATATGTCTAGATAGGTAGAGTCAAATGGAAAGTGACAAAGGATATATGTGAAGAAGATGGGAAGAAAGGAATGATTGGGGGAAGGTAATCTAGAATAGGTGTTGAGTTTTGAATGGAGGAGATTAGTTCAAGTATAGAGATGGAGGAATTTGAGAGAGGATTTATGGTGATCTAGGTTGAAGAAAGGGTGGATTTTCAAATGAAAACCATGATGAATTTATAGTGTTTTCAAATAGGTCTCGGGTGGTCAATTACCAAAACATCCCCTGACTTGGCAAATTGCCATTTTGACCCCTCAAAAGGGTCCATTCCGTAATTGTCCAGACCAATAAGATCATGACGCTGTGAGGTTTCGCGGTGAGTTTTCAGGCGACACTAAGGGCGACACAATTAGGTCTAGAATTGGTTCTCTGTTGCTCGTGGGGTCACTGTGGCGACGGAGAAGAGTTGAACCGCGACAATTGCAAGGCATTTTCACGGTTTTGTCGCTGTTGGAATTGGGGGCGACGTCGGTGATTTGAAGAGTGGTCGTGATCTGTTGGGGAGTGGCGATGGAGAGCTGAATCGTTGCCGACCGGACTTACGTTGAGCTTGTTGTTCTTTTGGGTCGGAAATCGATCGGTATAAAGCGGAGGATCGGTGACTTCTTGGCGGCGTCTGTATTAGGGTTTGCTGGTTCATGGTTGGAGCATAAGGTTGAAGGAAGAAGATGAAGTGATGTTGGGCCGGGTTGCACTCGGGATTGGGCCAGATTGCACCCGGCCTGTACTTTTGTCTTCATTGGGGTGTATTTAGAAGTGGGCTGGGGCGGGTTTAGAGGCCCAAACCCATTATCCAAAATGCCGCATCACTTACAACGTGGCGCATCTGGAGGTTTTGCATGGCAAATTACAGAAAGCTCCTTGATCTCTTTTGATATTGCAATGACTACAATCTTCTCTCAATAATTACACTTTCACCCCTAATTCTCTAAAATTACTCCAATGCCCCTGAACTTTGTAAATACCTGAAAACACTTAATTTACACAATTAGATCACGGGATATTACCCAAGAATCAAACAAAAAAGAGAAGGAAATGAGGACCAAAATCAAACCAATTTTAGTTCGATTAACCACATCACATCTATATGATTACTAATCTGTATTTGCTACCCATGGGCCTTTAATAGTGATTCTAGGCTCTTGCTTATAAACTACCAAAGGTAAATACAAGACTTAACTCTCAAGAGAAGAGAAATGCAATCTAATGTGAATATGAGCAATATTCAAAGTGCATAAATGCAAGGTCAAACATTTAAGCTTATCTAGCCATAGATGAACATGTCAAACATTCCTAAATATCATGTTGCTATATGACATGCATACAACTTAGCTATATGAGCAAATAAAAAAACCCTAGTTGCAATAGCTATCACAAACAAAGCTCAACACACAACACACAAATCTCCCACTACAAGAAATCAGGCTATTTACAACGAGACATCCACCACGGGCACAAGGGACCCGTTTTTAATAAGTAATATCAACAACGGGCCTTTAAATGCCCGTTGCCAATGATCACTGAAAATATTTTCCACCACGGGCCCTTACATGCCCGTTGTGGATATGTTTTATTGACAATGGGCAGGTATAGACCCGTTTTGAATAATCTCATAACAACCACGGGCAGGTAAAGGCCCGTTGTTGATATTCCAGGTGCCAATGTAAAACCAAAATCCCCTAATTGCTAAACCCTAACATATCTCTTCTCTCTCGATCGACCTACATCTCTAGCTTCTCTCTCGATTGACCTCCTCAGCCTCATCGACATGTACACAAGAATCCACCAGGTACTGTCTTCTTTTTCTCTTTAGACATGGTTAATTTTTTTTTTTTTTTTTGGGTTCATTAGAACAATTGAGCGAAATCGAAAAAAAAATGTAGGGAAAAAATAAAATAAATTGGTAATTTGATGAAATAGGTTTAGTAATTTCTCCCTTTAAGATTCTCTCAAGAAAATCACTCTAGCCACTCACTGTTCTTGTACCAAATCTATTCGCGTCGATTTCTTCGGTTCTAAGAACAAATCGAATTTTCAAATTCTCCTTCTCATGTTCTTCAAGTTTTCTGGAATATTCTGGTGGTTTTTTTGAACCGGTTCGTGATAGTATCGATCCTTCTCTATGCTGATCGTCCCTGCATTTTCGTTCTTGAGCGAGTTTCTGGCGATTTTGGTACTTTTCTTGTTTTCACTAGTGAATTTTAAAGGAATTTTGTTTTGTTTTTGTAAGGATTCCTTTTAATTGATTGGCTTATTTCGTGGTCAAACCACATGTTGGGGTTTGGTTGTAAGGGTAGTCTAGGTGATTAGTTGAAGATCAAGAACCTTTCCAAGACCTCAAGGTTGATAAGCACCAAAGGTAAAATTCTATGTGCTTACTTGTCTTGAAGAGATAGTTGCACACACTCACAACTCATGCATATGTTTAATCGTTGTATGTTGTGTGTCTTATTTGTGTGCCTTAATGCTCATTAACATCTCTTCTTGCATGTTAGTTTGATTGCATCTTGCATATCCAATTGCCTTGTCATGCTTAGACTTAGGATTGCATTTTTGCACTGGGCGCTCTCAAAAGCGCTCTACAAAAGCGCTCTACGAACAGCCCCCGTTGGGCGCTGTACAGACCTGATCGATTTAATTCGGTCGCTGTACGAGCGCTGTAGAGGCGCTCTACAAAGCGCTCTACAAAGCGCTCTACGTAGAGCGACCCCTCTGGAGGCGCTCTACAAAGCGCTCTACGTAGAGCGCCCTTCTGTTTTCTCGCTAGAACAGAGCAGGGGGGCTCTACAAAGCGCTCTACGTAGAGCGCCCATGGCAAAATTGTGGTGTCACTTATCAAAACGACCACACTTCATCTTGACACCCTATATATATGCCACTTTGACTTTAGGTCAATGAAGTGAGTTGATTTTCTGATCTCATACTTAGAATATTTTTCAAGAAAAGAAAAATACAAAGAACTCACCTTTAACCACTCAAATCAAATCCTTTGTGCATCAAATTTCATATTGCATCTTCTATGTCTATATAGAGTGCATCCATGTATGGGTTTGCATCATCACAACTTGCTTGGTAAGATTTTGATTAAGTTCATTTTATTGTAATATTTTTACTACCAAGCCATCTCTTTTAAATTACTTGTATGTTTTAGATCATATGCTAAATACAAGAAAAGAGATTATTTGTGATGTATTGATTGAGTGTTGTTTGTGATAGCTAATTAGGTTTTTAATTAATCTTGATTAGCTAAGCTATTTGACATGTCATTTAGCAATTGATATCTAGGGTTGATTTAAATTGAATATATCATCATCCTAGATAAGCATCTAAGGTTCGCTAGCCTTGTTTGTTAATTGAATATTCATACATATTCACATAGGGTTGTGCATCTCTTTTGAGAGATTGAAGTCTTGTGTGATTGACCGGGATTAGGTCAGACACCAAGAACAGGTGGTCACATAAGTAATTGGAATAGGGTTGCTAATAAAGGCCCGCTGGGTAGAAGTGAGGGGTTACAGACCGGAGTGTTAGACGAGGTCTACATAGGTTGTAAACTTCATTTCAATTAGTGATTTCGAGTTCCGAGTGTGGCGCACTAAACAGCCCGTGGTTTTTCCCAGTGGTTGGGTTTCCACGTAAACATCAAGTGTCATTTATTATTTCCGCATGTTATTACACTTGTATGTATATTTGACTTGCTAGGGGTATTTTCGTAAAATTGACATGCACGCGAAAATTGGGTAATAATTAGCTAAAATCTATTCACCCCTCTCTAGCTTTATATTAAACACGCCTCCAGTTATTTTCAGTTTTGTTACTCTTATTTTATGAGTTTTGTTTATTTTCAGTTGTGGATTGTATAGGAAGAGTTGGCTAGGGTTTGTGAAATTTGAAATGGTGAAGTTGATGATACAGGGAAATTAGTGAGATAGAGATATGGAAGAGATAGGAGGTGGTTCGTTTGTCGCTGTCAGGAGGATTTCTCAAGGACTTGACCGAGGCAATACATGTTATACAACTTCTGGTGCTATTTCTTTCACTACGTCATTTATTATATCTACCTGTCTGTCAAATTTATATATCAACTTGTCTGTCAATTTATCTCCTTATCCAATATATAATCAATTGCTGGAGGTTTGCTCATTTATGATTAGCTTTGAGTGTATTGCTCAATAGTACTTACTAACTTCATGCTTATGGAGATTCAATTTGTTGTGGTGGGTTAGCTTGTTGTTGTAAATATTGATTTCTACTTTTGATTTTTTTTTTTTCATGGATAGGTTTTTCTGTATTATTGCTATGATCGTATTGTAATCTGTTAATTTGGAGAGAATGAATTTGACAGTCACACTATCGACAATCAATATAACACTCTCCTATTTGCCTTTTTGCTTGAACTGGAGTAATTAGCAAAGTATATCTTAGCTGATAACAATAGTTTTCCGTGCTGCTTTTGTTATGTTTGCAAATTTCAGTTTGCTGGTAATATTCTATAAATTGTGGAAATTTTATGTTAAGGTATTTTGAAAATGTGGAAACACCTGTGCTTTAAAGTGAGCATGTCTGTCAACTGCTTGTCATCTTATTTTTGGATGGAGACATAAGAGAAATTATTAGGTTGTCAATTAGAAATATCAACTTGTTGAGGTTGACTGCTCAAACTTTGCAGCTAAAGGTGTTTAGAGAATCCATTTTCATAGGTGAATGGTTTTTATTTGTTTCAGCTGAGGTTGTGGTAGGATCAGCTGCTTGGCTAGGTTGAGGTCTTTCTTGTGTTTGTGCACAGAGGAGAGAGAGTGATCCTCATCCTTCATTTGATTTAACCCCTGCACAGGTAACATCTTTTATTTTAAAAATTTTATCTAGTATTGCAAACAGTGATGTCTTGTGACTTCTCTTTATAGTTGCAAACCGTTATTTGATTTAGTGGTTGTGCTTTTATTTCAAAAAAGTGTTGCAACTTGCTTTGTGATTAATGTCCCATTTGTAATGAAAAGGCAATTAAACTTGTACTTTGAAATAACTATTTGGTCCTTCTATTAAAAAAAAAAAAAAAAAAAAAAAGGGAAAAGACTTTATGGTCCTGTCTTGTTTTGCTTTAGTTGTGAATTCGAATTGTGATCTGTAGTTAATTTCTATATTAAATGTTTTAGTTTGGCTTTGGTGCTGTCAGGAGGAATGCTTGCAGAGCCTGCATAACCGCATAGATGTTGCCTACGATAGTTCAATTCCAGAGCACCAGGTAAATATCTAAAGGAGATTTTGTACATTCAGTGCATTGGATTTGAAATAGTTATGAACAAACTGTTTGGTTGTACTACAATGGATTCTAAAATGCTAGATTTCCCATTCTTATATCTCTTTGTTCATTGTCTTCACTGAAACAGTAGCTTTCTATGGATAGTTAAATTATCAATTGTTGCAGAATAAAGGCTCCTTTTCTCATTATTGCTATTGTTGCTTTGGTTTAGGAAGCTTTGAGGGCTTTGTGGAATGCTTCATTTCTAGAAGAAGAACTCTGTGGTTTAATATCTGAGCAGTGGAAGGAAATGGATTGTCAAGGAAAGGATCCATCCACAGATTTTAGGTAGATTAGTATTTTTCTATGGTTATCTATTGCTTGAACTTGGGGCAGTGTATGATGTGTTTTTACTCGTACATATGGCATTTTTTTTTAATAATCCATCCAATTAGCATTATTCAAGACAAACAAAAAAGAGAGCTTGAAGATTTGTATGGATGAACTTATTGTTATGACTCGTACACTTTTTAATGAAGTGAATGTTTATGGGTGAATGTAATGTTAGTACTTAAGATTTTTAATTGAATGTTTATAGATTTATAAATTTTAATATATATATATATATATATTGAATGCTTGTGGATTTTTATATCGAATGCTTTGGAGTTTAATCTTCCAATTATTTGCACTAAACAAGCTACATATAAAATCAATAAATTAATTTTGATTTTTTTTTTAAAAAAAAAAATACTCATCGACCACGGGCAATGCCCGTTGTAATTAATGCATCGACCACGGACAATGCTCGTTGTCAGTAATGCATCGACAACGGGCAATGAGCGTTTTTAGTAACGCATCGACAACGGGCATTGCCCGTTGTAAGTAATGTATTGACAACGGGCAATGACCGTTTTCGGTAACGCATAGACAACGGGCAATGCCCATTGTGGAAAAGCGTGCTTTTCCACTACTGCTCCATCTATAGCGGGCACTATGCCCGTTGTCGATGCACATCTACAACGGGCATTGCCCATTGTCGTTAAGTGTTTTTCTTGTAGTATCCACATATAGATAAAAATCTAATCTTGATACAAATCAAGTTATAAAGGAGATATCTTGTAAAGCAATAACATGAGAAAAGATGGAGATGATATTCTACTTACAAGTCATGTGTGATTAAAGAAAACCCATGAAGAAAAACACCTAGATGATGCTAGATGATGTTTGAAACAAGAATGGATGATAGGTATTTGAGTTTTGATTGATAAAAATCAAGTCTTGGTAACTTTTCTTGCAAAACACTCTTTAGCTTTCAAGAAACTCAAATTATAAGCTCTAGGTCTATCAAGAAGAGAAAACAACATATATATAGAAGCCCCAAAGTGAAGTGATGTCATTTTGAACTTCGAAAACTGAATCCTGTCACTACCATTATGCATGCCGTGGTACGGACAGGGTGTTTGTACTACAGTACACACGACGTGTGGGCTCTATAGAGTTTTACGGTGTGGACTGCTCTAGAGGCAAGGTACACCCACCGCAATCATGCACGGAAAAAAAACATCAGAGGCAACATTTAGACAAGACCATAGTTCATGCAGGTGCACCGGCTGCGGTACCCACAACAGTACGGACCACGGTAAAGAGAAAAACTCTCTTTTCAAATCAATAAGGCACACCTAAACTATATGCATGTTGTGCATGTGTGAGGTGAATGAATAGCATGCATAAGTATCAAACAAGAAACACACAAGAATATACAAGACATGTAAATGCATGAACTATGTGTGTGTGTGTGTGTGTGTGCAATCTAAATCTCTTCAATTAAGAGTCAAGACAAATAAGCTACCTTCCTTGAAGTCCATAATGAGGTCCATTAGCATTTGAGGAGAATTCTTCAATCCTAAGCTACCCTTACAATTTTAAACCCAATTATGATTTTGTCAACGAAATAAGCTAATCAAAAGTGAGGCATTTACAGAGTTAGATGTAGTGGATGCAAATAATTTGGCCACAATGTCAAGACTTGTAAAGGACGTGAAAGTAGTTCAACACATAAAAGTGTAAAGGTATTAATTAATTTTTAATATATAAATGAAAATTCATATTTGATTTTTGGGTTAACACTAATATTTTGTATGAAAAGACTTTTGGTAGGATGGGGAACTTTGAGACTGCAAACGTAGATTTGAAATATAACCTCTAACATGCATGATTGTTGTATACTTGGTACATATATTCTTAAAAAAAAACTTCAATATTTGGCTTTTAAGGTTGTGCAACTGTAAGTCACGTAGTGGAAAGTTAGGATAAAAATCAATAGATTTAAGAACGATAGGTCTCAAAAATTTTATCGTCTTATTGGGACCTTTTGTATATACATGAATATGAGGAAGAGATTTGTTTTCATACATTTAAAGAACACTCATTCGTTTTCTTTTCGATCCTTTACCGCTAAGCCTTCCGAGCTATATCCCGCGATTTAGCAATTGTGTATGTGGGCACGTCACGGATTCTGGGAGCAATTGAATGAAAGCTTGAGAGAATCGGAAGACAACACCTTGCTTCCCTTATAGAATTCGGCCAACCCTATGAGAGAAAAAAATATTTCTTTTTTCTTTTTTCTCTCTTGTTGCCGCCCACCTTGGTTCTCCTTAGGATTCCGAATAGCTTCTTTTTCCTGATAAGTATATCTTATATACTAAGAACCTAGGGTTTAGTAATCCAAGTTAAAATAGGATTCAAAATCCTTTTTATTTATTTTTTTAATTATTACTTTACTAGGGTGTGAACCTTTGACCTATTTAGAGTAAATAAAAATAATCACTTATTATTTTATTGCTCTTGTCAAGGTTAGAAATTGAAACCTCCATATGACAATTAATAATTCTTAATTATAAATATGTCAATTAAATAATCATATTATTTAATAATATTTAATTCAACAATTAAATAATATATTAATTAAATAATCACATCATTTACTTAATTCCCAAAATATATTTAAGTTACTTTCGTAACACAATTAATTGAACCATCCAATTCTCCGTGAGTCTTGTTACTATCAATTGTATAGGGCAAGCAAAGGGACCTAATGGACCCACATTTTGAGCTCCAATAATACTTAGAAAAAATTAATTAAACTCTTTAATTAATATTTCACAATTATTAACCTTGGAGTTATTTCACTACAAACCCAAGGTTGTACTCTCGTAACTGTAGATGTTTTACACAACCAATTTATCAATGTCCATTGATATAGCTATTACATATGCTATAATCCTCTACAAGTAGTTCATAATTAGAGCTAGGTCATAAATTACGTTATACCTCTCTAATTATATCTTTTCCTTTAAGTATCATTGATTCTCTTGAATGATTATATCCTTCATTCTTTTACGGAAGAAGGAGAGCACTATTAATCGTTCAAGCCTCGAATCAACCCTTAAGGGAAATATTTATCTACTTCTCGCAAGGAGTGGATTCCACTATTGTGTGCATACTTTCCCATCCACAAGCCAAACCGTGATTCCAAGATACGGAGATATTGACCGAGAATGATATTCCGATCTCACTCTTGGTAAATCAAAAACCACGATCTAACCTGAAGGAGTCAGTAAGACACTCAGGATTTAAATCACCCATATATAGTCATCATTAGTCGATATATATATATATATATATATATATATATGAATCTTTTTAACTAACGGATCTTAGTGACAAATTCATATAGATCTTGGCCCAGTCCTATATGATCACATCATATAAGGTGCATTCATTCTCATAACACCATATGAGTAGTCTAGGATAAGACCACCATACAATACAGAATAGACTACAGCTGTAGATTAATCACAAATAAAGTACCCAACTTTATTTGCTTTCTACGGACTCTTTAGATTGCATGTCTCGAACTGAATTCCTTTGTATATGACATTCATATACTCAATTTGAGATTACATCTAGCAATCTTAGATGTTAGCATACATAATATAAACGTATGAATTAATTTATTTGAATGAAATAACTACTTCTTTTATTATCGAATTTATAACATTTACAAATTACAAGCTTTAAGGCATAAATCCCAACAGCAACAACCTTCTTAACCATTTACATCAACATATTCACATACTAGTAAGATCTCATCACACAAATCAATGGTATTAATTAATTTGAAATTTTATTAACATTTCATTCTTGTTTGATTGTCGAATGATATTGATTACATAGTTACTTGAGGATGTAGGTTGGTCAACTAACTATTCAAAGATCCACCAACATCATTGCTGCTGTAAGAGTATCACAAGGTAATATAGCTAGGAGTTCTCAACCTCTGACAACATATGCACCTTTGCATTGCAGTCATAATGCATCACAATCATCTCAACCATATAACAATACAGCAAATCCAGGTAAAATAGTAGAGCAAAAAGATACAATTATACTTGTAAGTACAATAACGAAATATTAAAATGTCTACAATTTTTTTTACTAGGGACTATATTAGGCTACTTTGGATGTTGGTCGGAGTAGACAACTCTAGGTCAACTCACCTAGATGTTTAACTTTGAAACTAATACGCGGTGTGTATAATATAAAGCTAGAGGGGGGGTGAATAGATTTTATCAAATATTACCCAATTTTCGCATGCAAGTCAATTTGACGAAAATGCCCCTAACTAGTCAAAATAATATATCAAGTGTAATATGTGCGGAATTTAAATAACACAAGATATATACGTGGAAACCCAACCACTGGGAAAAAACCACGGGCTGTATAGTGCGCCACACTCGGAACTCGAAATCACTAATTGAAATGAAGTTTACAACCTATGTAGACCTCGTCTAACACTTCGGTCTGTAACCCCTCACTTCTACCCAGCGGGCCTTTATTAGCAACCCTATTCCAATTTGCTTGAGGCCTAAGCACTCTTAGCCCCAAGACTTACTTCTCAATGAAGAGAAACAACCTAAGTGAATATGTATGAATATTCAAAATGCAAATTAGAGCTAGGTTACTCTATATGCTTATCTAGGATAATGATTTTGCAATTAAAACAATTCTAGATATAAATGGCTAGATGACAAATCAAATAGCTTAGATAAATATAGATTATAAAAACCTAGATATCTATCACAATACAACACACAATCATGTCAACACAACAATCTCTATTTTGAATAATAGATGTTAATCTAAGAACAAGCAAATAATAAAAGAGATGCCTTGATAAATAAAACGCTAATTATAAATGATAATAGTGAAGAACATACCAAGGGAAGTGTGTTGACCAAGACCCATGCAAGTAAACATCCTAACTATGCTAGAAAATGTTTAGATGATATTTTGATGCATATGAAAATGGGTTTTGAGAGTTAAAGACAAGTTCTTGGGAGTTTCTCTCTTGAATATATTTTTGCTCTCTCAAAGTGTGTATTTGTCAAGTGAAGAAGAAAGCAAATATAAAGAGATATATATGCATTAGGTCTTCTAAAAACAAAGGCACCGTTTTTTATATAAATAAATAAATATATATATATATATATATATATATATATTAGGTGTGAGCAACAGACAAAACGCACACTTTTTATACATATATATATATATATATAGTTTTTAGGTGAAAGTGAAACGGTGATTATATATATATATATATTAGGCTGTGCACATTTAAACATATATATATATATATATAATATATTATAACACACAGACAGAAGACACAACAAATTAAAACAAAGAAATCAAAGAATAAAGGCAAACTGGTGCGCGTTGAAGCGCCGTGGTGTGCACGGGGGAAGAGACTTCTCTTTGCCGTGAGCAGCCCGTGGCTCACGCGGTCACGCCACCCTCTTGCATGCCTTGCTAGGTGTGGCTAACATGCCACACTAAGCTGACTTCGGATCCGAGTGTTCTTCAGTCCAGTTGATCTCGAATCTTGGAATCTAATTCCGTCTTCGGAATTTTGACCCGGACTTAATCATAAATATAGAAAATTATATAACTTTCCAATTTAAGCTCGGAATTAAAATCCGGTTTCCGATAAAAATACGGAATATCCCAAATGTCTCGGAAATCATCCGAAACATATAGAAAAGTCTCCGAATCGCTCGGAACTCATCTATGGACAAATCCACACATAAAAAATATAACAAAGAAGTGCAAGTGAAAAATGTCATGTGAAGAGAATGCACACAAATGCTAGTATGCTAAGTGTGTGTGTGCAACTAATCTCTTCAAAGAAAAATAAGCACTAGAGATTATACCTTTGGCGTGCTTGTCTCTTGAGGACTTGAAAGGGTCTTGAGCTTGATAATGAATCACTTAAGCTACCCTTACATATAATCCCCAACACGTGGTTTGTCCACGAAATAAGCCAATCAAGATATGCGAATCCTTACAATCTCCCCCTTTGGCTATTTTGTGACAAAACCACCACTCACATTGATTCCTCACAAAAATTAGAAACTACGGGTCAACAATGATTTTCTACTTTACAAAGAGATATAATAACGAAAAAAATCTTGAAGTCTTCGATCTCTTGTAGAACAATCAATCCCTGAAAGCAAAGTTTCTATACTTTCCAATACAAGTAAAAAATGAGATGAATCAAGTGAGAATATAAACAAGCATTTGCATTCTAAGAATTTAAGTACAACTACAACATCATGCAATAATTGTGAATGCAATGCTCCCCCTCAAAGGGTTACTCCCCCTCAATATATATTCTCCCCAATGTGCACAATTGCTACAACAATTTGCACCTCCCCTTACCACATCCTACTCCCCCTTTTTGTCATGATATAGGCAAAGGAGTAGTCCCCAACTAGGTCACTCAAGGCAAAGAGAGATAGTAGCATTCTAGTATTTGCATAATCAATATAAGTCACTTTATGCAATCTCAATTAATCGGAGAGAAACAAGGAGTTTTATTAGTATAAAAATGTGTGAATCAAAAATGCTTTGCATACAAGACATATAGCATTCAAGTCCAAAATACCATGGTATTTGGCAAAGCAAATGACAAAGGTTTCTAATAGGAATTCAAACCAATTTCACCATTGTCATGAGAGAAGCAAGGATATAGAAATTTCATTGATTTCAATTTAAGAACAACTAAATCCAACTTTATAAGCTAAACATGTCATGAGCAACTTTGCACTCTATTCGATTTTTCCGGATAAGATATCCGTATGATAGTAGACATGTTCAACCAATAAAGAAAGAGAGACATTTGGATTGTAAAATCCTTGAATGGATACAAGATCCTTTTTCATTTGAGTCTCATAAGCTTTTTCACACACGTTTTTGCATTTAAGAACGCAATTATCAATTCATGCTTTTTCATTAGACATTAGCATGTTATAAAAGAATCATCATGTCATGGAGATAACTATAGGTCATTCAAATCATATTTCCTAAGTAAATCTCCTAGTCCAAAAATGCATATTTGAACATAAATATGACATGGATTGTAGACAAGCAAGGTTCACACTTATTGAATTGAAAACATATATACATATGTGCAACCAAGCTTACTCAAGCAATCAACAAAGAAGCATAAGATTTTTCAAATATTTGCATGCAACAAGTATGCAATAGCTCTCTTTGCTTGAGTTCCCCATATGGGGTTATCATCAACCTTCATCAATGAAGGTCATGAGGTCTTATAGACCTCCCAAGTCCATTTGACTTGGATGAACATATTTGAGACTTGTTAGTCTCGTAGCAAGCGGGTTCATTTTTTCTTATCCACATAGATATGACATTTTTCTTCTTCTTAGTGGTTAATGGTTGCATGTCATTCACTAACCTAGGATTATTGACAAGGGATTTCCTAGGCTCATGCAAATGGGCTCTTCTTAGCCTCTTTTTCTCTATCATGCTATTAATCCTACAATGCTTAATGTACTTAAAGCACTTAGGCCTAATATGCCCATAAACACCACAATAATGACAAGTTGGTACAAAGTAAGAATTCATACCATGTCCTTGTGAAGTCATTTGAGACTCATCATGCATTTGATGTCTCCTTTGGTGTTGAGTCGGTTCATGTCTTCTTTGTGGTTGAACCGGAATGGGTTGCCTCCTTGGATGAGGTAGCATGTTTTGCCTCTTCACATAGTGAGTCATTTTTTGAGAAGAGTTGACTCGAGAGGCTCTAATCCGTTGAGCTTGGGGTTGTCTCGTTTTCACCACCCTTACTTGTGCATTTTTCGAACATTGTCCTAGTTCTAACTTCTTCCTAGGAGTTTGCACCGGCGACGCTTCTATCTTACCCAAACTCTTCACAAAGACGGTCTTCTTAGGAATAGAGCAATCCTTGCTCACTTCGAATCCAAGACCTCTTTTGTCACAAGGGCTTTTTCCTACACCAAGTATGTTGTCAAGCTTCTTGGTGCTTGTGGTCATTCTAGTCAATGACTCTTTGGCTTCAACAAGCTCTCTCTTCAAACCCTCTTCATTTCTCTTAGACAAAGCTAGCTCATCTTTTAGCTTGTCTTTTTCCACCATGGATCTTATCACTTCATCATTCAAGTCGTCAACTTGTGTTGAAAGCCTAAATAGTTCTTCCTTTAACCTTTGAATCTCTTTTTCATTCTTTAACTTAGAGCTTTCAAAACTTTCAAAGTTGTCCTTAAGATCCATCTTCTCCACTTGCTTCCTTAAGTGGTCATTGTATGTTGAAAGCTCTAGATTTTCTTCCTCTAACATCCTTAGAAATCTATCTTTCTTCTTCATGGAGCTTTCAACATTGACTATGAAGTCATGCACATCCATATTCTCTACATTTCCATTTGTAGAGTTAGAAAAGGAGTCATCTCCACTAGTGTCATCTTCTAGACTCTCCTCCTCTCCTATGGATCTAATATCCTCATCAAGACCTTCACCTTGGTCTCTTGAGTCAATAAGTGTCATATCCCAATGTGAAGCAACAACTATCTCCTCTAGTGCTACTTCTTCTACTTTCTCTTCTATGGGATCACTAGCAACGGAATTCTTGCCAACAACTTCATTTTCTTCATGAGTGGCACCCAATGCCTTGAAGTTATTGATAAGCTCATCATCACTTGATGACTTATCTCCCTCTCCGAAGTCATCACTTTCACTCCAAGTGGCGACCATCATTTTTTCTTTCTTGTTCTTCAAATTCCCACAATTGGGTGAGATATGACCTATGCCGCCACACTCATAGCATTGGACCCCTTTCTCTTGCCTAGGCTCATGGTTTTTGAAGGGAGCCTTTTTCTTCAAGTCTTGGCCTTTGGATCCAAAGCCACGCTTCTCGAACTTGATAAATTTCTTGAATCTTTGAAGCATCAAAATCATGTCTTCGTCCAAGTCACTTTTCTCCTCCTTCCCTACCTTAGAAGCACTCAAAGCAATTCCTTTTTGCTTCTTTGAAGGAGTGGAGCTAGGACCCTTCCTAGACTCGTAGGCGAGAAGTCTACCTATTACCTCGCTCGGCTTCATGTCCTTAAAATCACTGTTTTCTTCTAAAGCCGTCACCTTAGACTCAAACCTCTCGGGAAGCGATCTCATTATCTTTTGCTTGATCCTTCTATCCGAGTAAGGGTCACCAAGTTGATGACTTTGGTTGACAATGTCCATCAACCTAATCTCGAAGTCGTTGAAGCACTCATTCTCCTCCATCTTAAGTGTCTCGAATTGAGTTTGGAGGACTTGAAGTTTGGAGTCCTTCACTACTTCGGTTCCCTCGTGTGCAATCTCTAAGATGTCCCATGCCTCCTTGGCTATCTTAGTGTTCTGAATCAGTTTATACTGATTTTCGTCCACTGCACAAATAAGGGCATGCCAAGCCTTTTGATTCCACTTGGACAACTCAAACTCGGCTTGTGACCACTGTGCCTTAGGCTTGAGAACCTCTTCACCTCCACCCGTGGGGGTCATCATAGGAGGTGAATACCCGTCTTCAATAGCCATCCATGCCCTATCATGGATTTGACACACATACGCCTCCATCTTCCCTTTCCATTGGGAGTAATTTATGCCGGTGAGGAGGGGTGGCCGTGTGCTCGAAGCACCCTCATAGGAACCACCGATTCCACTCATAGTGTATAATGAATGGATGAATGAATGCAAGATGTATGAATGATCAAAGAATCACACAAATGCAAAAACACACCAAAATGAGCTAGGATCACCTAAGTATATCTAGGAACCCACTCTGATACCAATTGAAACTAATACGCGGTGTGTATAATATAAAGCTAGAGGGGGGGTGAATAGATTTTATCAAATATTACCCAATTTTCGCATGCAAGTCAATTTGACGAAAATGCCCCTAACTAGTCAAAATAATATATCAAGTGTAATATGTGCGGAATTTAAATAACACAAGATATATACGTGGAAACCCAACCACTGGGAAAAAACCACGGGCTGTATAGTGCGCCACACTCGGAACTCGAAATCACTAATTGAAATGAAGTTTACAACCTATGTAGACCTCGTCTAACACTTCGGTCTGTAACCCCTCACTTCTACCCAGCGGGCCTTTATTAGCAACCCTATTCCAATTTGCTTGAGGCCTAAGCACTCTTAGCCCCAAGACTTACTTCTCAATGAAGAGAAACAACCTAAGTGAATATGTATGAATATTCAAAATGCAAATTAGAGCTAGGTTACTCTATATGCTTATCTAGGATAATGATTTTGCAATTAAAACAATTCTAGATATAAATGGCTAGATGACAAATCAAATAGCTTAGATAAATATAGATTATAAAAACCTAGATATCTATCACAATACAACACACAATCATGTCAACACAACAATCTCTATTTTGAATAATAGATGTTAATCTAAGAACAAGCAAATAATAAAAGAGATGCCTTGATAAATAAAACGCTAATTATAAATGATAATAGTGAAGAACATACCAAGGGAAGTGTGTTGACCAAGACCCATGCAAGTAAACATCCTAACTATGCTAGAAAATGTTTAGATGATATTTTGATGCATATGAAAATGGGTTTTGAGAGTTAAAGACAAGTTCTTGGGAGTTTCTCTCTTGAATATATTTTTGCTCTCTCAAAGTGTGTATTTGTCAAGTGAAGAAGAAAGCAAATATAAAGAGATATATATGCATTAGGTCTTCTAAAAACAAAGGCACCGTTTTTTATATAAATAAATAAATATATATATATATATATATATATATATATATATTAGGTGTGAGCAACAGACAAAACGCACACTTTTTATACATATATATATATATATATAGTTTTTAGGTGAAAGTGAAACGGTGATTATATATATATATATATTAGGCTGTGCACATTTAAACATATATATATATATATATAATATATTATAACACACAGACAGAAGACACAACAAATTAAAACAAAGAAATCAAAGAATAAAGGCAAACTGGTGCGCGTTGAAGCGCCGTGGTGTGCACGGGGGCAGAGACTTCTCTTTGCCGTGAGCAGCCCGTGGCTCACGCGGTCACGCCACCCTCTTGCATGCCTTGCTAGGTGTGGCTAACATGCCACACTAAGCTGACTTCGGATCCGAGTGTTCTTCAGTCCAGTTGATCTCGAATCTTGGAATCTAATTCCGTCTTCGGAATTTTGACCCGGACTTAATCATAAATATAGAAAATTATATAACTTTCCAATTTAAGCTCGGAATTAAAATCCGGTTTCCGATAAAAATACGGAATATCCCAAATGTCTCGGAAATCATCCGAAACATATAGAAAAGTCTCCGAATCGCTCGGAACTCATCTATGGACAAATCCACACATAAAAAATATAACAAAGAAGTGCAAGTGAAAAATGTCATGTGAAGAGAATGCACACAAATGCTAGTATGCTAAGTGTGTGTGTGCAACTAATCTCTTCAAAGAAAAATAAGCACTAGAGATTATACCTTTGGCGTGCTTGTCTCTTGAGGACTTGAAAGGGTCTTGAGCTTGATAATGAATCACTTAAGCTACCCTTACATATAATCCCCAACACGTGGTTTGTCCACGAAATAAGCCAATCAAGATATGGGAATCCTTACAAACTTTATTAGGGTGAATGAGATAAGTAAGATCGTAAGAGAGAACAAAATTATTTGAATGTGCAAATAATATTAGTGTAGATAGAACATACATAAATTCTATTATCAGTTCGAACTGACAAAAGTTATACCAGTTCCTTGCATGTGGGCCACTGGATTTAAATACTTTGACTTGGCTGTATGCACTTGTCATTCAAAGTAGTTAAATCCAGTGACCCACATACAAGGAACTAATATAACTTTTGTCAGTTCGAACTGATAATAGAAAGACTGATAGAACATATATGTCATGATTTAATTTTCATTTATATTTAAGCTTTGAAACAAATTATAGCACGGTGTGTATAATACTATCTAGAGGGGGTGAATAGATTTTAAGCTTATTACCCAATTTTTCGAATTAAGTCAAAATTACGAAATTACCCTTAACTAGATAAAGCAATAAATCAAGTATAGAATGTGAAAATTAAATAACACTTGATTTTTACGTGGAAACCCTCACGGGAAAAACCACGGGCTAGTAAGTAAGCCACATTCGAACCTTGAATCCACTAAATGTGTAAAACGATTACAACCTAATCCCAGAAGTAATCACACACCTACCTAATCCCGGTATGAGTGAACCTAGTCCAATTTGCTTGCGATCTAAGCAACCTAATCCCGGAAGCTACACACAAGACTTACTTTCTCTATGAAGAGAATACAACCCTAAGTGAATATATGAATATCCAAATGCAACATAGAGCAAGGGAAACCCTATATGCTTATCTAAGATGATGAATTTGCAATTAAAGCAATCCTAGATATTACAAACTAAATGACATGTCAATTAGTTTAGCCAATCAAGATTAAGCACAAAACCTAATTTGCTAGCACAAAACAACTTCTTAAATATACATCACACTAATCTCAATCTTGTATCCAAAGTATATAAAATAACATACAAGTAATTAATTGAGATTGCTTGTTAAGAGAAACACAAAATATGTAAGATATTAGTTGAAACTAATTATAGCACGGTGTGTATAAAACTATCTAGAGGGGGGGTGAATAGATTTTAAGCTTATTACCCAATTTTTCGTATTAAGTCAAAATTACGAAATTACCCCTAAATAGATAAAGCAACAAATCAAGTATAAAATGCGGAAATTAAATAAGACTTGATTTTTACGTGGAAACCCTCACGGGAAAAACCACGGGCTAGTAAGTAAGCCACACTCGAACCTCAAATCCACTAAATGTGTAAACGATTACAACCTAATCCCGGAAGTAATCACACACCTACCTAATCCCGGTATGAGTGAACCTAGTCCAATTTGCTTGCGATCTAAGCAACCTAATCCCGGATGCTACACACAAGACTTACTTTCTCTATGAAGAGAATAACACCCTAAGTGAATATATGAATATCCAAATGCAACATAGAACAAGGGAAACCCTATATGCTTATCTAAGATGATTAATATGCAATTAGAACAATCCTAGATATCACAAATTAAATGACATGTCAAATAGTTTAGCTAATCAAGATTAATCACAACACCTAATTAGCTATCACAATACAACTTCTCAAACATACATCACACTAATCTCAAACTTGTATTCAAAGAATATAAAATAACATACAAGTAATTAATTGAGATTGCTAGATAAGAGAAACACAAAATATGTAAGATATTAGTGAAAAGCTTACCAAGCAAAGTATGATGAAGGATCCATGCTAGATGACATCTAGATGATCAAAGATGATGCTAGATGATGATTGATGATCATGAAAAAGTGTTTGAGTAATTAAAAATGAGTTCTTTGTGTATTTTTCTTGTCTTGAAAAATATCATAAGTATGAAGCTTGAATATGAACTCTCTTGATTGACCTAAAATCAAGGTAGCATATATATAGGGGCCATAAGTGAAGTGAGGTCGTTTTGAAAAACACGCCAGAATTGCTCTGTGCGCTGGTGAGCCTGCGCTGGACGACAGGCGCACGACCAGCGCACAAGCACAAAATTGCACAGGCGCTTGATGACCAGCGCTCACACAGGCGCCAGACCAGCGGCACACCACTGGGCGATTTGCGCTGGTGTGGACCAGCGCACGACCAGCGACAGACCACTGGGTGATCTACGCTGGTGGGCTTGCGCTGGTGGACCAGCACACGACCAGCGACAGACCATTGGGCGGTCTGCGCTGGTGAGCTGCGCTGGTCTGGTGCTTGACGACCAGCGCACAGCCCACTCCTTTAAACCTCACAAGAAATCATGCAAGGGGTAAAAAGGTAAATTAAGATGCATCCTAAAAGCCTAAAATGCTATGACGTATAATCACAAGATGCAATCAAAATAACAAGCAAGAAGAGATGTTAATGAACATTAATGCACAACAATAAGAAACACAACATACAAGGAATAAGCATATGCATGAGTTGTGAGTGTGTGCAACTATCTCTTCAAGACAAGTAAGCACTTAGAGTATTACCTTTGGAGTGCTTAACACTTGCAAGGGCCTTGAGCTTGAACACATTCCTAAGCTACCCTTACATGATCCCCACATATGATTTGATCACGAAATAAGCCAATTAAAAACTACGGGAATCCTTACAATCTCCCCCTTTGGCTATTTCGTGACAAAACCACCACTCACATTGATTCCTCACATAAAAATAGAAACAACGGGATAACATAGATCTTCTACAATACAAAGAGATAATAAACAAAATAAAATCTTCAATACTCCAATCTCTTGTAGAACAACCAACCCTACAAAACAAAGTTTCTATATTTTTCCAAAAAAGTACATGTGAGATTAATCAAGTGATATCAAAACAAGCATTTGCATTTTTAGAATTTAGGCACAACATTACAAAATATATCCAATGTATGATAAATGCAATGCTCCCCCTCAAAGGGTTACTCCCCCTCAATGTGTTATCTCCCCAATTTGCAACAACAATTTGCAACTCCCCTTACCATTCCTACTCCCCCTTTTTGTCATGATATAGGCAAAGGAGTAGTCCCCAACCGGGTCACTCATAGCAACGAGAGATATTAGCATCCGAGATATTTGCATAATCAATATAAGTCACTTTATGCATCTCAATTAATTGGAGAGAAACAAGGAGATTTATTTGTGAAAATGTGTGAATCCAACATGCTTTGCATACAAGACATATAGCATTCAAGTCCAAAATACAATGGTATTTGGCAAAGCAAATGACAAAGGTTTCTAATTAGAATTCAAACCAATTTCACCAATGTCATGGGAAAAGCAAGGATATAGAGATTATTGATTTCAATTTAAGAGCAACTATATCCAACTTTATAAGCAAAACATGGCATGAGCGACTTTGCACCCTATTTGATTTTTCCGGATAAGATATCCGTATGATAGTAGCCATGTTCAACCAATAAAGAAAGAGAGACATTTGGAAAATAAATTCCTTTGAACGGATACAAGATCCTTTATTTATTTTGAGTCTCATAAGCTTTCACACAAGTTTTGCATTTTAAGAATATGCAATCATCAATTCATGCTTATCATGTGAGCATGTTATATGAATTTCATTCTTTTTCATTTGACATTAGCATGTTATTAAGAATCATCATGTCATGGAGATAATTATAAGTCATTCACATCATACTTCCTATGTAAATCTCCTAGTCCAAAAATGCATGTTTGAACATAAATATGACATGGATTGTAAACAAGCAAGGTTCACACTTATAGAATTTGAAAACATATATACATATGTACAACCAAGCTTACTCAAGCAATCAAAAGAAGAGGCATAAGTTATTTCAAATTTTTTGCAAGTGACAAGAATGCAAAATAGCTCTCTTTGCTTGAGTTCCCCATTTGGGGTCAATCATAAATCACATCACTCCACAAGACATATCCCAATAGATCTACTAAGAGTTTTAAATCAAGTAGCATCTAAGGGTTTTGTAAATAGGTCTGCAAGTTGATCATTAGTACCTACATGTTCAAGTACTATGCATTTATTTTCAACAAGCTCTCTAATGAAGTGATGGCGGATGTCAATATGCTTAGTTCTAGAATGTTGAAAATAAATATGAGCATGTCCTAAAGTAATCTAGAGGGGGGGGGGGGGGGGGGGGGGGGGTGAATAGATTTTAAACATTTTTACCCAATTTTTCGAGATTAGTTCAAATTACAAAAAAGCCCCAAACTAGTCAATATACAAAAATAAGCATACAAGTGTGGAAATTAAAGGACACACGATATTTACGTGGAAACCCACATGGGGAAAAACCACGGGCTGTTATGTGCGCCACACGAGAACCTCGAATCCACTATTTGCAAATACGATTACAAATTAGGTTGACCACATCACACCTAAATTTACTAATCTGTCTTTGCTACCCGCGGGCCTTTAATAGTGACTCTAGTCCCTTGCTTGCAAACTACCTAAGAGGTAAATACAAGACTTGTCTCTAAAGTGAAGAGATAACACAACCTAAGGTGAATATGTGAAATACTCAAGAAGCTAAAAATGCAAGGTTAGACATTTAAGCTTATCTAGGCATGGATGAACATGTTAGACAATCCTAGATATCATATTACTTGATGACATGCATAACACAACACCAAATAAGCAACCAAAGACCTATATGCATAATCTATCACAAAACAACTCACAAACCACAATAAAACAATCTTGAAGCTAAGTCAAGTCATAAAGATGCAATCTTGAATCAATTCAAGTGATAAAAAAGCTATCTTGTAAAGCAAGAACATATAGATATAAGAATGATGTTCTAGATACAAGTCATGTGAGCAAAACTAAAAACCCTAAATGAAATCAACCTAGAATCATGCTAGATGATGAATGAAAGATGCAAGATGAAGGGTTTTGTGATTTTGAAGCTTAAAGATGAAGTCTTGATACCTTGAAGTGGAAGATGCTCAAGAGGCTCTCAAATGTGTAATTTTTGGTGTAAAAAATGAGCCAAGGCTGTCAAGACATATATAAATGGGATCCAAGTGAAGTGACATCGTTTTGGAAAAGTGGCCTGGAAATGCCTTGGGCGCTGTACAGGTTGCTGTACGTAGGGCGACCTGAACAGCGCCTAAAGAAGAATATGAAAGGTCATCTACATGGGCGCTGTTCAGAAGAGCGCTTTTGAACAGCGCCTGAACAGCGCCAAGATTCTGATCTTGCTCGGCCAAGGTAGGGCGCTGTACGTACAGCACTTTCGTACAGCGCCTACACAAAAATGCATTAGGTCTGATGCAAAAAAATGACCCATTCCATCAGGTCTGAAGGGGGCGCTGTTCGTACAGCGCCTTGTAGGGCGCTTTGAACAGCGCCCTTTGCAACAAATGTATTCCTAGGACTAATGCATGGCAAGGCTTTGGGAATACAAAATGCAATCATCAAAACATGCAAAATGTGAGTGTGTGCAACTATATCTCTTCAAAATAGAGTAAGTCAAGAAAACTACCTTCCTCGAAGCTCTTGAACACACAATGAGGTTTTCTTCCATTCTAAGCTACCCTTACATATAGAACCCCATTGTGATTTTGCCAACGAAATACGCCAATCAAAAGTGAGGCACTTACAATCTCCCCATTTGGCTATTTCGTGACGAAATCACCACTCACATAGCAACCTCACAAAACAAAAGATTGGTCAACAAAAATTTTCTACATTACAATTAAGCTCCTGGTCTAAGTCTTGAACATCTTCAATTCAATTCCAAGCTTGTAGAAAAAAATCCAACCTACACACAATCACCAAGAAAAATACCTTCCAAAAACAAGTGTGAGAGAGATGCTAATAACAAAAGAAATGTCATTTCAAAAGGAATCAAACAAGTAATGTAATGCAAAGCAACTCCCCCTCAATGCAATCATCTCCCAACATGGGTTAATCACTCTCAACTCCCCCTAAATGCAATGCCTAGAAGCACAAAATCTCCCTAAACCTTACTCCCCCTTTTTGTCATGAGATAGGCAAAGGGAGTCCCCCCTAATGGGTAAGCATTAGCAAGGAGAGCTTGTAGCACGAACACATATGCAATCATAAAGGCAATTTTATGCACCTCAATCAAGTAAGAGAGATTCAAGGAGTTTTATTTTGAGAAAAATGTGTGACAATAATGCTTTGCATGCAAGACATGTTGCATCTAAGACCAAAACAATGGTATTTGGCAAAGCAAACAACAAAGGTTTCCAGTAGAATTCAAACCAATTTCACCCTTTGTCATGGAAAAAGCAAGGATATAGAATCTTAGTATTTCAAAATAAAGAGCAACTATATCCAACTTTATAGGCAAAACAAGACATCAGCGACTTTGCGCCCTATTTGATTTTTCCGGGTGAGATACCCGTATGATAGTAGCCTTGTTCTACAAATAAAGAAAGAGAGACTTATTGATTTGAGTCTCAATATTGCTTTTGCACACATATTTGCATTTAACATTTGCAAACAAACATTTCACATTTTCATCTCACACTATTCAACTAAAGCATGTCATTTGAAAGGAATCATCATGTCATGGAGATCAATTAAAGGTCATTCAAAAAAGTACTTCCAAAGTACATCTCTTATTCCAAAAAATGCATGTTTGAGCATAAATATGACATGGATTGCAAGCAAGGCAATGTAGCACACTTACTAAGAAAAATACATATAAGTATGCACAACCAATCATCTCAAGCAATTAACTAAGAGGCATAAAATGTATCAATTTGGCACAATGCATGATCATGCAACTTTGCTCTCTTTGCTTGAGCTCCCCATATGGGGTCAAGACACACCAAATCAACCCAATTGACAAATCCCAATAGACTTGCTAAGGTTCCCAAATCTAATGGTGTCTAAAGGCTTTGTGAACAAATCCGCTAGTTGGTCATTTGTTCCCACATGTTCCAATGCAATGGTTTTGCTCTCAACTAGCTCTCTTATGAAATGGTGTCTAATGTCAATGTGCTTTGTCCTAGAATGTTGGACGGGATTCTTAGAAATGTTAATGACACTCATATTATCACAAAATAAAGTAAAAGTACCTTACTCCAAGCCATAATCGGCTAGCATTTGTTTCATCCACATCAATTGAGTGCAAGCACTACCGGCGGCAATATATTCACCTCAGCCGTGGATAGGGAAATTGAGTTTTGCTTCTTGGAAAACCAAGAAACCAAATTCTTCCCAAGGAAGAAGCAACCGCCCGATGTACTCTTCCTATCATCACAATTTCCCGCCCAATCGGCAGCACTAAATCCAACAAGACTTGGATTAGTGTCAAAGGAGTACCATATCCCATGATTTGAGGTACCATTCACAAACTGAATGATCCTTTTCATCGCCACAAGGTGAGATTCTTTGGGATTAGCTTGGTACCTAGCACAAACACCCACACTAAAACATATATCGGGCCTACTTGCGGTCAAGTAAAGCAAGCTACCTATCATGCCACGATATAGACTTTGTTCCATATCCTTTCCACTAGCATCTTTGCTAAGTTTCAAGGTGGTGCTCATGGGTGTGTCACAATGTTTGGCATTCTTAAGGCCAAACTTTTTCACTAGGCTCTTAGCATACTTAGCTTGGGATATGAAGATCCCATCATGCATTTGCTTGATTTGCAAGCCTAGGAAATAATTTAGTTCACCAACCATGCTCATTTCAAACTCATGAGACATGACATCAACAAATTGTCTAACTTTGGATTGGTTGGTGGAACCAAATACAGTGTCATCAACATAAATTTGAGCTATGAATAGCTCATCTTTAGTGCACTTGATGAACAAGGTCTTGTCAACACTACCTCTAGAGTAGCCATTGTCAACAAGATAAAGAGTGAGGCGCTCATACCAAGCCCTCGGTGCTTGTTTCAACCCATACAGAGCCTTCTTGAGGCGATAGACATGAGAGGGGTGGTGTGGATCCACAAACCCTTTGGGTTGTTCAACAAACACTTCCTCATGCAATAAGCCATTGAGGAAGGCACTCTTGATATCCATTTGGTGTAACTTGAACTTGTACACACAAGAAATGGATAAGAGAAGCCTTATGGACTCAAGAAGAGCAACGGGAGCAAAAGTCTCCTCAAAGTCAATACCCTCAATTTGAGAGTACCCTTGTGCAACAAGCCTTGCCTTGTTTCGCACAATGTTGCCATCCTCATCGGATTTGTTCCTAAACACCCATTTAGTGCCTATGACATTAGTGTTTCTAGGTCTAGGAACAAGAGTCCAAACCTCATTTTTCTCAAATTGGTTTAGCTCTTCTTGCATGGCAAGAACCCAAAACTCATCTTCCAAGGCTTCATCAACCTTTTTGGGTTCTATTTGAGAGGTATAACAAGTGTAGCTAATTTGATTAGCTATTTGACGTCTAGTCCTAACACCCTCTCTAACATCTCCAATGATATCATCCTTATCATGAAGCTTTCTAACCCAAGGAGCGGGTTCATTAGAGTCCAAAGGAGGAACTCTATTAAGAGGCAAATCATCCTCTTCATCTTGGTTTGACTTCACACCACTTGAAGTCTCACCACTTTCCTTCAAGGGAAGGACATCCACCTCACAAACATCCTCCTCATGGTCATCATGTTTGGGCCTACAATCATCAAAGACAACATTTGATGATTCCATAACACTTTGAGTCTTTAGATTAAAAACTCTATAGGCCTTGCTATTAAGTGCATACCCAATGAAAATACCCTCATCACTCTTGGCATCAAACTTGCCAAGTTGATCCCGGTCATTTAGTATATAGCACTTACTCCCAAAGATGTGGAAGTAGCTCACATTAGGTTTTCTACCCTTCCATAACTCATAGAATGTTTGTTTAGTCCCGGGCCTAAGGAAAACTCTATTCCCTATGTAGCAAGCCGTATTGATGGCTTCGGCCCAAAGATTTCTAGGGACTTTGTTGCTAAGCAACATCACACGGGCCATCTCTTGGAGGACTCTATTCTTCCTCTCAACAACACCATTTTGTTGAGGAGTCATAGGGGCCGAAAATTCATGGGAAATGCCTAAACTATTGCAAAAATTTTCAAACTTAGCATTTTCAAATTCTTTCCCATGATCACTTCTAATTTTCTTAATGCTTTTAATGTGAGAAGTTTTCTCATTTTGAATTTTGACACAAAGCATTTTGAATTTCTCAAAGGCTTCGGACTTTTCTCTAAGGAAGTAAGTCCAAGTAAACCTAGAGAAGTCATCAACAACAACAAGAATGTACCTTCTACCACCTAAACTTTCGGTTTGAATGGGACCCATAAGGTCCATATGGATGAGCTCCAATGGCTCTTTGGTGGAGAGGTATTTGCCTTTCTTGTGCACACTTTTAGTTTGCTTTCCTTGTTGACAAGGTCCACAAATTCCCTCAACCTTTTTCCCAAATTTGGGAAGGCCCCTAACAACATTCAACCTATCAAGGACTTTCAAGTCCCTATAGTTCATATGGCCAAGTCTTTGGTGCCACACCTCAATTTGCTCACTAGTGGACAAGTTACAAGAGATGAGATTAGACTCAAGACAATAACAATTGTCACTTGATCTCTTGCCTTTCAACAATACTTGCCCATTTTCCTTAAGAATAGAGCAATCAACTTTTCCAAACATAACCGAAAGCCCTTCATCACTTAGGTGTGATATACTAATGAGATTGGCTTGCAAGTCATCAATATAGAGAGCATTGGGCAAGGAGGGTAAACCGGGAATAGATATATTACCTTTCCCTATGACTTTTTTCTTAGATCCATCACCAAAGGTGACAAACCCACCATCCTCCATCACAAGAGTTTCAAAGAAACTCTTGTTTCCGGTCATGTGCCTAGAACACCCACTATCAAAGTACCAAGTGTTAGAGGCATTTGCTTTTAGGGCAACTTGGGCCACATAGCAATAATAGTCATCATGTCTACTCATCCTAGGTGAAACATGGTCATTTCTAGGAGCCATTGGTCCATTAGCTCTAAAATTCCTAGGTGCATGCATTGTGGCTCTTCTAAGCATATTTTTCTCAATCATACTTTCTCTTCTACACAATTTAATATACTTAAGGCAATTAGGCCTAATATGGCCTTCAATTCCACAAAAATGGCAAGTAGGTGTAAAGTAGGAATTCATACCATAGCCTTGAGCAAGCATTTGTGGCCTCCTTCTATTTTGAGTTGCTATTGGATGTTGAGGCAACTCTCTCCTTTATGGTTGAGCCAAGTTGGCATGTCTTCTAGGTTGAGCATGAAAGACCCTATGTTGAGCTTGTGGGATCCTTTGTTGTGGAGGTCTTGGTTGTGGGGGTCTTGGTTGTGGAGCTCTAGGTTGAGGAGGTCTTGGTTGTGGAGCTCTAGCTTGTGGTGGAGCTCTTGTTGGAATCCTTGCTTGTGCTTGCTTGGAGGATTCACCAACTTCAACCCACTTGGTTGATTGTTGAGGGGTTTGAGCATTATCAACCTCCTTGCTCTTGACAAAAGTTGTCTTCTTCAAGGATGTGGCTTCCATTTCTTCCACATATCCTAACCCCTTCTTGTCACTAGGACTCTTCCCACAAGATAGCATCTTGTCAAGCTTCTCGGTTCCGGAAGTCATCTTAGCAATCAACTCTTTTGCTTCCATGAGCTCTTTCCTCAAGCTTTGTTCACTTTTCTTGACCAAGACTAACTCCATCTTCAACCCTTCTTCTATCTCTTTTGCCTTACTCATTTCCTTGCTCAAATGAGTCACTTTGGATGTCAACTCAAGCTTCTCCCCTTTCAGCTTTTGTATCTCCTTTTTCTTCTTCAATCTTGAGTTCTCAAAGAATCTCATGAAGTCATCATAGTCCATCTGAATGTACACAAACGAAGTTAAATTGCTTAAAGCATACCTAGAGGGGGGGGGGGGGGGGGGTGAATAGGTTTTTACACCTTTTTTCAAACCCTTGAACAAACATCCGTTTGTCCCTCAAGGTAGCCTTACACACAACACAATAATCCAAGATAGACATACATAGACAATATGATGACACAATCATAATTGAAATGTCTAAGTATATCAACAAGTCATGTGAGGTAAAATATCAAATAATCATAACAACAAAATAAACTTGTATTTCATAAGATGTTCAATGTGTTACAAGAGTGAGCAAAATGTCACTAAACAAATATTACAATATACAAAAGAATCAAAGATACAAATTGATCTATAGAATGAATACACTAATCACACTATACAAAGACTTGATTCAAAATACATCACAAGTCAATATTATGAATCAAGACAATAAAATATACAATTAAAATATAAGAGAAGAGATAGAAAGAATTAACACAAGGGATTTTTTAACGTGGTAAAACCTCCAAGGAGGAAACATCCACGGGTTGAATTACAACCATTGGGTACTATATTATTGGAAAGTAAACATAGAACATTCACAAAGTGACCAATCTTTAGCTCACCCAACCTAGTGAAGTCTAAGCCTACCCAACCCTATTGGAAAGTATGAAATCCCTCAATGATGCGGAACCACCATATATTGGACAACACACTCAACCAACATCGATGGTAGATTAGAAATTCCTCAAGAGTGCATACACATCCCGTGTACCCCGCTCTATCGGAGTCTATGTCTAACCATACGCCTAGGCCTACCAATATGTTAGCCAACTCCCTATCCAAGGCACTCTTGCCTCTAGGGAGCCTCCCATGCATGACTATCCGAGTCCTCCCGACTCTAGCCATGACTTCTTGATTACCTATCCGAGTCATCCCGACTCTAGGCAAGACTTCTTGCTTGGCTATCCGAGTCATCCCGACTCTAACCAAGACTTCATGCCTTTTACAAGGACTTCCTAGTGTGATCATGTGAATGCAAATGATGCAAACATTCATTTCAACATAGAACATGTGATCAATACATTCTATGGCACAAATAGACCTAAACATGTGAATACACAATTAATCAAGTCTAAATGCAAAAATCCATGAATAGAAACCTAAGCATGTGAAACACCTAACACATATACTCAAAGTCTCATTCACACATATAACACTTGAATCACAAAATGTTCATTAAGTCCTAATTCAAGATGCTATCAATATACAATCAAAGTCTAGATATATGAGATTAAAATCAATCAATATACTAGACAAAAATATAGAGCAAGGTTTTGAGATTTACATCAATCAAAACCTATATTCTCTAAATCACAAACAAATACACAAATCCTTGATTTCTTCAATCAAAGGACCAAATCAAATCTCAAAGTCATTTTAACACAAAATTAATTCAATTAAGTATCAAACAACCTAAGATGCCATTCTAATCACAATACAACTCACAAACAAATGTAAAACCTAGAATCATAAAATCTAGTCAACATAAGTCCACAAATTGAGTTTCAATTGGAATGATAATCAAGCTACCATTTCAAATAGCTTTCATAAAACAATAACATATATATAGAAGAAGAAACCCCAAGCAAATGGAAGGTGAAATAACAAGAAATCCCAAAGTTGAGACTCAAACCTCGAATTCTGCAGCTGGTACGAATTTCAGTGTCCAACCACTTGAAATCACGATCAATCAGCCACCAAATCACTTGGAGATGTTAGAGGACTCAAATACGAACACTCTCCAACTTGAATCACTCAAATCCGACTCCGGATGAGGAAGATATGGTGTTTTGAAGTTTGGAAAAATTGGAGAGAAGTGTAGACGGGAATTCTGAAATTTTTTGCTTGGAAATTCAAAATGAGAGAGAGAGGGAAGAAATAGGAGGAGAGAGAGAGACATTTCGACCAATCATGTGGTGCCACATCACCCCCAGGCCGTGGGGGGCGCGTGGCCCACACGGGAGCAGAAGGGGCTCCAGGCCGTGGGGCCCACGGCCTCAACCACGGCCAGCCCATGTGGCCCACGGCCTGGGCTGTCCTCTCCCGCGCACTCTCGGTTCGTCGGCCCGTATCTCGAGCGTCCGAACTCCGAATTTGAATCCGTTTTCGGATTACGAACTGTAACTCTCTCACGCACGAAAAAGACTATACAACTTTGAAAAACGGTTGAGAAATCATCTCGGAAATCATCGATGAAGTCAACACAACGTAAGAGAACGTAAAGTGGCATAGTCAACACGTTTGGACTCGAAACCTTATGAATGAGTAACCGAAACGACCGGAACTCAATAAGGCATTGAATAAGAACATGTTCAAGTCCTAAACACAAAATACGGAAACATATAAACACAAATACACACACATATGCTAGTTTCCGGACATAGTCCTAGAAAATGCAAAACACAAAGTTTATTAACTAAATGTGAATGCATGAGCATATTTTGCCAAGTGTGTGAAAGTGAAATGTAAATGAAATAAAATCATGAAGGGACACACAAGAATGATATGTGTGAGTGTGTGCCTAGCCTTGTAAGAGATAAGAGGTCATGTATACCATTGTAGACCGATAATGTCCGAAACTCTTAAAAGCCGGCAACTTGAACGAATAATGGTTGAGACGTCCTTCGTCTTCGAAATCCTTCATTTACTAACCACTAAACATTACAAGTAAAACACGTTTTGATATGGAATTAATGCCAACACTAATTATCAACCTTACACCATCTCTTCATCAAACTCAAAATTTGACGTTGAGGAGTTACTCCCACCATTTGAGTCATTTTCATCTACTTCTTCTTGCTTGTCCTCTTCCTCTTCTTTATCACTGATAACTTCATTGCTATTGTGAGAGGATGAGAAAGCAATGAAGTTTGCAACTTGGTCTTCCTCATCATCCGAAGACTTGTCTTCATCTTCTAGGTCATCACTATCACTCCAAGTAACCGCCATGGCTCTTCCTTTCTTCTTTTTCAAATTAGCACACTCCGGAGCAATGTGTCCAAACCCACTACACTCATAGCATCGGACACCTTTCTTGTGGTCCTTCTCTTGAGCTTTCTCCACTTTCTTGAAAGGAGCCTTCTTCTTTACAAACTTTCCCTTGGAGCCAAAACCTCTCTTCTCAAATCTCATAAATTGCTTGAACTTCTTTGCCATCAAAGCAATTTCTTCATCCGAGTCTTCTTCATCCTTCTCAACCTTAACACTCTTCAAGGCAAGACTCTTTTGCTTCTTTGGAGGTGTAGTTGTAGGACCTTTCCTAGATTCATAGGCCAAGAGCCTTCCAATAACTTCACTTGGCTTCATTCTTGAGTAGTCACTATTTTCCTCCAATGCCGTCACTTTGGATTCAAACCTCTCGGGAAGTGACCTCATGATCTTTTGCTTGATTCTTCTATCCGAGTAGGGATCACCAAGTTGGTGACTTTGGTTCACTATATCCATGAGCTTCACTTGGAAGTCATTGAAGCACTCATCATCCTCCATCCTTATGGTCTCAAATTGTGTTTGGAGAACTTGGAGCTTGGAATCCTTAACCACATCGGTTCCTTCATGAGCCGTCTCTAATATGTCCCAAGCTTCCTTTGCTATCCTTGTAGTTTGAATGAGCTTGTATTGGTTGTCATCCATGGCACATAGGATTGCATGCATGGCTTTGTTGTTCCATTTTGAAGCCTCAAATTCTTGTGGAGTCTATTGTGCCTTCGGCTTGAGAACTTCCTCTCCACCTCCCGTAGGAGTCATCATAGGTGGAGTGTATCCATCTTCAATCGCCATCCATGCCCGGTCATGAATTTGACTCACATAAGCTTCCATTTTACCCTTCCATGAGGCGTAATTGACCCCGGTGAGCAAGGGGGGTCTTGTGCTAGAGGCACCCTCACCTCCCATTCCATTTCCACTCATTGTGTTTGGGTTTGAATGAAATGAATGCACACAAACAAGCTAAGCACACACAACAATGCAAACAAATACAAGAGACTCTAACAAGAGCAAGGGATCTCCTAATTATGTTAAGGAACCCGCTCTGATACCAATTGAAAATAAATATGAGCGTGTCCTAAAGTAATCTAGAGGGGGGTGAATAGATTTTAAACATTTTTACCCAATTTTTCGAGATTAGTTCAAATTACAAAAAAGCCCCAAACTAGTCAATATACAAAAATAAGCATACAAGTGTGGAAATTAAAGGACACACGATATTTACGTGGAAACCCACAAGGGGGAAAAACCACGGGCTGTTATGTGTGCCACACGAGAACCTCGAATCCACTATTTGCAAATACGATTACAAATTAGGTTGACCACATCACACCTAAATTTACTAATCCGTCTTTGCTACCCGCGGGCCTTTAATAGTGACTCTAGTCCCTTGCTTGCAAACTACCTAAGAGGTAAATACAAGACTTGTCTCTAAAGTGAAGAGATAACACAACCTAAGGTGAATATGTGAAATACTCAAGAAGCTAAAAATGCAAGGTTAGACATTTAAGCTTATCTAGGCATGGATGAACATGTTAGACAATCCTAGATATCATATTACTAGATGACATGCATAAAACAACACCAAATAAGCAACCAAAGACCTATATGCATAATCTATCACAAAACAACTCACAAACCACAATAAAACAATCTTGAAGCTAAGTCAAGTCATAAAGATGCAATCTTGAATCAACTCAAGTGATAAAAAAGCTATCTTGTAAAGCAAGAACATATAGATATGAGAATGATGTTCTAGATACAAGTCATGTGAGCAAAACTAAAAACCCTAAATGAAATCAACCTAGAATCATGCTAGATGATGAATGAAAGATGCAAGATGAAGGGTTTTGTGATTTTGAAGCTTAAAGATGAAGTCTTGATACCTTGAAGTGGAAGATGCTCAAGAGGCTCTCAAATGTGTAATTTTTGGTGTAAAAAACGAGCCAAGACTGTCAAGACATATATAAATGGGATCCAAGTGAAGTGACATCGTTTTGGAAAAGTGGCCTGGAAATGCCTTGGGCGCTATACAGGTCACTGTACGTAGGGCGACCTGAACAGCGCCTAAAGAAGAATATGAAAGGTCATCTACATGGGCACTGTTCAGAAGAGCGCTTTTGAACAGCGCCAAGATTCTGATCTTGCTCGGCCAAGGTAGGGTGCTGTACGTACAGCGCTTTCGTACAGCGCTCGTACAGCGCCTACACAAAAATGCATCAGGTCTGATGCAAAAAGACCCATTCCATCAGGTCTGAAGGGGGCGCTGTTCGTACAGCGCCTTGTAGGGCGCTTTGAACAACGCCCTTTGCAACAAATGTATTCCTAGGACTAATGCATGGCAAGGCTTTGGGAATACAAAATGCAATCATCAAAACATGCAAAATGTGAGTGTATGCAACTATATCTCTTCAAAATAGAGTAAGTCAAGAAAACTACCTTCCTTGAAGCTCTTGAACACACAATGAGGTTTTCTTCCATTCTAAGCTACCCTTACATATAGAACCCTATTATGATTTTGCCAACGAAATACGCCAATCAAAAGTGAGGCACTTACAAATGTTGAACAGGATTCTTGGAAATATTAATAGCACTCATGTTTTCACAAAAGAGAGTGAGAGTACCTTGGTTGAATCCGTAGTCTACTAGCATTTGCTTCATCCATATAAGTTGAGTGCATCCACTCCCCGCGTCTATGTACTCGGCCTCGGCCGTGGACAAGGAAATCGAGTTTTGCTTCTTGCAAAACCAAGACACCAAGTTGTTGCCTAGAAAGAAGCAACCGCCCAATGTGCTCTTCCTATCGTCACAATTTCCTGCCCAATCCGCATCACTATATCCTACAAGACTAGGATTAGTGTCAAATGAGTACCAAATCCCATAACTAGAAGTCCCATTCACAAAGCGAATGACTTTCTTAACCGAAGAGAGATGGGACTCCTTGGGATCGGATTGGTACCTATCACAAACTTCTACACTAAATGATATATCAGGCCTACTTGCGGTCAAATAGAGCAAGCTCCCTATCATGCCACAATATAAGGTTTGGTCCACACTTTTACTGCTAGCATCCTTGCTTAGCTTCAAAGTGGTGCTCATAGGAGTGTCACAATGTTTGGCTTTTTCAAGACCAAACTTCTTCACTAGGTTTTTGGCATATTTGGCTTGGGTTATGAAAATGCCATCATCTAGTTGCCTAATTTGCAAACCTAGGAAGTAACTAAGCTCACCAACAAGACTCATCTCAAATTCATGAGACATAACATCAACAAATTGTTGGACCTTGGTATTGTTGGTGGAGCCAAACACTATATCATCAACATATATTTGAGCTATGAAAAGCTCATCATTGTTTCTTTTGATAAATAGTGTCTTGTCAACACTACCATGTGTGTAGTCATTGTCAACAAGAAATTGAGTGAGGCGCTCATACCAAGCCCTTGGTGCTTGTTTCAACCCATATAGAGCCTTCTTGAGGCGATAGACATGGTTAGGGTGGTGAGCATCCACAAACCCCTTGGGTTGTTCAACAAACACTTCCTCTTGCAAGAAGCCATTGAGGAAGGCACTCTTGACATCCATTTGGTGCAATTTAAACTTGTGCACACAAGAAATGGATAAGAGAAGCCTAATAGACTCTAAACGGGCAACGGGAGCAAATGTCTCCTCAAAGTCGATATCCTCAATTTGAGAGTACCCTTATGCTACAAGTCTAGCCTTGTTCCGCACTATGTTGCCATCCTCATCGGATTTGTTCCTAAATATCCATTTGGTGCCTATGACATTAGTGGTCTTAGGCCTAGGAACTAGAGTCCAAACCTCATTCCTTTCGAATTGGTTTAGCTCTTCTTGCATGGCAAGAACCCAAAATTCATCATTTAAGGCTTCTTCAACCTTTTTGGGTTCAATTTGAGAGGTGTAGCAAGTATAGCTAATAAGATTAGCAAGTTGACGTTTAGTCCTAACACCCTCATTAACCTCTCCAATGATATCTTCTTTATCATGGAGTTTCCTAACCCATGGAGCGGGTTCTTTAGAGTCCAAGTGAGGAACTCTATCAATAGGTTGTGTGTCATCATTGTTGACATTAGATGTCCCAACATTAGGAGACACCACAACCTCCTCCAAAGGAGAAACATCACTAAGAATAACCTCCTCCTCATGATCATTTGACTTGAGCCTAGTATCATCAAAAACGACATTGGATGATTCCATAACACTTAGAGTCTTTAAATTGAAAACTCTATAGGCTCTACTATTCAAGGCATAGCCAATAAAAATACCCTCATCACTCTTAGCATCGAATTTGCCAAGTTGATCATGGTCATTCAAAATGTAGCATTTGATTCCAAAAGTGTGAAAGTAGCTAACATTTGGCCTCTTGCCTTTCCATAACTCATAGGAGGTGTTTCTAGTACCGGGCCTTAGGAAAACTCTATTTCCTATATAGCAAGCCGTATTGATGGCTTCGGCCCATAGGTTCCTAGGGACATTGTTGCTAATCAACATCACACGGGCCATCTCTTGAAGGACCCTATTTTTCCTCTCAACAACACCATTTTGTTGAGGTGTCCTAGGAGCCGAAAACTCATGAGAGATGCCTAAACCATTACAAAAGGTTTCAAAAGTAACATTCTCAAATTCCCTCCCATGGTCACTTCTAATCCGTTTAATGCTTCTAATGTTAGAATTCATTTCATTTTGTAATTTAGTACAAAGCATTTTAAACTTATCAAAAGTTTCGGATTTTTCTCTAAGAAAATATGTCCATATAAATCTAGAGAAATCATCAACACAAACAAAAATGTATCTCTTTCCACCCAAACTTTCGGTTTGCATGGGACCCATGAGGTTCATGTGGAGAAGCTCAAGAGGCTCCTTGGTGGTGAGATACTTACCCTTTTTGTGCATGCTTTTAGTTTGCTTTCCTTGTTGGCAAGGTCCACAAACACCATTGGCTTTCTTCCCAAGCTTAGGGAGGCCACGCACACAATTGAACTTTCCAAGGGTCCGTAGATCCCTAAAGTTCATGTGGCCAAGTCTTTCATGCCACAACTCAATTTGCTCATCCATGGACACATAATTAGATACAATACTAGCTTCAAGACAATAACAATTGTCGCTAGATCTCATGCCCTTCAACAAGGTTTGTCCATCGGGTTTTAGGATAGAGCAATAATCTTTAGAAAACAAGACGGAATATCCTTCATCACTAAGATGTGAAATGCTTATTAAATTGGCTTTCAAGCCATCAACAAATAAAGCATTGGATAAGAAGGGTAATCCGGGAACGGAAATGGTTCCTTTCCCTACAACATTTCTTTTGGATCCATCACCAAAAGTGACATTTCCACCTTCCTCCATAACAAGAGTCTCGAAGAAACTCTTGTTTCCCGTCATGTGCCTAGAGCACCCACTATCCAAATACCAAAAATTAGAAGAATTTGCCTTCAAGGCTATTTGTGCAACATGACAAACATTTTCATTCTTTCTAATCCACTTAGCAACAATTTTAGCTTTCTTAATGGTCTTTGGTACATGTGCTCTACTATTCCTAGGATCATGCAAATCAATATTATCATTCCTAGAAACATGCATCTTGGCTCTATTCTTTCTCTTTTCAATCATGCTTTGTGTTCTACACATTTTAATATATTGAAAGCAATTTGGTCTAATATGACCATCACAACCACAAAACTGACAAATAGGGATGAAAAAAGGAATCATACCTTGTCTTTGTGCACGTATGGGAGCTCGTCCATGTCTTTTTGGATAAGTAGGTTCAATCCATCTTCGTTGTTGAACCGGTCTAGGTTGCTTCCAAGCTTGACGTTGCATGATTGGTCTCTTTCCTTTGTGAGCCAATTTTGGAGGAATGTTGGCTTGAGGGACCCTAGGGGGTTGAGCTTGAGATTGCCTTATTGGCCCCATCTTCACTTGTGCATTAGAACATTATCCTACTTCTAACTTCTTCCTAGGAATTTGCACAATTGAAGTTTCTTCGTTCTTCAAGCTCTTGACAAACACGGTCTTGTTAGAGGTTGAGATTTTCTTGCCACCTTCATACCCAAGACCTCTCTTGTCACTTGGACTCTTTCCAACACCAAGTAAATGATCAAGCTTCTTGGTGCTAGAATCTATCCTAGCCAAGGACCCTTTAACTTCTACAAGTTCCCTCTTCAAGCCTTCTTCACTTCTCTTGGATAAGTCTAACTCCTTAATTAACTCATCCTCTCTCCTCTTCAATCTTTCCACTTGTTCACTTAAGTGGTCATTGTGAGCCGAAAGTTCAAGGTTCTCTTCTCTCAACCTCTCAATCTTTCTTGTGCTTTTAAATGCTAAATCATTGAATTCGGCATGGTATTTAGCAAGCACCTTTTGCTCCACAAATTTCTTTATGGAAATAGAAGAGGAGTCACTTTCTACTTCACTAGAGTCAATTTCCTCTTGACTCATCTCCTCTTTTTCACTAGCACTTTTGCTCTTGTGAGAAGAGGCAAAAGCTAGGAAGTTATCCATGAGCTCTTCTTCACTTGAAGACTCATCTTCCTCATTGGAATCATCACTACTCCCACTCCAAGTGGCGGCCATCACTTTGCCCTTCTTCTTTTCATTGTGATTAGCACATTCGGGGGCAAAGTGACCAATCCCACCACATTCAAAGCATCAGACCCCTTTCCTTTCGGTCCTCTCTTGTCTAGGCTCAAACTTCTTGAAGGAACCTTTTTTCTTCAAGTCTTGTCCTCTTGACCCAAATCCCTTCTTCTTCTTGAACCCCATAACCTTATTAAACCTTTTCACGAATAAGGCAAGGTCTTTATCCGATTCATGCTTTGGCTCCTTTGCATCCTTAGATGCTTTCAAAGCTATTCCTTTAGACTTCTTAGGAGGAGTAGTGGTGCTAGGAGCCTTCCTAGACTCATATGCAAGGAGACGTCCAATCACCTCACTTGGCTTCATATCCATGTAGCCACTATTTTCTTCTATGGCTGTCACCTTTGATTCAAACCTATCGGGGAGAGATCTCATAATTTTTTGCTTGACTCTCCTATCCGAATACGGGTCTCCGAGTTGATGGCTTTGATTT
Source organism: Acer saccharum (assembly GCA_030490815.1). Taxonomy (NCBI): domain Eukaryota; kingdom Viridiplantae; phylum Streptophyta; class Magnoliopsida; order Sapindales; family Sapindaceae; genus Acer; species Acer saccharum. The sequence goes on from CM059878.1 coordinate 23,321,210, forward strand.
ACTATGTCCATCAATTTGATTTCGAAGTCATTGAAGCATTCATCCTCTCCTATCCTAAGTAGCTCAAATTGAGTCTGGAGGACTTGAAGCTTGGACTCCTTCACCACCTCGGTTCCCTCATGTGCAACTTGAAGGATGTCCCATGCCACTTTTGCAATCTGAGTGTTCTGAATAAGCTTGTACTGATTCTCATCCATTGCACACATGATGGCATGCATAGCCTTCCTATTCCACTTTGAAGCCTTAAACTCTTGTGCGTTCCATTGCGCCTTAGGCTTCAAAACATCTTCTCCTCCACCCGCGGGAGTCATCATAGGGAGATCATATCCGTCTTCCACCGCCATCCATGCACGGTCGTGAATTTGGCATATGTAGGATTCCATCTTCCCTTTCCATTGGGAATAGTTCAAACCGGTAAGAAGTGGAGGCCTTGTGCTAGAAGCACCTTCGTTGCCACCACCATTTCCACCGTTTCCACTCATAGTGTTTATGAATGAATGAAATGAATGCAAATGTATGAATGATCAAAAAACACACAAAATGCAAAACACACCAAAATAAGCAAGGATCACCTATGTATGTCTAGGAACCCGCTCTGATACCAAATTGAAACTAATTATAGCACAGTGTGTATAAAACTATCTAGAGGGGGGGTGAATAGATTTTAAGCTTATTACCCAATTTTTCGAATTAAGTCAAAATTACGAAATTACCCCTAAATAGATAAAGCAACAAATCAAGTATAAAATACGGAAATTAAATAAGACTTGATTTTTACGTGGAAACCCTCACGGGAAAAACCACGGGCTAGTAAGTAAGCCACACTCGAACCTCGAATCTACTAAATGTGTAAACGATTACAACCTAATCCCAAAAGTAATCACACACCTACCTAATCCCGGTATGAGTGAACCTAGTCCAATTTACTTGCGATCTAAGCAACCTAATCCCGGATGCTACACACAAGACTTACTTTCTCTATGAAGAGAATAACACCCTAAGTGAATATGTGAATATCCAAATGCAACATAGAGCAAGGGAAACCCTATATGCTTATCTAAGATGATTAATATGCAATTAGAACAATCCTAGATATCACAAACTAAATGACATGTCAAATAGTTTAGCTAATCAAGATTAAGCACAACACCTAATTAGCTATCACAATACAACTTCTCAAACATACATCACACTAATCTCAAACTTGTATTCAAAGAATATAAAATAACATACAAGTAATTAATTAAGATTGCTAGATAAGAGAAACACAAAATATGTAAGATATTAGTGAAAAGCTTACCAAGCAAAGTATGATGAAGGATCCATGCTAGATGACATCTAGATGATCAAAGATGATGATTGATGATCATGAAAAAGTGTTTGAGTAATTAAAAATGAGTTCTTTGTGTATTTTTCTTGTCTTGAAAAATATCCTAAGTATGAAGCTTGAATATGAACTCTCTTGATTGACCTAAAATCAAGGTAGCATATATATAGGGGCCATAAGTGAAGTGAGGTCGTTTTGAAAAACGCCCCAGAAATTACTCTGTGCGCTGGTGAGCCTGCGCTGGACGACAGGCGCACGACCAGCGCACAAGCACAAAATTGCACAGGCGCTTGATGACCAGCGCTCACACAGGCGCCAGACCAGTGGTACACCACTGGGCAATTTGCGCTGGTGTGGACCAGCGCACAACCAACGACAGACCACTGGGTGATCTGCATTGGTGGGCTTGCGTTGGTGGACCAGCGCATGACCAGCGACAGACCACTGGGCGATCTGCGCTGGTGAGCTGCGCTGGTCTGGCGCTTGACGACTAGCGCACAGCCCACTCCTTTGAACCCCACGAAATCATGCAAGGGGTAAAAAGGTAAATTAAGATGCATCCTAAAAGCCTAAAATGCTATGACATATAATCACAAGATGCAATCAAAATAACAAGCAAGAAGAGATGTTAATGAACATTAATGCACAACAATAAGAAACACAACATACAAGGAATAAGCATATGCATGAGTTGTGAGTGTGTGCAACTATCTCTTCAAGACAAGTAAGCGCTTAGAGTATTACCTTTGGAGTGCTTAACACTTGCAAGGGCCTTGAGCTTGAACACATTCCTAAGCTACCCTTACATGATCCCCACATATGATTTGATCACGAAATAAGCCAATTAAAAACTACGGGAATCCTTACATTAGTGAAAAGCTTACCAAGCAAAGTATGATGAAGAATCCATGCAAGATGACATCTAGAAGATCAAAGATGATGCTAGATGATGATTGATGATCATAAAAAAGTGTTTGAGTAATTAAAAATGAGTTCTTGGAATTTTTCTTCTCTTTGAAAAATATCCTAAGTATGAAATCTGAATATGAACTCTCTTAATTGACCTAAAGACAAAATGGCATATATATAGGGTGCCAAAACAAAGTGAGGTCGTTTAAGTAAGTTTCAAAGAAACGCGCCAATCGGCGATTTCAATCGGTGGCCAGGCCGCCGATTTCAATCGCCGAATTGCTCCCGAGGAAACAGGGGAGAAACGGCTGTTTCGAAACCACCGAACCAACCGTCAATTTAAGACCGAGAATAAAAACAATCAGTTCTAGAACGGCGCTTTCGATCGGCGGCCACGAAACCGCCGATAAATCGGCGGTTTAATTCGGCGGCCAGGCCGCCGATCATAAAAGCCGATCACCTAAAAGAGGTGAACTCAAAGGAGAAGCCAAGAGCATCTCCGTAGGCGGTCTTCGCGCAAAACCAAGCACATTTTAGTGCATGCGCGGACGTTTCAGAATACTATCAAGAAACGAATTACAAGGCACAAAAACACACAACAAGATATAACATATAAGTGCAAGTGTGAAATGTGACATGTGAAGAGTATGCACATCAATGCAAGAATGCTAAGTGAGTGTGTGCAACTATCTCTTCAAGACAAGTAAGCACATAGAAATTTACCTTCGGTGCTTATCCATACGAGGTCTTCAAAGGGTTTCTCACTATAAAACCAACACCTAAGCTACCCTTACAAAGAACCCCAACATGTGGTTTGTCCACGAAATAAGCCAATCAACAAATGAGAACCTTACAAGCTTCATTGAAAGAAATATTATAGATAAAATCAAAGATATTTTTTAAATGTAATTTGATGAAAAAATATTAGAAGTCTCGTTTATAGAAAACTAGAAAAAATAAAAAATGAAATAGGGATAAAAACACAAAAACATGAAAACTGAGGATAAAAACATAAAAACATAAAAATTAAGGATGTTATAAAAATTAAAACATAGGTAAATTTGTAAATTTATAAAACTTTAGGTGGGGCAGAGGTCCTACACTGTATTCGTCCTTATTCACATACAAGGGTATTTTCACCATTCCCCGGCCATTAATTTCACGGTTAGTTAACCGTTTGGTCATCGTATTCCGGGGAATGTTTGTACAATAAATGGAAATGTCAAAGGTTGTCGAAGAGTGCAATTTCGCCTAAAATTAGTAGATAGTTGATGTTTGTGCAATTAATCTAAAATAAAAGGAAAGGAAATGAAAGAATACGAAAGAAAGGGAAAGGAACGGAAGAAAAATAATGGGGAGGTGGCTGAGTAGTTGGGTTGGACTTGTCAGCAACATTCCATTTCATATTGATTATTTTTAGTGTTTTGCTGATTGAGATTCCTTCCTTACACATATTCAAACCAACAAATGAGCTCAAACATCGTTTCATTTCCTCTGCAATTGGATCATCCAAATCTTCTTCTGGGTCCGATCCCACTTGGGTTTCTTGTTGACTAAACATGGGTTCCGATTTGAATGGTAATTCATCCATAGTTGACGTTACAATTCATCTTCTAATTCTATTATTTTTGTTCATTTCCTAATCTCTTATATGCATCTCTTATTGTACTTTTGACAGGGAAAGTGATTGTCATAATGGGTGTTAGTGGCGCTGGAAAATCGCAAGTTTTCTGCTTCCTATAACTTGTCTTTGTTTGCTTTGTATTTATTTCAACTATGTAGATGTTTTTTTTTTTTTTAAATTGTTGATGGTGCAATGCAACCAAGTGGATTTATACATGATTATTTGAACTTTACTAGTTGGTATATTGTTTTTGTATGATAATGCTGTAAATGGTTCAATTTCATACTACTAGTTTCGATTTTCGACTATGATGTTTAGACATTGTCGATTATTATTTCTGAGAACTAGGTTCCATGATTATTCAGGTCACCCCAAGATTGAATTCCATAAAATTTAGTAATTGGAAAATCCAATTGTTTTGCTGTAAGTACATAAAAAATGGTTTCCTCCCCCTTTTGTATCCTAATCTGAAAATACTTTATTACATTCTTATAGAAATTGCTTCTTAGGAAAATATAAAACAAGGAGGTCCTTTGTAAATATTGATAGGAGAAATTGAAAAGAGGAAGGAAACTAGTTTATGTCTAATGTGTCGCTGTCCACATTGTTACAATCTTAGAAAAGAGACTTCTTCATTGAAATATTTTTGCTCAAGATGGGTATACCTGCTGCTTATTACTAAAATTTTACCGTCTGCATATGTCCTGATGTGTTCCAAAAAGCTTTTGTACAACTGTTGCCATACTTCTGCTGTTGTGATTGCAATTCTAGTTGTGGGTTCCACAGATCCTGCAATCACAATTGCAGTGAACCGAGGAAATTCGGTAAACCTTTGTACCGAAAATTAGTCTGCACTGTTCTGCGATAGAGTGAGAATCATTGCAAGGATTGTGATTCCAAACTGGTATGTTTTCTGCAATAAGATTGTAATGCAAGTCTGTTACAGTTTAAGAGAATCAAATGATGAATATTTCTGTAGGTTACTTACAATCTAGATGTCATGAAATATATCAATGATACTGTTTGTTGTGATTTGAATGTTGATTTATCGATGATTTCTCTTTGGTGTGGAAGGTCTCTATAAAAGTATCTCTTTTTCTTTGTTCCTCTGATGTATGTTGATATTTGAATGGAGATGATAAGACTTATAAAATCCCTATTTTTGCAATGGATCTGCTTCAAACATTTTTAACATATAAATTTTGTTCTTTTTGACACACATGATTGTTTTCTCATCTGAACATAAATGGTTTCTGCTTATGCTTATGTTTTGAATACGTGCTTCAACAGCACAATAGGTGGGAAGCTGGCCAAAGTTTTGAATTGTGATTTTCTCGATGCCGATGATTTTCACCCACAATCAAACAAGGGTAAGTACATAAGTTACACCTACGTCGATAATGAATCTTTTGATACAAACATCTTTACTTTAATTAAAAATTGTCATTTGAACACAGAAAAGATGCATCAAGGAATTCCTCTTTCGGAGGAAGACCGGATCCCATGGCTAGAAGCTATACGTGACAGTGTAAGAGAAAGCATAATCAATGGAAAAACTATTATACTTGGATGTTCCGCTCTGCAGAAGCGATATAGAGAAATTCTCAGGTCTGCTGACTCTAGTTATCAATTTGGAAGCTATGCTAGTCCTTTGAAGTTCATTTTGTTGGATACTCCGGTTGAGTTGCTTGCTGCTAGGCTAGAGAAAAGAGCTGCAAAAGGGGAACATTTCATGCCCGCTGCACTTTTGCAATCTCAGCTAGATTTGCTTCAGATTGATGATTCGGAAGGTATATATAAGGTTGATGCTACTTCACATCCTGAGGCCATTGTAACATATATACAAACTTTAATTGATCAAAGTTCATAGGTGCAATAACAATTTGTGTCCTCTTCAAGAATCACAGGAGGGTTTGTGTTTGCAATCACAATTTGTGTATACTTCTTTCTCTTTCTATGAATTTTATTGAACGTTTTTAACTGTTAGACCATTCTGTGAGCTTTACATTCATTATAATTTTTGAGGTTATGGTAAAAAAAGAAAAAAAAAACATGCAACAGCAAAAAAATAAATGACACAAATATTTACGTGGTTCGTCACACAAGTGACTACATCCACGGGAGAAGAGTGTATCACTTGTACTTATGAGTAGAATATTTGTTGTACATCCAAACATGTCACAAATTATGCACACAATTTTCAAGTTGTTGAAACATTCAACTGCAACAAAAATTGGTTGATATGATCACTTCCTGACGGTCTACAGAAACATCAAAATTCACTTCTTGGCGGTCCATGTTCTCATCATCTGATACGATTCACCTGAGAGAATGGCTCACGAATGGCTTTTGTAGCAGGTTTAGCCACTTCAGGAGCCCCGAAAACGTTCCAAAATCTTAGTGTTTCATCTGCTGCTGCTGATGCCACCGTGCAACCATCTGGGCTCTGTGCCATAAAAAGGACTCTGGAGGTATGTCCAGTGAGCTCTGCTGTCTTCACCATAGATGGGTACTTCCATAAAGTGAGTTGATTCTGACTAAATCCATGAGAGCTAAGCAGCTCCCTCTCATTCTTGTTCCACAACAGAGCACAGACTTGAGAACCGGTATCTATAGAGTTCAAGCACGCACCAGTGTGAGTGTTCCAAAACTTTATACACCGATCACCGCCTCCTCCTCCAGTTGCCAACAAATTGCCCTGGAAAGGACACCAAGCAAGAGCCTTGACAGCAGAAGTGTGTTCCTCCAACCTATGGAGCCATTGTGTGGCAGCATTTGAAGATGCCATGGATCTGTCCCATATGTGGAGGAGATTGTCATTGCCTCCGCTGGCTAATTGTTGGCCTGACGCTGACCATTTCAACCCACAAACCTCTTGAGTGTGACCTCTGTATGTTTCAACGACGGGATCTCTAATTCTCACATCATTGTTAATGATCTTCCCATCCATACCTCCTGTTGTCAGGATGTGGTTGTTCCATGCCAGTGATCCCACTCTCGATCTGTGTCCACCTCTCAGAGTTCTTAGCTGCACAAACACAACAAATTGATCAATACAAAACCACTTTGAATTTGTCGAAATGAAACTGATAATTGTATTGTTCAGAATAGTATATACAAAGGATTCAAAACATGAACTAATAGACCATATAGGAAATATACTGAAATGGTAACAGAAACCATTTGAAATGTAAATTTAACTTGAAAATTAAATTTCAGCCCAACCTGTTTATTAGCAGTGGAATCCCATAGTTGTACTTCAGAATTGTTCAAGCCAAGGGCGATATGACGACCATCAGGAGCCCAACTGACACTGGTGACAGGGCCCTTATCATCATCAATGGTGACGAGTTCTGAGGTGGAAGCAGTCGAAGCATCCCACAAGTAGACTGTACTTCCAAGAGCAATTGCCAAAACATTGCTGCTTCCCCAATCCAACAAATTCAAATAATAATCATCCACTAGATCAGGAGCATCCAATGTTTTCTCAGATGTCTGTACACAATCAACAGAATCAAAATAATCAGATCAAATAAACACAAACACACTTTATGCAATGCAATGATTACCCACCTGAGGAATATGTCTGCGTTGTTTGACGAGTTTAGGCGGATGAACAGAAGAAGTTAAAGAATGTGATTGTGGGATGAGTTCAACTGGGGTTGGTGCCTTGTTCTTGAAAGCAAGAATCCGAGTGCGGTTCATGTTAAAGGTCTCCGCCAGTTGCCTCCGGTAAGCCTCCCTAGCCGGCGAGCTTATGACCGAATTCGGGTTCTCCTTACCTTTCTTCGCTTCATTCAGCATGTAATGCGCAAAATCGAAGTCCATTGCGGATCGGTTTGGAATGAATCTGTCCAACTGGGGATCAAGGAAAAAAAAAAAAAATTCAGATCTCAAAAATCAATAAAACAAAAAACAAAGTTGCGTACAGGATTCAAAATTCCTCACATTTTCTTTGGAATTCCTTCTGCGAAGAAACTGTTCTTGAAGTGGGCATTTAGATTGTCCCTTCAAATTCGAAGAAGAAGAAGAATTCATAGATCCTGCATCCATAACTTAAATAGAAAAAAATATAGCACAATATAGAAAATATATATATGAACAAACAAAAACACAATCCAGAAATAAAAAAAAACAGAGCCTGCAAAACAGAGAATTAGTAGATCAAATAAACCAAGAACAGTAGTACAGAGAATTAGATCAAAGAAACAAAAGAACAGGATAATCTGCAGTAGTCCGTGTAAATTAAAGAGTGCAATGAGAAAGATGTTAAGATTTTCACAGAGAAGAGAGGAGAAGAGAGAGAGCAATTGGTGGTTTTCAGAGGAGTTGATTTGAGTGTTTATATACGAATAGCAATATTAGGGTTTTGAAATGTGGCAACGGCTACATTACCAAAGAGCCGTTGTAAATTAAGTTGACGAGGATGTTCCTCTCACACCGGAGAAAAACTTTAGTGCACCGTGACTGCCACATATGCACCCAATGTGATTTCATTGCCACATGTCCAATTTTGAGTGGCAGGTTGAACTTGGTGCACGGAAGATTTTCTCTTCCTAACTAGGGATGCACAGGAACCAATCCAATCCAATCCAATAGTATCTGATATAATCCATTTGATTTGATCGGATTTAAGGACATGATTTGATCATAAATTCAAAAATCCATTGGATTGGATCAGATTTTTGATTTCCATATAAAAATCAATCAAATATGTCACATCAATCAAAATATAAGACTTAATTTATATTGGGATAATTTATTTCATTTTATACCGATAAACATTTAGTAAATTTTGAGTGCTGTAGTATTTTGTTATGATAAGTGACTATTTTTATTTCAAACTTTTAAATGATTTTAATATTTATGTTTGAGTTTGGAATTTATGTTTCTTTTTAAATTTTTTATTTTTAAATATTACAATAATTGTACGATTATATATTTCTTTTATGTTAATTAATAGTTTGTTAATTTTATTTAAATTGCCATATGAATTAATTATTTGTTTTGGTAACATTAATTTTTTTAATTATATATTAAGAATTGCTTTATATGGATCCAATTAATTTAATTGGATCGGATCGGATCTTGGATCATAGTAAATCCAATGAATCCGATCCGCCGCACATCCCTACCCCTAACCTAAATGGGCCGGTCAAGATCAATGGGTGAGTTGGACAGGTTTTGGTCTACCGGTGTGACTTTGAATAAAATCCCTTGTTATTGTTATTTGTATGATTCCAAAACTTTTATCAAAAGGGAAAGCTACCCTATAAACCTTAAACTTAACGGATGTTATATCTAAATTATGAAAGGTCTATTATACCCTTTGTGCATTAATAAAATAAAATAAAAACAATTAAAATACAATAAAATAATCAGAGATCAGTGGAGGAGTCACCTCATCCATCGTACTTGATCACGACTTGCACCAAATCAAATGAAAATAACGCGATCATCCACTGGTTTTAATGGAGGAGACCACCATGGTTTATTTGTAATTTGTGTAAGCCTGGAAGGCTCTACACAAACATGTTGAAGGGAAGAGTGGGGCGGCTGCCTGTTTCCCAATTCACTTTCCCAAATAATAATTAAAATAAATAAATAAATAAAATTAAGTTGTTAATAAATAGAGGTTTTCTCCATGAAATCCTATTTTTTTCTTAAAAAATTAAAAAAAAAAATTCTAAAAACACTCCATTTTATTATAAAATTATCTTTTTTTATCTTAAAACAATTCATCCTAAAAACTTAAATTAAAAATAACATAAAGATACTTCATTTTGCTCAAAAATTAATTTTTTTCATTGAAGCGTGAAATTGGTTCAACCATTTTTTTTTAAAGTAATGCTATTTTGCCCAATTCTGGTGCCCAAATGACGTGGTAACACTCTCATCCATTTATTTAGATTGTATTAAATTTACTTGATTTAAATGAATGAATTAGAGTGTTGCCACGTCATTTGGACACTAAATTTGGACAAAGTAGCATTATTCTTTTTTTATATGCACTTGCAGCAACTAGAACCTGAGATATTGCCAAGTTAATTGAGTTTTTTTAGTTTTTTTAAATAAATAAATAAAAAACAAAATATATTAATTTAGAAAGTAGAAAAACTTGACTTAAATTTAAGTGTCATAATTTCAAAATTTCCGTTTAAGAATAAGATAAATGACAATAATATTTAATTAAGATAAAACATTAAGGGGGAATTGCACAAACATCCCCCAAGCTTTGATAAAATTGTACGAATATGGCAGTTTTGATCATATACACACAAACTTCCCTCAACATTTAAAAATTGTTGCACAAACATCCCCTACCGTTAAATGGATCCATTAGTCAATGGTCAAACGTGTAAAAAGTCTAAAATACTCTATATTTTTATTTTAAATGAAATAAAAAATTTAAAAATAAGATTAAAAAATATTAAAAAATATTTTGGAAATTATGAATGTATCTTAAATCTGAAAGTTGGAAAAAAAATCATCTTTTAAAATAAATAAAAAAATAAAAAATTTAGTTTGTGCAATTCCCCCTTGATTTTAAATAAATTTAAAATTTAAATTTATTTATTATTAAATTGTTTAAAAAAAAGATTTTTTTTTATTTGTAAAGATCAATTTTTTTTTCCAAGTTTTAGATTTAAGATATATTCATGTTATTTAAAAAAAAAAAATTTAATATTTTTTTATCTTATTTTTTAATTTTTTAAGTTTATTTAAAATAAAAATAAAGGGTATTTTAGACTTTTTACACTCTTGACTATTGACTAACGGATTCATCTAACGGTAGGGGATATTTATGCAATAATTTTCAAATGTTGAGGGAAGTTTGTGTGTATATGACCAAAACTACCATATTTGTGCAATTTCATCAAACCTCGAGGAGTTGTGCAATTTCCCCAAACATTAATAATAAAAACAATTTATTCACAGATGAAGGAGGCTAATCTGATGGCCTCCTTCAACTTGAGACGACTCCAGTTATATTCCTTGTTTAAAGTATATTTATTTTATATTTTAATATTTTGTATTTATAAATATAATTTTGTTTTATTTATATTTTTATTACCTTTATATTTTAAAATAGTGATTTCATTAATTTGTTAAATGTCAGTTTAAATTAGAATTTTTTTGGAATTTAGAAATTGGTTTGGAATTTAGAATATTTTTGTCCTCTTTAATAATTGTAATTGGTATAAAATTATCATTAAAAAAATTAATTAAATGAAGTGTAGAAAGATAATCGGTGGATTGACAATATCATCACTCTATAAATAAACACTAATGCTAGACAACACAAAACATTAGTTCAAAAATCAACATAAATGATGTGACAAGTGATTTGTTCATTCATCACATCATTTCATGATTTGTAAAGTTTGTAAGGTGATGATAACTCACTTGACATATCATTTGGGTTGAATTTTAGGTTAATTTTTGGATTGTATATTACTCATAAATATATAGTGTTGAGAAAAGACTAGAATATCCTTAGCATAGCTATAATTGATGGATGTCTGTTAAGTATATGGTGGGCGACTGGGCGTAAGTGTTCAATAACCAAACCTTCCTATCATGGTGTCTGTAATGTTCCCATTTGTTGATTGGCTCATTTCGTGGACAAACCACATGTTGGGGTTCTTTGTAAGGGTAGCTTATGAGTTGGTTTTATTGTTCGAAGCCCTTTGAAGACCTCGTCTTGATAAGCACCGAAGGTAAATTTCTATGTGCTTACTTGTCTTGAAGAGATAGTTGCACACACTCACTTAGCATTCTTGCATTTGGTGTGCATACTCTTCACATGTCACATTTCACACTTGCACCTTGATGTTGTATTTTATTGTGTGCTTTTGTGCTTAGTAATTCGTTTCCTGATAGTATTCGGAAACGTCCGCGCATGCACTATAATGTGCTTGGTTTTGCGCGAAGACCGCTTACCGAGAATGCCCTTGGCTTCTCCTTGGTTTTCACCTTTGTTGGTGATCGGCAAACTAGCCGCCGAATGAAACCACCGTTTGCTTCCAGAAGTGTTGATGAGAATCAAGAGGCATCACCAAAGGATCAATTGCATATTCTGGTTGGGCCAATTACAAGGGCCAAGAGGATCAAAGAATCATTTAATGGGGGCTGATTTGGAGTTGCTGAAGTCCAAGTTCGGCCCACATGAAGACCAAATCCGGGTTGAACTTCATGGGCCTCTACAGAGAGCATATGTAGTTGGATCGTCTATTATAATATGTTTTCGGAAAGCCCAAGACGAGCCCTACAGATGTTATGAAAACTCCGTCCTCCGAAACAAATCAAAACAGGCCCAAATTCGGCCATCTATCTTGTTGCGCGAAGACTTGAGCTGTACGAGAGCTGGACGCCGGGCTGAACTTCGTGGGCCTTTACAGAGAGCATCTGATGTCAGATTGTCTATTATAATATGTTTTCAGAAAGCCCAAGACGAGTCCTACAGATGTTATGAAGACTACGTCCTCCGAAACAAATCACAACAGGCCCAAATTCGGCCATCTATCTTGTTGCGCGAAGACTTGAGCTGTACGAGAGCTGGACGCCGGGCTGAACTTCGTGGGCCTCTACAGAGAGCATCTGATGTCGGATTGTCTATTATAATATGTTTTCGGAAATCCCAAGACGAGTACTACAGATGTTATGAAGACTCCATCATCCATAATAGATCAAAACAGTCCCAAATTCGGCCATCTAGTTTGTTGCGCGAAGACATGAGCTGAGGAGTCCGAATTTCAGCATATTTCCTAATAAAGAGCTGATTATGGTGTGAGATACAAGCTAGGGTTGGAGGATTCCGAATTTTAGCATATTTCCTATTTTTAATTATTTCCCAAATAAATAGTTGATTTGTTTCCCAAACAAAGTCAAGTAGTTGCTAGTTTTTATTCTTTTACTTTCCTAATTGTAAGGCAATTAATTGCTGAGTAGTTTATTTCCTTTTCTTTTGTCGTCTAGGGTTTAGATATTTTCTTAGTATTTAAAGGACGCATTGATGTATTATTTGGAAAAGATTAGACTTTTGAATAAAATATTATTTGACAGAACTTTTTCTCTTGGTTCTTCATTGAACTATGAACTTATCAAGGTCCTACCTTGTGGCGTTCAAACCTTGACTTATCACTCACCTTCTTTCTCTTTCTTGAGTGTGGCGTCTACAACCTTCTTGATACCGTTGGTTCTTATCTCCGTATAGATAATGGGTCACGGTCCTTTATTTTCTTTGTTTTTATAAACTTGAATTAGAAAACGATCCTTCGTTACCATATATTGGTTCCGGGTCTCACTACTCTTGGTGAGGTTCATATCAAGTGTCTAGAGCAATTCTACGGTTACGATCGGTGGCCATCGACCGCCATTCGAAACCACCGTTCATACCTGATGGTTTTTAATTCTCAGGTTTGATTCTACGGTTGGTTCGACGGTTTTGAAACCGCCGATTGAAACCGCCATTTCTCCCCTGCCTTTCACGGAAGCCATTCGGCGGTTGAAATCTACGGCCTGGCCGCAGATTGAAACCGCCGATCGGCGCGTTTCTTTGCAACTTACTCAAAACGACCTCACTTTGATTTGGGCCCCCTATATATATGCCATTTTGTCTTTAGGTCAATTAAGAGAGTTCATATTCAGATTTCATACTTAGGATATTTTTCAAAGAGAAGAAAAATTCCAAGAACTCATTTTTAATTACTCAAACACTTTTTCATGATCATCAATCATCATCTAGCATCATCTTTGATCTTCTAGATGTCTCTTTGCATGGATTCTTCATCATACTTTGCTTGGTAAGCTTTTCACTAATATCTTACATATTTTGTGTTTTTCTTAACAAGCAATCTCAATTTATTACTTGTATGATTTTCATATATCTTTTGATACAAGGTTGAGATTAGTGTGATGTATGTTTGAGAAGTCGTTTTGTGATAGCTAATTAGGTTTTGTGCTTAATCTTGATTAGCTAAACTAATTGACATGTCATTTAGTTTTAATAACTATGATTGTTCTAATTGCATATTAATCATCTTAGATAAGCATATAGGGTTTTCCTTGCTTTATGTTGCATTTGGATATTCATATATTCACTTAGGGTGTTATTCTCTTCATTGAGAAAGTAAGTCTTGTGTGTAGCTTCCAGGATTAGGTTGCTTAGATCGCAAGCAAATTGGACTAGGTTCACTCATACCGGGATTAGGTAGGTGTGTGATTACTTCTGGGATTAGGTTGTAATCGTTTTACACATTTAGTGGATTCGAGGTTCGAGTGTGGCTTACTTACTAGCCCGTGGTTTTTCCTGTAAGGGTTTCCACGTAAAAATCAAGTGTTATTTAATTTCCGCATTCTATACTTGATTTATTGCTTTATCTAGTTAGGGGTAATTTCGTAATATTGACTTAACATGAAAAATTGGGTAATAAGTTTAAAATCTATTCACCCCCCTCTAGATAGTTTTATACACACCGTGCTATAATTTGTTTCAATTGGTATCAGAGCGGGTTCCTAAACATACATAGGTGATCCTTGCTTATTTTGGTGTGTTTTGCATTTTGTGTGATTTTTGATCATTCATACATTTGCATTCATTTCATTCATTCATAAACACTATGAGTGGAAATGGTGGAAATGGTGGTGGCAACGAAGGTGCTTCTAGCACAAGGCCTCCACTTCTTACCGGATTGAACTATTCCCAATGGAAAGGGAAGATGGAATCCTACATATGCCAAATTCACGACCGTGCATGGATGGAGGTGGAAGACGGATATGATCTACCCAAGATGACTCCCGGTGGTGGAGGAGAAGAAGTATTGAAGCCTAAGGCGCAATGGAACGCGCAAGAGTTTGAGGCTTCAAAGTGGAATAGGAAAGTGATGCATGCCATCCTATGTGCAATGGACGAAAATCAATATAAATTGATTCAAAATACTAGGATAGCTAAGGAGGCATGGGACATCCTAGAGATTGCACACGAGGGAACCGAAGTGGTGAAGGACTCTAAGCTTCAAGTCCTCCAAACTCAATTCGAGATGCTTAAGATGGAGGAGAATGAGTGCTTCAACGACTTCGAGATCAAGTTGATGGACATAGTCAACCAAAGTCATCAACTTGGTGATCCATATTCGGATAGGAGAATCAAGCAAAAGATTATGAGATCTCTCCCCGATATATTCGAATCGAAGGTGGCGGCTTTAGAAGAAAATAGTGGATATAAGGATATAAAGCCGAGTGAGGTGATTGGGAGACTTCTAGCTTATGAGTCTAGGAAGGGTCCTATCTCCACACCTCCTAAAAAGCAAAAAGGAATTGCTTTGAAAACCTCCAAGGATGAAAATGAGGCAAAGAAGATTGACTTGGATGAAGACCTTGCCTTGTTTGTAAAAAAGTTCAACAAGGTTATGAAGTTTAGAAGAAAGGGCTTTGGATCAAAATGTCAAGATTTGAAGAAAAATGGCTCTTTCAAGAAGTTTGAACCTAGGCAAGAAAGGACCGAAAGGAAAGGGGTCCGATGTTTCGAGTGTGGTGGCATAGGTCACTTTGCCTCCGAATGTGCAAATCACAATGAGAAGAAAAAGGGAAAAGTGATGGCCGCCACTTGGAGTGGAAGTAGTGATGACTCCATTGAGGGAGATGAGTCTTCTGATGATGAAGAGCTCATGGCTAATCTCCTAACTTTTGCCTCCTCCCATAAAAGCAAAAGTGCTAGTGAAAGAGAGGAAATGAGTCAAGAGGAAAATGACTCAAGTGGAGAAGAAAGTGATTCCTCTTCTAACTCCATAAATGGTTTTGTGGAAAAAAAAGGTGCTTGCTAAATACCATGCCAAGTTTAATGATTTAGCAATCAAGAGCACAAGAAATATCAAGATGTTGAGAGAAGAAAATCTTGAGCTTTCATCTCATAATGACCATTTAAGTGAACAAGTGGAAAAATTCAAGAAGATGGAAGATAAGTTAAGAGAGGAGTTAGTTTTATCTAGGAGGAATGAAGAAAGTCTAAAGAGGGAGCTTGAAGAAGTAAGAGAGTCTATGACTAGGATGGATTCTAGCACCAAGAAGCTTGACCATATGTTTGGTGTTGGAAAGAGTCCATGTGACAAGAGGGGTCTTGGGTATGAAGATGGCAAGAAGATCTCAACCTCTAACAAGACCGTGTTTGTCAAGAGTTTGAGGAACGAAGAAACTTCATTTGTGCAAATTCCTAGGAAGAAGTTAGAAATAGGACAATGTTCAAATGCCCAAGTGAAGATGGGGCCAAGAAGGCAACCTCAAGCTCAACCCCCTAGGGTCCCTCAAGCCAACATTCCTCCACACTTGGCTCACAAAGGAAAAAGACAAATCATGCAACCTCAAGCTAGGAAGCAATCTAGACCGGTTCAACAACGAAGATGGATTGAACCCCTTCATCCACAAAGACAAGGACAAGGTATGATTCCTTATTTTACTCCTATATGTCACTTTTGTGGATTTGATGGTCATATTAGACCACATTGCTTTCGATATATTAAAATGTGCAAAACTAGAAGCATGATTGAGAAGAAAAAGAAAAGAGCCATGATGCATGTTCCTAGGAATGATAATATTATTATGCATGATCCTAGAACATCTAGAACCCATGTACCAAAGACCACTAAGAAAGCTAAGATTGTTTCTAGGTGGATTAGAAAGAATGAAAATGTTTGCCATGTTGCTCAAATAGTCTTGAAGGCAAATTCTTCTAATTTTTGGTATCTAGATAGTGGGTGCTCTAGGCACATGACGGGAAACAAGAGTTTCTTCGAGACTCTTATTATGGAGGAAGGAGGACATGTCACTTTTGGTGATGGGTCCAAAAAGAAAGTTGTAGGGAAAGGAACCATTTTCGTTCCCGGTTTACCCTCCTTATCCGATGTTTTATTTGTTGATGGCTTGAAAGCCAATTTAATAAGCATTTCACATCTAAGTGATGAAGGATATTCCGTCTTGTTTAGTAAAGATGATTGCTCTATCCTAAAGCCCGATGGACAAACCTTGTTGAAAGGTATGAGATCTAGCGACAATTGCTATTGTCTTGAAGCTAGAATAGTCTCAAACAATGTGTCCATGGATGAGCAAATAGAGTTGTGGCATGAAAGACTTGACCACATGAACTTTAGGGATTTAAGAACCCTTGGAAAGTTCAATTGTGTGCGTGGCCTCCCTAAGCTTGGGAAGAAAGCTAATGGAATTTGTGGACCTTGCCAACAAGGAAAACAAACCAAAAGCATGCACAAAAAGGGCAAGTATCTCTCCACCAAGGAGCCCCTAGAGCTTCTTCACATGGATCTCATGGGTCTTATGCAAACCGAGAGTTTAGGTGGAAAGAGATACATTTTTGTTTGTGTTGATGATTTCTCTAGATTTACATGGACATATTTTCTTAGAGAAAAATCCGAAACTTTTGATAAGTTTAAAATGCTTTATACTAAAATACAAAATGAAATGAATTATAACATTAAAAGCATTAAACGGATTAGAAGTGACCATGTGAGGGAATTTGAGAATGCCTCTTTTGAAAGCTATTGTGATAGCTTAGGCATCTCCCATGAGTTTTCGGCTCTTAGGACACCTCAACAAAATGGAGTTGTTGAGAGGAAGAATAGGGTCCTCCAAGAGATGGCCCGAGTGATGTTGCTTAGCAACAATGTCCCTAGGAACCTATGGGCCGAAGCCGTCAATACGGCTTGCTATATATGGAATAGAGTTTTCCTAAGGCCTGGATCTAGAAACACCTCCTATGAGTAAGGGTAGGAAGCCAAATGTTAGCTACTTCCACACATTTGGAAGCAAATGCTACATTTTAAATGACCGTGATCAACTTGGCAAGTTTGATGCTAAGAGTGATGAGGGTATCTTTATTGGCTATGCCTTGAATAGTAGAGCCTATAGAGTTTTCAACTTGAAGACTCGAACCGTCATGGAATCATCGAATGTTGTCATTGATGATACAAAGCTCAAGTCTAATGACCATGAGGAGGAGGAAGTTTTAGAGGATGACTCTCCTTTGGAGAGGGTTGTGGTGACTCCAAATGTTGGGACGTCCAATGACAATAATAAGGTCACACAACCTATTACTACAGTCCCTCTCTTGGACTCTAATGAACCCGCTCTATGGGTTAGAAGACTCCATAACAAAGAGGATGTTATTGGAGATGTGAATGAGGGTGTTAGGACTAGGCGTCAAATAGCTAATCTCATTAGCTTTACATGCTACACCTCTCAAATTGAACCCAAAAAGGTTGATGAAGCCTTGAATGATGAATTTTGGGTTCTTGCCATGCAAGAAGAGCTAAACCAATTCGAAAGGAATGAGGTTTGGACTCTAGTTCCTAGGCCTAAAAGCTCACATGTGATAGGAACTAAGTAGATTTATAGGAATAAATCCGATGAGAATGGCAACATAGTGCGGAACAAGGCTAGGCTTGTAGCACAAGGGTACTCTCAAATTGAGGGTATCGACTTTGAGGAGACTTTTGCTCTCGTTACCTGTTTAGAGTCCATTAGGCTTCTCTTGTCCATTTCTTGTGTGCACAAGTTCAAATTGCACCAAATGGATGTCAAGAGTGCCTTCCTCAATGGCTTCTTGCAAGAGGAAGTGTTTGTTGAACAACCCAAGGGGTTTGTGGATGCACACCACCCCAACCATGTCTATCGCCTCAAGAAGGCACTATATGGGCTGAAACAAGCACCAAGGGCTTGGTATGAGCGCCTCACTCAATTTCTTGTTGACAATAACTACACAAGGGGTAGTGTTGACAAGACACTATTCATCAAGAAAGATAATGATGAGCTTTTCATAGCTCAAATATATGTTGATGATATAATGTTTGGCTCCACCAACAACACCAAGGTCCAACAATTCCGTAAAGAGAATCATTCGTTATGTGAATGGGATATCCAACTATGGGATTCGGTACTCTTTTGACACTAATGCTAGTCTTGTAGGCTTTAGTGATGCGGATTGGGCAGGAAATTATGATGATAGGAAGAGCACATCGGGCGGTTGCTTCTTTCTAGGCAATAACTTGGTTTCTTGGTTTTGCAAGAAGCAAAACTCGATTTCCTTATCCACGACCGAGGCCGAGTACATAGCCGCAGGGAGTGGATGAACACAACTCCTATGGATGAAGCAAATGATAGTAGACTACGAATTCAACCAAGGTACACTCACTCTCTTTTGTGATAATATGAGTGCCATTAATATTTCCAAGAATCCGGTCCAACATTCTAGAACTAAGCATATTGACATCCGCCATCACTTCATTAGAGAGCTTGTTGAAAATAAATGCATAGTACTTGAACATGTAGGTACTAATGATCAACTTGCGGACCTATTTACTAAACCCTTAGATGCTACTGGATTTAAAACACTTAGTAGATCTATTAGGATATGTCTTGTGGAGTGATGTGATTTGTGATTGGTGATTGACCCCATATGGGGAACTCAAGCAAATAGAGCTATTTTGCATTCTTGTCACTTGCAAAAATTTGAAATATCTTATGCCTATTCTTTTAATTGCTTGAGTAAGCTTGGTTGCACATATGTATATATGTTTTCATTTCAATAAGTGTGAACCTTGTTTGTTTACAATCCATGTCATATTTATGTTCAAACATGCATATTTGGACTAGGAGATGTACATAGGAATTATGATTTGAATGACCTATAGTTATCTCCATAACATGATGATTCTTTAATAACATGCTAATGACAAATGAAAAAACATGAAATTCATATAACATGCTCACATGAAAAGCATGAATTGATGATTGCATATTCTTAAAATGCAAAACTTGTATGAAAGCTTATGAGACTCAAAATGAATAAAGGATCTTGTATCCATTCAAAGGAATTTATATTCCAAATGTCTCTCTTTCTTTATAGGTTGAACATGGCTACTATCATACGGATATCTTATCCGAAAAAATCAAATAGGGTGCAAAGTCGCTCATGCCATGTTTCGCTTATAAAGTTGGATATAGTTGCTCATAAATTGAAATCAATAAAATCTCTATATCCTTGCTTTTCTCATGACATTGGTGAAATTGGTTTGAATTCTTATTAGAAACCTTTGTCATTTGCTTTGCCAAATACCATTGTATTTTGGACTTGAATGTTATATGTCTTGTATGCAAAGTATGTTTGATTCACACAATTTCTACAAATAAATCTCCTTGTTTCTCTTCAATTAATTGAGGTGCATAAAGTGTCTTATATGTATATGCAAATATCTTGCATGCTTCTATCTCTCGTTGCTATGAGTGACCCGGTTGGGGACTACTCATTTGCCTATATCATGACAAAAAAGGGGAGTAGGATATGGTAAGGGGAGTTGCAAAATATAGAAGCATTTGTGCATATTGGGGAGAACATTCATTGATGGGGAGTAACCCGTTGAGGGGGAGCGTTGCATACACATACATTGCATAATGTTGTGCCTAATCTTTTAAATATGCAAATGCTTGTTTTTGTTCTCACTTGATTAATCTCACTTTTTACTTGTATTAGAAATGTTAGAAACTTTATTTTCAGGGATTGATTATTCTACAAAAGGTTGAAGACTTCAAGTTTCATTTTCTTATCTCTTTGTAATGTAGAATATCATTGTCGTCCTGTAGTTTATATTTCTTTGTGAGGAATCAATGTGAGTGGTGGTTTTGTCACGAAATAGCCAAAGGGGGAGATTGTAAGGTTCTCATTTATTGATTGGCTCATTTCATGGACAAACCACATGTTGGGGTTCTTTGTAAGGGTAGCTTAAGAGTTGGTTTTATTGTTCGAAGCCCTTTGAAGACCTCGTCTTGATAAGCACCGAAGGTAAATTTCTATGTGCTTACTTGTCTTGAAGAGATAGTTGCACACACTCACTTAGCATTCTTGCATTTGGTGTGCATACTCTTCACATGTCACATTTCACACTTGCACCTTGATGTTGTATTTTGTTGTGTGCTTTTGTGCTTAGTAATTCGTTTCCCGATAGTATTCGGAAACGTCCGTGCATGCACTAGAATGTGCTTGGTTTTACGCAAAGATCGCCTACCGAGAATGCCCTTGGTTTCTCCTTGGTTTTCACCTTTGTTGGTGATCGGCGGTTATGATCGACGGCCTGGCCGCCGAATGAAACCGCCGTTTGCTTCCAGAAGTGTCTGGAGCAATTCTGCGGTTACGATCGGTAGCCACCGACCGCCGTTTGAAACCACCGTTCATACCTGATGGTTTTTAATTCTCGGGTTTGATTCTGCGGTTGGTTCGGCGGTTTTGAAATCATCGATTGAAACCGATGAAACCGCTGTTTCTCCCCTGCCTTTCACGGGAGCCATTCGGCGGTTGAAATCTACGGTCTGGCCGTAAATTGAAACCGTCGATCGGCGCGTTTCTTTGCAACTTACTCAAAACGACCTCACTTTGATTTCACCCCCTATATATATGTCATTTTGTCTTTAGGTCAATTAAGAGAGTTCATATTCAGATTTCATACTTAGGATATTTTTCAAAGAGAAGAAAAATTCCAAGAACTCATTTTTAATTACTCAAACACTTTTTCATGATCATCAATCATCATCTAGCATCATCTTTGATCTTCTAGATGTCTCTTTGCATGGATTCTTCATCATACTTTGCTTGGTAAGCTTTTCACTAATATCTTACATATTTTGTGTTTTTCTTAACAAGCAATCTCAATTTATTACTTGTATGATTTTCATATATCTTTTGATACAAGATTGAGATTAGTGTGATGTATGTTTGAGAAGTCGTTTTGTGATAGCTAATTAGGTTTTGTGCTTAATCTTGATTAGCTAAACTAATTGACATGTCATTTAGTTTTAATATCTAGGATTGTTCTAATTGCATATAATCATCTTAGATAAGCATATAGGGTTTCCTTTGCTCTATGTTGCATTTGGATATTCATATATTCACTTAGGGTGTTATTCTTTTCATTGAGAAAGTAAGTCTTGTGTGTAGCTTCCGGGATTAGGTTGCTTAGATCGCAAGCAAATTGGACTAGGTTCACTCATACCAGGATTAGGTAGGTGTGTGATTACTTCCGGGATTAAGTTGTAATCGTTTTACACATTTAGTGGATTCGAGGTTCGAGTGTGGCTTACTTACTAGCTCGTGGTTTTTCCCGTGAGGGTTTCCACGTAAAAATCAAGTGTTATTTAATTTCTGCATTTTATACTTGATTTATTGCTTTATCTAGTTAGGGGTAATTTCATAATATTGACTTAACACGAAAAATTGGGTAATAAGTTTAAAATCTATTCACCCCCCCAGATAGTTTTATACACACCGTGCTATAATTTGTTTCAGTATCTTTGCCTCAAACCTTAGGGGTGTGAGTGTAATTTCTCCCATATATGAGTTATCAATATATTGACAACTAACATGCTATATCATCTGAGGCAGCCTAATATTATTCTTTTTAGAAAAGAACTTAAATTTCAACATTCAATCAATTTAAATATACACTTAAATTTAAAAATAATGATAAATAAATTGTTGGTGTTGATTTTTGAATGATCTAGTCAACAGTGACACTTATGCAGATTGACGCCTGGTGCAGCTTGTGAGATGTGACCAGGTCGCCTTATTGATAAGTGTGCAAATTGATGAATGAGTAGTAAAATAAAAGACAAGTGCAATAATAGTAAAGACATCGAGAAATTTACATGGAAAACCCTTAAGACAGGGAAAAACCACGGTCGTCGTAACGACAGGAAAAAGATCATTCACTATGTAAGAGAGATTACAGTTTACAAATGATGTAATGCTTGTGTTCTCCTCTTTGCTTGATACATGTGTTTATATAGGGGTTAGGGTGTTTCCTTATCCCTTGGCTTGCAAGCAAAGGTTATTAATGGGCGAGATCTTAGGAGGATAGTATCTTGGCGATATTCTTGATGAATTGAGTCTTCCTGCATTTATGGTGCGAGGATCTTCATTCCTTGTGGGAGTATTCCTGTATTTATGGTTGAATTTGTCAACTGCTGGATTTCAGGTGATTGCCTTGCCTAATATGAAACTGAGTTTCTTGGAAGATATGCTGAAATCCTGTTTTATTAATGATGCTTCACATTTAATGCGTGGGTGGCGAGTTCGAGTCAATTCACTTGTCTAAGGTTTCTTTGGTGAGCAGGTTCCTTTAGCGGGTTACTGGCTCTTCACTTGTCAGTTTGACATTGCCTTACGTGGTCCATCGAGCTGACATGGTTTGATGTCGTGGAGATTTAGTTCACTGAATTCTGGGCTCCATGTTGATTTGTCAAACCAAACAAAATTAACCCAAACATAAAATATTAAAATTTAAAGTGTAGCGTATACATAAATTCATATATAAACTTAAATTTAATAGAATGTAACATCTGAATTATGTAAACCTTAAATTCCAACATAAAATACAATTAGACAAAGAGATAAAAAGATAAGAGTTTTAAATTCTAACATAAAACGGACGGGATCCCTGCCAGTTTGGGGTGGGTTGGGGATTTTTGCCATCTCTACAAACTACATGGGACTCACAAAGCTTGCTGAATCATTTCAAGCGTAAACAATGTAAGGATCCTAATTTTTTTTATTTTTTTTACTCAATTCAAGTGGATCAATATAATCGAATGAAAAACAGTTTTTAGAGAGGTCACATCGAAGTTACATTATGAATGTTTTGATGATGTTGTATGTTTTGACACTACATTTTGAACATATAAGTATAATTTGATTTGTACTCATCTAACGAGAGTTAATCATCATTGGAAAAATGTGTTGTTTGATTGCGTGTTTCTAGTATATGAGAGCACTGAATCATTTGTTTGGTTGTTTGAACCATTTTTAGAATCAATGGTGTTAGGATTCCCGTTGTGTTTAATTGGCTTATTTCGTGATCAAACCACATGTGGGGATGCTTTGTAAGGGTAGCTTAGATGTTGTGTTATTGCTTAGGCCCTTTTGAAGATCTCACTATTGACAAGCACCAAAGGTAATATTCTAAGTGCTTACTTGTCTTGAAGAGATAGATGCACACACTCACAACTCATGCATATGTTTAATCCTTATATGTTGTGTGTCTTTTATGTGTGCCTTAATGCTCATGAACATCTCTTCTTGCATGTTAGTTTGATTGCATCTTGCATATCCAATTGCCTTGTCATGCTTAGACTTAGGATTGCATTTTTGCACTGGGCGCCCCCAAAAGCGCTGTACAGAAGCGCTGTACGAACAGCGCCCATTGAGCGCTGTTCAGACCTGATCGATTTAATCGGTCGCTGTTGGGTCGCTGTTGGGGCGCTGTACAGTAGGCGCGGTACAGAGCGCTGTACGTACAGCGCCACTCTGTTTCCTCGTGAAAACAGAGCAAGGGCGCTGTACAGGCGCTGTACAATGGCGCCCTACGTACAGCGCCCAAGGCAAATAGTGGGCAAACTTATCAAAACGACCACACTTTGTTTTGGCCCCCTATATATATGCCACTTTGACTTTAGGTCAATACAAGAGTTCATATTCAGATTCCATACTTAGGAGATTTTTCAAAGAGAAGAAAAATTCCAAAGAACTCATTTTTAATTACTCAAACACTTGTTCCATGATCATCAATCATCATCTAGCATCATCTTAGATCATCTAGATGACATCTTGCATGGATTCTTCATCATACTTTGCTTGGTAAGCTTTTCACTAATATCTTACATATTTTGTGTTTCTCTTATCTAGCAATCTCAATTTAATTACTTGTATGTGATTTTATATTTGTTGAATACAAGATTGAGATTAGTATGATGTATGTTTGAGAAGTTGTATTGTGCTAGCATATTAGGTTTTTGTGCTTGATATTGATTAGCTAAACTAATTGACATGTCATTTAGTTTTGATATCTAGGATTGTTCTTAATTGCATATTAATCATCTTAGATAAGCATATAGGGTTTCCCTTGCTCTATGTTGCATTTTGGATATTTTCACATATTCACTTAGGGTTGTATTCTCTTCAAGAGAAGCTAAGTCTTGTGTGTAGCAATCGGGATTAGGTTGCTTAGATCGCAAGCAAAATCGGACTAGGTTCACTCATACCGGGATTAGGTAGGTGTGTGATTACTACCGGGATTAGGTTGTAATCGTTTGCACATTTAGTGGATTCGAGGTTCGAGTGTGGCTTACTTACATAGCCCGTGGTTTTTCCCGTGAGGGTTTCCACGTAAAAATCAAGTGTCATTTAATTTCCGCACCATATTACACTTGCTTGTTTATTTATCTTGAGGGTAATTTCGTAATTTTGACTAACACGAAAAATTGGGTAAAAAGCGTAAAATCTATTCACCCCCCCTCTAGATAGTTTTATACACACCGTGCATTAATTAGTTTCAATTGGTATCAGAGCGGGTTCCTAGACATACATAGGTGATCCTTGCTTATTTTGGTGTGTTTTGCATTTTGTGTGATTTTTGATCATTCATACATTTGCATTCATTTCATTCATTCATAAACACTATGAGTGGAAACGGTGGAAATGGTGGTGGCCACGAAGGAGCTTCTAGCACTAGGCCTCCACTTCTTACCGGATTGAACTATTCCCAATGGAAAGGGAAGATGGAATCCTACATATGCCAAATTCATGACCGTGCATGGATGGCGGTGGAAGACGGATATGATCTCCCTATGATGACTCCCGCGGGTGGAGGAGAAGATGTTTTGAAGCCTAAGGCGCAATGGAACGCGCAAGAGTTTGATGCTTCAAAGTGGAATAGGAAGGCGTTGCATGCCATCTTGTGTGCCATGGACGAAAATCAATACAAGTTGATTCAAAATACTAGGATAGCTAAGGAGGCTTGGGACATCCTAGAGATTGCACATGAGGGAACCGAAGTAGTGAAGGACTCCAAGCTTCAAGTCCTCCAAACTCAATTCGAGACGCTTAAGATGGAGGAGAATGAGTGCTTCAACGACTTTGAGATCAAGTTGATGGATATAGTCAACCAAAGCCATCAACTTGGTGATCCATATTCGGATAGGAGAATCAAGCAAAAGATTATGAGATCTCTACCCGATAGGTTTGAATCGAAGGTGACGGCTTTAGAAGAAAATAGTGGTTATAAGGATATGAAGCCGAGTGAGGTGATTGGGAGACTTCTAGCTTATGAGTCTAGGAAAGGGCCTATCTCCACACCCACTAAAAAGCAAAAAGGAATTGCTTTAAAAACCTCCAAGGATGAAAAGGAGGAAAAGAAGGTTGACTCGGATGAAGACCTTGCCTTGTTTGTAAAAAGGTTCAACAAGGTTATGAAGTTTAGAAGGAAGAGCTTTGGGTCAAAAGGTCAAGATTTGAAGAAAAAGGGCTCTTTCAAGAAGTTTGAACCTAGGCAAGAAAGGACCGAAAGGAAAGGGGTCCGTTGTTTCGAGTGTGGTGGCATAGGTCATTTTGCCCCCGATTGTGCAAACCATGTTGAGAAGAAAAAGGGGAAAGTGATGGCCGCCACTTGGAGTGGAAGTAGTGATGACTCCTATGAGGGAGATGAGTCTTCGGATGATGAAGAGCTCATGGCTAATCTCCTAGCTTTTGCCTCCTCCCATAAAAGCAAAAGTGCTAGTGAGAGAGAGGAAATGAGTCAAGAGGAAAATGACTCAAGTGATGTAGAAAGTGATTCCTCCTCTAACTCCATGAATGGATTTATGGAGAAAAAGGAGTTTGCTAAATATCATGCCGAATTTAATGATTTAGCAATCAAGAGTACAAGAAAGATCAAGATGTTGAGAGAAGAAAATCTTGAACTTGCATCTCAAAATGACCACTTAAGTGAACAAGTGGAGAAATTCAAGAAGATGGAAGATAAGCTAAAAGAGGAGTTAGTCTTATCTAGGAGGAATGAGGATAGTCTAAAGAGGGAGCTTGAAGAAGTTAGAGAATCTATGACTAGGATGGATTCTAGCACCAAGAAGCTTGACCATATGCTTGGTGTTGGAAAGAGTCCATGTGACAAGAGGGGTCTTGGGTATGAAGATGACAAGAAGATCTCAACCTCTAACAAGACCATATTTGTCAAGAGCTTGAAGAAAGAAGAAACTTCACTTGTGCAACTTCCTAGAAAGAAGTTAGAAATAGGACAAAGTTCAAATGCTCAAGTGAAGATGGGGCCAAGAAGGCAACCTCAAGCTCAACCCCCTAGGGTTCCTCAAGCCAACATTCTCCTCAAATGGCTCACAAAGGAAAGAGGCCTATCATGCAACCTCAAGCTTGGAAGCAACCTAGACCGGTTCAACAACGAAGACGCATTGAACCCCTTCATCCACAAAGACAAGGACAAGGTATGATTCCTTATTTTACTCCTATTTGTCACTTTTGTGGATTTGTTGGTCATATTAGACCACAATGCTTTCGCTATATAAAAATGTGCAAAACTAGAAGCATGATAGAGAAGAAAAAGAAAAGAGCCATGATGCATGTTCCTAGGAATAATGATATTGATTTGCATGATCCTAGGAATAATAGAGCACATGTACCAAAGACCACTAAGAAAGCCAAAATTGTTGCTAAGTGGATTAGAAAGAATGAAAATGTTTGCCATGTTGCACAAATAGCCTTGAAGGCAAATTCTTCTAATTTTTGGTATTTGGATAGTGGGTGCTCTAGGCACATGACGGGAAACAAGAGTTTCTTCGAGACTCTTGTTATGGAGGAAGGTGGATATGTCACTTTCGGTGATGGATCCAAAAAGAAGGTTGTAGGGAAAGGATCCATTTCCGTTCCCGGTTTACCCTCCTTATCCGATGCTTTATTTGTTGATGGCTTGAAAGCCAATTTAATAAGCATTTCACATCTAAGTGATGAAGGATATTCCGTCTTGTTTAGTAAAAATGATTGCTCAATCCTAAAGCCCGATGGACAAACCTTATTGAAAGGTATGAGATCTAGCGACAATTGCTATTGTCTTGAAGCTAGAATAGTCTCAAACAATGTGTCCATGGATGAGCAAGTTGAGTTGTGGCATGAAAGACTTGGCCACATGAACTTTAGGGATTTAAGAACCCTTGGAAAGTTCGAGTGTGTGCGTGGCCTCCCTAAGCTTGGGAAGAAAGCCAATGGTATTTGTGGACCTTGCCAACAAGGAAAACAAACCAAAAGCATGCACAAAAAGGGCAAGTATCTCTCCACCAAGGAGCCCCTAGAGCTTCTCCACATGGATCTCATGGGTCCTATGCAAACCGAGAGCTTAGGTGGAAAGAGATACATTTTTGTTTGTGTTGATGATTTCTCTAGATTTACATGGACATATTTTCTTAGAGAAAAATCCGAAACTTTTGATAAGTTTAAAATGCTTTGTACTAAATTGCAAAATGAAATGAATTCTAATATTAGAAGCATTAAACGGATTAGAAGTGACCATGGGAGGGAGTTTGAGAATGCCTCTTTTGAAAGCTATTGTGATAGCCTAGGCATCTCCCATGAGTTTTCCGCTCCTAGGACACCTCAACAAAATGGAGTTGTTGAGAGGAAGAATAGGGTCCTCCAAGAGATGGCCCGTGTGATGTTGCTTAGCAACAATGTCCCTAGGAACCTATGGGCCGAAGCCATCAACACGGCTTGCTATATAGGAAATAGAGTGTTCCTAAGGCCCGGTACTAGAAACACCTCCTATGAATTATGGAAAGGCAAGAGGCCAAATGTTAGCTACTTCCACACATTTGGGAGCAAATGCTACATTTTAAATGACCGTGATCAACTTGGCAAGTTTGATGCTAAGAGTGATGAGGGTATCTTTATTGGCTATGCCTTGAATAGTAGAGCCTATAGAGTTTTCAACTTGAAGACTCGAACCGTCATGGAATCATCAAATGTTGTCATTGATGATACAAGGCTCAAGTCCAAAAATGATGAGGAGGAGGATGTTTTAGAGGATGACTCTCCTTTGGAGAGGGTTGTGGTGACTCCCAATGTTGGGACATCTAATGAAGTCACACAACCTAGTACTAGAGTTCCTAACTTGGACTCTAATGAACCCGCTCCATGGGTTAGAAGACTCCATAACAAAGAGGATGTTATTGGAGATGTTAATGAGGGTGTTAGGAACTAGGCGTCAAATAGCTAATCTAATTAGCTTGACATGCTACACCTCTCAAATAGAACCCAAAAAGGTTGAAGAAGCCTTAAATGATGAATTTTGGGTTCTTGCCATGCAAGAAGAGCTAAACCAATTCGAAAGGAATGAGGTTTGGACTCTAGTTCCTAGGCCTAAGACCACTAATGTCATAGGCACAAAATGGATATTTAGGAACAAATCCGATGAGGATGGCAACATAGTGCGGAACAAGGCTAGACTTGTAGCACAAGGGTACTCTCAAATTGAGGGTATCGACTTTGAGGAGACTTTTGCTCCCGTTGCCCGCTTAGAGTCCATTAGGCTTCTCTTGTCCATCTCTTGTGTGCACAAGTTCAAATTGCACCAAATGGACGTCAAGAGTGCCTTCCTCAATGGCTTCTTGCAAGAGGAAGTGTTTGTTGAACAACCTAAGGGGTTTGTGGATGCACACCACCCCAATCATGTCTATCGCCTCAAGAAGGCACTTATGGGTTGAAACAAGCACCGAGGGCTTGGTATGAGCGCCTCACTCAATTTCTTGTTGACAATAACTACACAAGAGGTAGTGTTGACAAGACACTATTCATCAAGAGAGACAATGATGAGCTTTTCATAGCTCAAATATATGTTGATGACATAGTGTTTGGCTCCACCAACAACACCAAAGGTCCAACAATTTGTTGATGTCATGTCTCATTGAATTTGAGATGAGTCTTGTTGGTGAGCTTAGTTACTTCCTAGGTTTGCAAATTAGGCAAATGAATGATGGGATTTTCATAACCCAAGCCAAATATGCTAAGAACCTAGTGAAGAAGTTTGGTTTAGAGAAATGCCAAACATTGTGATACACCCATGAGTACCACTTTGAAGCTAAGCAAGGATGCTAGTGGTAAAAGTGTGGAACAAACTCTATATCGTGGCATGATAGGTAGCTTGCTTTATTTGACCGCAAGTAGGCCCGATATATCTTTTAGTGTGGGTGTGTGTGCTAGGTACCAAGCGGATCCTAAGGAGTCCCACCTCTCTTCCGTGAAGAGGATCATTCGCTATGTGAATGGGACATCCAACTATGGGATTTGGTACTCTTTTGACACTAATGCTAGTCTTGTAGGCTTTAGTGATGCGGATTGGGCAGGAAATTGTGATGATAGGAAGAGCACATCGGGCGGTTGCTTCTTTCTAGGCAACAACTTGGTGTCTTGGTTTTGCAAGAAGCAAAACTCGATTTCCTTGTCCACGGCCGAGGCCGAGTACATAGCCGCGGGGAGTGGATGCACACAACTCCTATGGATGAAGCAAATGCTAGTAGACTACGGATTCAACCAAGGTACTCTCACTCTCTTTTGTGATAACATGAGTGCTATTAATATTTCCAAGAATCCGGTTCAACATTCTAGAACTAAGCATATTGACATCCGCCATCACTTCATTAGAGAGCTTGTTGAAAATAAATGCATAGTACTTGAACATGTAGGTACTAATGATCAACTTGCGGACTTATTTACTAAACCCTTAGATGCTACTCGATTTAAAACTCTTAGTAGATCTATTGGGATATGTCTTGTGGAGTGATGTTCTATGATTGACCCCATATGGGGAACTCAAGCAAAGAGAGCTATTTTGCATTCTTGTATCTTGCAAAAAATTTGAAATAACTTATGCCTCTTCTTTTGATTGCTTGAGTAAGCTTGGTTGTACATATGTATATATGTTTTCAATTCTATAAGTGTGAACCTTGCTTATCTACAATCCATGTCATATTTATGTTCAAACATGCATTTTTGGACTAGGAGATTTACATAGGAAGTATGATGTGAATGACCTATAGTTATCTCCATGACATGATGATTCTTTAATAACATGCTAATGCTAAATGAAAAAGCATGAAATTCATACAACATGCTCACATGAAAAGCATGAATTGATGATTGCATATTCTTAAAAATGCAAAACTTGTGTGAAAGCTAATGAGACTCAAAATGAATAAAGGATCTTGTATCCGTTCAAAGGAATTTACATTCCATATGTCTCTCTTTCTTTATTAGTTGAACATGGTTACTATCATACGGATTCTTATCCGGAAAAATCAAATAGGGTGCAAAGTCGCTCATGCCATGTTTCGCTTATAAAGTTGGATATAGTTGCTCTTAAAATTGAAATCAATAATCTCTATATCCTTGCTTTTCCCATGACATTGGTGAAATTGGTTTGAATTCAAATTAGAAACCTTTGTCATTTGCTTTGCCAAATACCATTGTATTTTGGACTTGAATGCTATATGTCTTGTATGCAAAGCATGTTGGATTCACACATTTTCTCAAATAAATCTCCTTGTTTCTCTCAAATTAATTGAAGTGCATAAAGTGACTTATATGTATATGCATATCTTGCATGCTTCTATCTCTCGTTGCTTTGAGTGACCCGGTTGGGGACTACTCCTTTGCCTATATCATGACAAAAAGGGGGAGTAGGAAATGGTAAGGGGAGTTGCAAAATATAGAAGCTTTTGTGCATTTTGGGGAGAACATACATTGAGGGGGAGTAACCCTTTGAGGGGGAGCATTGCATTTATCATTCATTGCATACATTTGCTAATGTTGTGCCTAAATTCTAAAAATGCAAATGCTTGGTATTGTTCTCACATGATTAATCTCACACTTTACTTGTATTGGAAATGCTAGAAACTTTATTTTCAGGGCTTGATTGTTCTACAAGAGATTGAAGACTTGAAGTTTTTACTTTCTTATCTCTTTGTAATGTAGATAATCATTGTAGTCCCGTAGTTTCTAATTCTATGTGAGGAATCAATGTGAGTGGTGGTTTTGTCACGAAATAGCCAAAGGGGGAGATTGTTAGGATTCCCGTTGTGTTTAATTGGCTTATTTCGTGATCAAACCACATGTGGGGATGCTTTGTAAGGGTAGCTTAGATGTTGTGTTATTGCTTAGGCCCTTTTGAAGATCCTCACTATTGACAAGCACCAAAGGTAATATTCTAAGTGCTTACTTGTCTTGAAGAGATAGATGCACACACTCACAACTCATGCATATGTTTAATCCTTATATGTTGTGTGTCTTTTATGTGTGCCTTAATGCTCATGAACATCTCTTCTTGCATGTTAGTTTGATTGCATCTTGCATATCCAATTGCCTTGTCATGCTTAGACTTAGGATTGCATTTTTGCACTGGGCGCCCCCAAAAGCGCTGTACAGAAGCGCTGTACGAACAGCGCCCATTGAGCGCTGTTCAGACCTGATCGATTTAATCGGTCGCTGTTGGGTCGCTGTTGGGGCGCTGTACATGGCGCGGTACAGAGCGCTGTACGTACAGCGCCACTCTGTTTCCTCGTGAAAACAGAGCAAGGGCGCTGTACAGGCGCTGTACAATGGCGCCCTACGTACAGCGCCCAAGGCAAATAGTGGGCAAACTTATCAAAACGACCACACTTTGTTTTGGCCCCCTATATATATGCCACTTTGACTTTAGGTCAATTACAAGAGTTCATATTCAGATTCCATACTTAGGAGATTTTTCAAAGAGAAGAAAAATTCCAAAGAACTCATTTTTAATTACTCAAACACTTGTTCCATGATCATCAATCATCATCTAGCATCATCTTAGATCATCTAGATGACATCTTGCATGGATTCTTCATCATACTTTGCTTGGTAAGCTTTTCACTAATATCTTACATATTTTGTGTTTCTCTTATCTAGCAATCTCAATTTAATTACTTGTATGTGATTTTATATTTGTTGAATACAAGATTGAGATTAGTATGATGTATGTTTGAGAAGTTGTATTGTGCTAGCATATTAGGTTTTTGTGCTTGATATTGATTAGCTAAACTAATTGACATGTCATTTAGTTTTGATATCTAGGATTGTTCTTAATTGCATATTAATCATCTTAGATAAGCATATAGGGTTTCCCTTGCTCTATGTTGCATTTTGGATATTTTCACATATTCACTTAGGGTTGTATTCTCTTCAAGAGAAGCTAAGTCTTGTGTGTAGCAATCGGGATTAGGTTGCTTAGATCGCAAGCAAAATCGGACTAGGTTCACTCATACCGGGATTAGGTAGGTGTGTGATTACTACCGGGATTAGGTTGTAATCGTTTGCACATTTAGTGGATTCGAGGTTCGAGTGTGGCTTACTTACATAGCCCGTGGTTTTTCCCGTGAGGGTTTCCACGTAAAAATCAAGTGTCATTTAATTTCCGCACCATATTACACTTGCTTGTTTATTTATCTTGAGGGTAATTTCGTAATTTTGACTAACACGAAAAATTGGGTAAAAAGCGTAAAATCTATTCACCCCCCCTCTAGATAGTTTTATACACACCGTGCATTAATTAGTTTCAAATGGCAAATAAACAACTAAAAACTATATTTACATATGAACACAAAGAAATGGAAAATGAAAATAAAATAGTATTTAAATAGACACATCATCAATTCTGCATTTGGCATATTGCCAAGAATGCTACTCAACATGTTAGTCTTTATAGTAAGTCCGAAAACGAATTCAATAAGAAGAAATCAACATCTTCAAGAAAAAAATTCAATAAGTGCTTTCATGGGTGTGACAATGAAAAAGAATTTCAGAACTCATGGGATGATATAATTTGTGGCGAAGCTCCGCTGAGGCTGGGCAGGGCTGCAACTCAATCCTTTTTTTTAAAAAAAAAATAATTTAGTTAATTTAATTTTTTATAAGAAGAAATAGTAATTTTAGTAAAAACCCATATCAATTTTGGATTAGCTCATCCGAATTATTTTTTCTAGCTTCATCCCTATATATGACCAAACAATTCAATTTTCAAGGCCATTAATGGCTTGAAAAGTTGTACTTTTCATTATTTACATTTGATTGTAATCTTCACAAAATACAACTGCCAAAATGAAATTTGAAAAAAAATAAAAATAAAAAAAAAGTGCAAGATCTCATACGTAGAGTAGCACAAATTCTCCACGGGGTCATCCTCATTTGAGGGCAATATGACCTCTGCAAATAGAGATGAGGATGAGGATGAGAACGGATGAATTGCACCTCAAATCTAGGGGGTGTATTGAATTAGGATTCTCGAGAACATTTAAAGACTTTATAAATCCTAGTGTATTCAATTCAATTGGGACATTTAAAGACTTTAAAAGAGTCTATATTAATCAAGTGGTATTCAATTTAGATTTCTATGGACTTTTAAAGAATCCTTTCAAATCCAGGTGTATTGAACTAGGACTTTAAAAATGTCTGCAAAAATCAAGGTGTATTCAATTGGGATTAGATTTTAAAGGATTTTCTTAGGTTTTGGATTTTGGTGGACTTAATGGTGAGAGGTTTTTTTTTAATCATTTAAATTTTTTTTTTGTTGAAATTATTAGGAGTTTGTCGTATACAATTATCAGGAGTTTTTTGTAGGGGTTTTTTCATTAACTAGTGTTATGATTGGTTTATAACAAAATAGAAAAATCATTGTTGAGACCATAGCAGAGGAAGTCAAGCACTCAGAAAATTACAACAACAACAACATCATCATCTTCTTTTTACGACAACATTTGCGACCATGGCAGAGGAAGTCAAGCACTCTCAAACA
This sequence comes from Acer saccharum, assembly GCA_030490815.1. NCBI lineage: Eukaryota > Viridiplantae > Streptophyta > Magnoliopsida > Sapindales > Sapindaceae > Acer > Acer saccharum. The sequence goes on from CM059878.1 coordinate 23,355,762, forward strand.
AACATCATCATAAGTCATCACAACTCATATTGCCTTGTCGAGAGAGAAATCACTGTTGAGTAGCTTTTCCTGCTTTATATTGTATTGCTGGGATGTTAATATTATCTTCAAACAATTTAACTCATTATCTTCATGTTATGATGAATATGTATTAACCCTACTTGACAAAAGTAGCTTGTCCTGCTTTATATTGTATTGCTGGGATGTTTTTGATAACAAATTCATAATAGTTTAATTTCACTTTGTTTTTTGTGTTCATCAAAATCCGAATATACAAAATACTGATTTAGAAATTGACTTGTTTTGCATATGGGAATTAGATATTTGTATATGCTCATCAAGATCAATAGATTTTAAGGAATGAGTTTCTGACTTTGTGGGTTATTAACAGTATAAATTAATTCATCTAATGTGTTGGATTTAATTCTCCACGCTAGCAAGAGCTATTTTGTAAATGCTATGCAGTTTTTGTGCTCCAATTTGTATAAAATTTGTTTCTCCATTTACTAACTTTCAAGTTATTAATTCCAGGTCTTTTATTTTCCTTTCTTTATTTCATCCTTGAAAATTCCAATTTACAGTTAACTTTATAAAAGGATAATAAAATATTATAAAATCATTTTTAATAGTTGAACATGAGCCATTGTCAAATTGAATAAACTTCAGGTAGTGGTCAGATTTAGCTAATTATTGATATGGTTTTAGTTGGCAGACATGGTAAGATATAATTGATAGCCATTGGATCTGCATTTATGCAATTGATACATTCCAATGGTTTTGATAAAATTATAGCATCATTCAATCACCTACTTAAAAATAAAATGATCAAAAAGTGGTGCCTGACACACTCATTCACCTCAAATAACTATTTATTTTCACATGTATAAATAATTGAAATAATGGTTCATAATAATATTAAATTATGACATTTTTTGTATTAAATTGATAATATAATATTGGTTGAGTGTAAAGATTGTATTATCGGGTCATATACTGGTATAATTCGTTCAGCTATAATAGAAGTCTGAGATAATAAATCCATGAAAATCTGATATATATGTCTAAACATATCCATAAAAGTCTGAGATAGATGTTTAAACAAATCAATGAAAATCCACATGGATTTATAAAAGTCTATAGAAATCCATGAAAATCTGTGACTTAAAAAATGTCTTTAAATGTCATTAAGCATCATATTTGAATACACCCACCTTAAATGAGGTGGGGATTAGGATTAGTTCACCCAAAAATATTTATTTATTTATTATTATTAAGTTATTAAAATATTTTATAATTAAAAAAATATATTTTTAGTTAATTTAATTTTTATAATAAGAAATATTAATTTTAGTAAAATCCCATATCAATTTTTGATTAGCTCATCTGAATTATTTTTTCTAGCTACATCCCTTGATATGATCAAAGTCATCAAACAATTCAATTTTTAGGGTCATTAATGGCTTGAAAAGTTGTACCTTTACATTATTTACATTCAATAATAATCTTCACAAAATGAAATAAAAAAAATAAAAAATAAAATAAAAAAAATAAAAAAAATAGAAAGAAAAAAAAACGATGCAAAATCTCATACGAAGAGTAGCACAAATTCACCAGGGGGGTCATCCTCATTTGGGGGCAAAATGACCTCCACAAGTAGAGATGAGGATGAGGATGGGGTGGAGGTTGGGTTTAGTTCCCCCAAAATATTTATTTATTTATTATTATTAAGTTATTAAAATATTTTATAATTTACTCATTTTAAATTAACTAGAGTAGTTGTTTTTGGATCAGGATCCTAATCTTTGTCGTGACCTCACCTAATCACATGACACATAAGCATTTCAATGAATTGGTGATTAAGATGTGATTGGTTTTCACCACCACTTTATCAGCAACCAATCACATGTTTTAAAAAGGTCATGAAAAGGATTAAATTAGCAAAGGATCCAAATCCCTTGTTTTTACTTTTGATTTTAAAATTTTTTACTTTTGATTAATATGTATTTGTATTTATATGATTATTTTAAATTTTCAAATCAACCAGAATCAAACGAGAGATAAGAAATTACACCCATTAAGATTTAAGAGTACAAAACCTGCCATTTACAAATACAAATGATTTACCAGTATTACCAATTTTTCTCTGATGAACACACAATTGTGAGCATATCTTAAGCATACTAATACACATCAAAATACTTTTGTCATGTCAGCAACATAACTTTAATCATAATAATACGCATGGTAAAAATGTGGTGATATGTATTAGTAATTTAGTATGCTCATGATATGCTCACAGCGTGTGCTCATCAAGAGTATTACCAACCCATTCTCAAACAACACAAACTACATAAACACATGAAACCCAAATGAAGAATTAAAATAACCAAATTAATTCAAAATAACAACTATGTAAAATAAGAATATTTAAATTGATTTTTAAAGAATTACAATGTATAGAAGATAATACACTACATTTGCAAATAGTTGCCATCATTTCACTCACCTAAAGAAAAAACCCTAAAGGAAGAAAAAAGAAAAAGAAAAAAAAAATTGAAGACCTGCAGTAAAAAAATTCATCTAACAAAAGTGTTCACTGGCTCTATGTTGTTACATCACCTTCGCAATCCTCTCACCGTAATAACCCTCTCATTGTAATAATTGGCTTATCGATTTTGGTATCTTTCTCACTATTATCGGGATTTAATCGAGAGTTTGAACAATAACCTTGTTGCTTGTTTTCGGTTGAATTGACACAACTTCAAATGTTGAGATTTGAGAGTTAAGAAAAAAAAAAAACAAACATACGGTGAAGAAATTTGGAAAAAAAAAAAAACTGTGTAGGTTTAAATTTAAGTTGAGAATAGAAGATGGCGGAAAGAAAAATAGTTATATACTAAGGTTTTAATTTAATTTTAAATCTTGAAAAATATTTGTCTGGTGACTCTGGTGGAATAATTCATAATCGTATGAAGGGAGAGGGAAAAAATGTAAAAATTTTGTGGCAATATTTCATCGGTTCTTCTCACAGTTGATGGTGATAAGACGGACCCATCGAAAATTTTCTCCTCCGACTATATAACCCATTCACTAGTACATTTCTAATATAGTCCAACACACTTTTGCAAGCTGCAAAACACACTTTTATATCTCTCTCTCTCTCTATTATTGATTGAATCTTTATGGTATGAGAGACAGGTTATCTCCAATGGTACTCTAAAATAGAGTACCACATACTCCAACCATACTCTATTTTTCTATTTCTAAGAATTTTTTTTTAGAGTTTCATTGTTTGGTACTCTAAATTTAGGGGTTGTTTATTTTTTCTACTTAAAACTTAATGGGTTTGAATTAAATTTATTAAGTTGTTTTTTTTTTTTTTTCCTTAAATTGTCAAACAACTTAAAAATACTAAAAACCAATTTAAAATAAAAGGTAACAAATCTTAACTTTTAACTTAATTCCAAATCACTGTATTGTATTTTTTTTTTTCCAAGATCAGCCTCCTAAAGATAATATATTTCCAGTTTTATCATAATTTTATATTATACAAATTTTTTTCTTTTAACATATTACTTATGATAAGCTTAAAAATATTAATCACATTGTCATTTTCAACACTGTTGTTGAACCTCCAATTCATTTTTTTAATTTTATTTTTTAAATCAAAACCATTTCTAAATCATTATTTATCATATTTCTTTCATAAAAAAAAAAAAAAAATTATTTATCATATCTTAATCATGAATATTATCTTATCATTATTACATAAAAATGGTTTAGGATTTAGTAAATTATTTTTATTTAGTTGTTTGTATCATATAAAACGAAAAATTGAAAATACATAACAATTAATAGTAATAAGGGTATAAATGTCAAATTACATATTTTAAAATCATTTAATCTTTAGAAAACAAACAATTTGACATTCTATTAAAAGGTGATAAAAAAAAAATGTGATTCAGATTCAGGTTTCAGTCACTATTCAGTCTTCAGTAAAATTCAGGACTGTTTAGTCTTCAGACAAAAAAAACAAATGACCCCTTAGAGTACCAAATATGAAACTCGAATTCACTTTTTTACATTTTCTATTCTATGTTTTCCCCCATATTCATAGTTATTGACATTTATATCCTTTTTACCTTTTTAATTAAATTCAATTAATATATAATAAGTTTTAATTAATAACATAAAAATTATACCATTAGAATGGTATCATTTAAATCTTTAAAATGAGACTCTAATATTATTAATAATAATTTTTCATTTATCAAAATTTACTTATTTTTATCATACTTTTTATTATATATATATATATATATATATATATATATATAGTAATTTTCTAATGAAGACTTTTACAATGTACACTTTAAGCACATTTGATGAAATTGCATGGAATATATTGAATCTTGATTTGATTTTTTGTATGCATCCTAAGAAAATTAAAATACACATCTGATAAAAAATTGGAAATTTTTTGGATTTGAGAACTATTTTTTCTTATATTTCCCTATTTTTAAATGTTATATCTTCAAAAAAAAAAAAAAAAAAAAAAAAAAAATCAGAAAAAATCAGTTCTTGCACCCGAATTTTTTTTAATTTTTTTTTCCATAAATGAATTTTAATGTTTTCACCTTCCATACAAAAAATAAAATCAAGATTCAATATATTCCATACAATTTCATCAAAGGTGCTTAAAGTGTGCATTGTAAAAAGTCCTCATTGGAAAATTACTATATATATATATATATATATATATATATATGTATGTATGTATGTATGTATATTTTGAAGTATTACATTAATTCAGGGTTTTTTGGAAAGGGGAAGAACTCGAACCCACAACCTCGTGGTGCAGGTATGAGGGGTTTACCACCGAACTAACCTCATCTCGTCATTATTTACATATTAATAATTAGGGTTAATTGCACTAACTTACCCTGACATTTTACAATATTACAGATATATTCAACTTTTGCATTTATTAACAAAAACATACCCTTGACCACTTTGACTAACTATAAAAGTCTAAAATGCCCCCAATTATTATATTATCATTTATATATTATCAAGACAAATTCAAATTAAATTTATAATTAATTAAATTTAAAAATAAAACTAATTAAATTTATAATTAATAATTAATAAATTAAATTAAATTAAATAAAAAAATTAAATTAATAAAATTAAATTAATATTTTAAAAGAAATTTATTATACAAATGTTTTAATAAAATATTAATACCCTTCCTTATAATAAATATTTAATTTGTTTAAAAATAACAAAAAATTAACTTTTGATTCCACCAAATCAAAAAAATAAAATAAAATAAAATAAAATCATTTCCAAAAACCACCGTTTCCTAATCCAAATTAAAACCATTAAATATTGGATTAGGAAATGGTGGTTTTTGGAAATGATTTATTTTATTTTATTTATTTGTTTATTTATTTATTTGATTTGGTGGAATCAAAAGTTAATTTTTTGTTATTTTTAAACAAATTAAATATTTATTATAAGGAAGGGTATTAATATTTTATTAAAACATTTTGTATAATAAATTTCTTTTAAAATATTAATTTAATTTTATTATTTTAATTGTTTTTATTTAATTTTATTATATTTATTAATTATTAATTATAAATTTAATTAGTTTTATTTTTAAATTTAATTAATTATAAATTTAATTTGAATTTGTCTTGATAATATATAAATGCTAATATAATAACTGGGGGCATTTTAGACTTTTATAGTTAGTCAAAGTGGTCAAGGGTATGTTTTTGTTAATAAATGTAAAAGTTGAATATAACTGTAATATTATAAATGTCAGGGTAAGTTAGTGCAATTAACCCTAATAATTATAAGTTAGCAATAAAATAAAGGTGAAACATAGTGACATTAAAACTTCCAAATGAAAATTACAATAACGTAAACATATTAAAATAAGGATAGCAAAAAAATAATAAATAATAACTTAAATAATAGCAACATAACATATTAATATTTCAGAAGGTCATCAAAGTGACTTTCAAATACACCAGAAAATGATCCACCTTATATTTGAGAATTGCGAGTGTTTTTTTTTTTTTCAAAAATTTCCATCTTCTTTGTTTGAAAAATTCGCGTTCAATGGAATTTTTTATGGAATCCAAATCTATCATCCTGATTTAAATTTACATATTATTTAATGAAGCTAATATCACACTTTCACTAGTTTCATATATGTGAAGCTAGTATTGTTTTATAAATACATTAGTTTCATTTTTATTTATTTTTTTATAGTATCTATCTATCCACTTATCTAGATCAAATGTTTTTTTTTTTTTTTTTTTTTTTGAAACTTTTGCCATTGGTAGGACTTGGGAGTCATTTGCCCAAGCCCCAAGCTCTCACATCTATCAACTGAGCTATGCCTGTGGGGGCTAAATACACTAGTTTCATACACGTGAAATAGTGTCGTTTAACAAATCTCGTATGTTAGTGTAACAACTTCTATTATACATTATTTTGAAATTAAAAATAAACATATGTTGAAATTAAGAAAAAGATTGTGGGATTGAGCAAACTATATTGAAAAACTTTATATTTAAGATGATGAAACTATTATTAATGCACTAATAAAAATGTTATATTTTTATAAAAAGTTATAAAAAAAATTAAAATGTTATTAAAAATAATATTTGTTAAAATTTAGTTGAAAAATAAAATTATATAACAAATTTATTGAAAGGAGTAAAAGAATAATAATGAAAATGTAAATTATTTGAAGATATAAATAGAGATACAAATACAAATAGGGATAGAGAGTATGGTTGGAGTGAAAAAATATAGAGATGGAATATGGAAGAAATATTCCCTTTCGGAACTCTATTTTATAGAGTATTGGTCGGAGTAGTGATCGAGGGTCGGTTTTTATGCTTAACGTGGTCCTTGGTTGTTGCTTACGCGATATACCCTCAGTGAGTAGGAATCAAGGACTAGGCAACTCTCCCCACTTCCACACTTAGAGGTCGTATTAAAGGCTAGGTTGAACCCATGCTTGGAGTGTTGATGTGGTTGGTTATTATGGGTAACACGAATGTTTTGGTGGTCATGAGTACATTGTGTGTACATTGTCTACATCTCTCCTAGCCACTTATTTTCATAACTTAGAGTGTTTACCTTTAGGAGTAGATTAATTTAATTAGAAGTAGTTTAATTTAGAAAAGCAAGCACCCGGTTACATTTATCTATTTTAATCACCATTCTCACCCCTCCATAATCTCTCATTTCTTATTTTCATTTTTGCCTGTTCTTTCACACAACAAGCTCCACATGCTTACACATCATACCCACCACTCTCACCACTTCCGCTTTCTCATTTACATTGCTTTCAATAAACACTAAAATGTGAATCGATCGTCGGATGACACCTCCATGTGGACGATACCCTTACTTACCGTTGTACTAGTTTTCAAATTTAGAGCATTTTGCTAGGACTTTTTATAAGTATCTTTTGAATTCGCAATTTCCTTATGACAAAAAAAAACACGTTTAACACATGAAACCCAAATTGAAGAATTAAAATAGCTAAATTAATTCAAAATAACAATAATGTAAAATCACACACACACACATACATACATTTATATATATTGAAGTTTTTTTTTTTTTTTTTTTTTTTTTTTTTTTTTTTTAGGGGGGGGTGGCGAGGGGTTTACCATCAAACCAACCTCATCTCGCCATTATTTACATATTAATAATTATAAGTTAGCAATAAAATGAAGACGGAACATAGTGACATTTAAATTTTCAAATGAAAATTACAATAACATAAACATATTAAAATAAGGATAGCAAAAAAAAAAAAAAAAAAACCTTAAATAATAGCAACATAACATATTAATATTTCAGAAAGTTATCCAAGTGACTTTCAAATACACCTGAAAATGATCCACCTTATATTTGGGAATTGCGAGTGTTTTTTTTTTTCAAAAATTTCCATCTTCTTTGTTCGAAAAATTCGTGTTCGTTGGAATTTTTTATGGAATCCAAATCTATCACCATGATTAAATTTATATATTATTTAATGAAGCCAAATATCACACCTTCACTAGTTTCATATAAGTGAAACTATTATTGTTTTACAAATACAATGGTTTCATTTTTTATTTTTATTTTATGGTATCTATCTATCCACCTATCTAGATAATGTATTTTTTATTTTATTTTTTAATTTTTGCCATTGGTAGAATTCGAACCGCTGACTTGAGAGTCATTTACCTAAACCCCAAGCTTGTCCATTTGCTAGCTGAACTATGCCAATGAGGGCTAAATACATTAGTTTCATACACGTGAAATAGTATCGTTTAACAAATCTTGTATGTTAGTGTAACAACTTCTATTATACACAATTTTGAAATTAAAAATAAACATCTGTTTAAATTGAGAAAAAGATGTGGGATTGAGTAAACTATATTGAAAAACATTATATTTAAGAGGGGGAATTGCAAAAACATCCCCTGAGGTTTTATATGGTAGTTTTGGCCATATATACACAAACTTCCCTTAACACTTGAAAATTGTTGCAAAAACATCCCCTACCGTTAGATGGATCCGTTAGTTAATGGTCAAACGTGTAAAAAATCTAAAATACCCTATATTTTTATTTTAAATAAACAAAAATTTTTAAACTAAGATAAAAATATATTAAAAAATATTTTAGAAAACATGAATGTATCTTAAATCTAAAACCTAGAAAAAAAATTCATCTTAAAAAAAAAAATAGTTTGTGCAATTCCCCCTTGATCTTAAATAATTTTTTTTTTTTTTAAAATCTAAAATCTAAAATTTATTTATTATTAAATTGTTTAAAACACTATTTTTTTTTTATTTGTAAAGATAATTTTTTTTTTCAGGTTTCAAATTTAAGATATATTCATGTTTTCTAAAATATTTTTTAAATATTTTTTTATCTTATTTTTAAATTATTTAGTTTATTTAAAATTAAAATAAAGGGTATTTTAGACTTTTTAATAGTTTTGACCATTGACTAACGGATCTATTTAACGGTAGGGGATATTTGTACAACGATATTCAAATGTTAAGGGAAGTTTATGTGTATATAGCCAAAACTGCCATATTCATGTAATTTTATCAAACATCGAGGAATGTTTGTGCAATTCCCCCTATTTAAGATGATGAAACTAATATTCATGCACTAATAAAAATGTTATATTTTTATAAAAATTTAAAAATATTTAAAAATATTATTAAAATAATATTTGTTAAAATTTAGTGGAAAATAAAATTATATAAAATTTTTTTTGAAAGGAGTAAAAAAATAATAATGAAAATGTAAATTATTTGAATATACAAATAGAGATAGAGATACAGATTGGGTTAGAGAGTATGGTCGTAGTAAAAAAGATTTATAGATAAAATTTGAAAGAAATTATTCCCTTTTTGAGCTATATTTTAGAGATAGAGATAGAGTATTGGTCTGAGAAGCACCTTGCTTTCTCTCTGAAATTGTTGTCTTAGTTTCTTGTCTCTTCGATTGATTCACCTCCTTTACAGTCATATTCGGCACGGCACTTTGCATTTTCTTGCAATAGCTCCTGAAATATTTCCATTTTGCTATAGCACATTTACGCTGAATGAATGTCATGTAAATAATAATTTAACTCTTGTAAAAAATAAAAAAAAATAAAAAAATAAAAAAAAAGCCCAAAACCAAAACCAAAACTAAATGTTGCATAGACACAGTTTGGAGCCTCACAATTGCGACAGTCGCTAACAATTTTTCATATATACATATGCAATATAAGAAACTTTACTTGATCTAAAACAAAAACAATAACATGATTTTTAAAATGCCAACAAACCACTCTTTCTCGTAGTAGAACCCAAGTTTACCCGAGTGCAGCTGCAAGATAATGTTTGAAACTGTTCCCTGTCTCATGTTTGGAGTGCGACCCACAAGAGTTTCCATGGGAAAGTAAAAGATCAAGTGAACTGCCGTCTCATATATGTGTCTTCATGCACGAAAACAGGTTGTTGAGTGCTAGGTGGTGGGAACTGGGGCTGTCCCATAGCTATGCCACCACCTTCAGGAGGAACGGAAGAATTGCCCCATATATTATTACTGTTATTCTTCACTGAGTTTAAGGTGAGATAATAGAGAATTCCAAGGGAAATACTTGCAAGGGACAAGACAGCACCACCAGCAAAAACTCCGGGTTTCACAACATAGCAGTAGTAATTGCCAAAGTACAGACTCTCTTCACCATGTTGATCATTCAGAGCAGCGCCAGTTAGCAACAAGAGAAATGCTATAACGAATGTGAACCTGCAGGAGTATAGAATCACTCACATACCAATATCGGACAATTTGAGATGCATTTATTTAATTTCCAAAATAAATATAAATAATACAACGTAACAGTACATGACAAAGGATTAATCAAAAGTTCTCCCTTGAATTTCTAGACTAAATCTTTAAGACTAATGCAAGCTCGTCTTTGACAACTTTATTAGCGGGAATAAGGGATGAAAACCAATTAATTTAAATGCAATGATATTCTTTCCAAGCCTTTTGTGTAGTTACTACCTTGCTGTTGAGCACCCATTTGGTTTAGGTTAAACCCTTTTCTTCGAAATAGTGTAAATTTCCCAAAGTGGAAGTCATGACATTTCCTAGGTACTATCGTATTGTTTCTAATGCTTTTAGTAACAGAAACAGCATTTTAACCTACTCATGTTTAGCATATATACTGGTTGTGGCAGAAAATATGCAAATACTTATGTAAGCGAAATCAGCTATCAGCCAAGATTCAACTATTCCTTAATAAAGCTACAAATCAGCTTGACTTTATTCTTTAAAAGAAAATTGTTGTAAGCAAGGAAAGGAGTGTTTAACATGCACATCCTGCTTATACGTGAAAGCAGCAGATTGCAATGGGGATATCTCACATAATCAGAGAAAAAACAAAACACAAGAACATCAAATTTAACTTTACTCATCGTCAGCAGCCATGACTGCAATTCTACATCATTTATTTGAATTTTTCTTCAATCTACTCTTCAGCATCTCATTCATATTCCAACAACCACCAAGAATATATTAGGACCTGGGTGTGAGTATGTTTGCTCTTCTCCCGTTATAGGACAATGAGTTAGGTTCTAGAAGGAGAATTTTGTGATTACCATATAGTGGAAATCTATGATCATAATGGCTAAGGTTTGAATTAAGACGGTTCCAAGTGTTTTTATGATGTTTAATTAGTGATTATATGAAATGAATAAATTCTAAGATTTCTTGGAAGAGTTTAATCTGTGTCTTTTCCCTTTTTTTCCTGTCATCTATTGTAATTCCTCTGTCTCTACCCTCTGCTTTGATTCCCCAACCTTCATCCTCCTTTCCTTGACTATATACATTTCTCCCTTCCTTGTCACTCACAAAGTTTCTCTACTTTATCACTTAATATATCTTCTTATTATTTTATTACTCACACACTCTTACCAATTACCATACTCGTATTGGTTTCGTAAGATGAAGAAAAATGAAAGAAAACACAATACTAACTGTTTACTCATAAGTTCTTACTACAAATGAGCAAAATTCTAGTATCTGTGAAGCTTGCTCAGACTATAATCAATAGCAACAGAAAGAACAACCTAATCTCAAACAAAGTGTTTTAACAATGGTTGATGCAACAAGAATAGTATCAGTGCTTGTATTACTCCATCAAAGTCATTTTTCAATCTCAGCAATCTATTTGCTGACAAAAGATAAGCAATAGTAATCCCATCTTTATTGAAATAAGTCATGCAAAAGCCTAAGAGACTGCAAATGATATTAACTTCATCTGAATATTGAAGTTCAAATACTTAATTGAGTGAGAGTGAAGAGCTACCTTATCAATTTTGAGATACATTCTCAATTTCTCAAATGAAAGATTAATTCAGATAATAGGGTTCTTATTTTACTTAGAATAAAATATTGAAAACCTTGAAACATGACCACAACAAAAAGTTACTTTTTATGGTTAACAGTCAAGCACAACCGTTCCAAAGAAAATGACATAAAATATCAACCTTTGCACAAAACTGATTTTGCATAGACTGTACCTCAAACACATGGGTCATACCAAACTGGGTTCAAAATCATCAAATTTAAAAAAACTAAAGTTGCAAACAGGGTCAGAGGGTAAAGGGATAAAGAATTGAGCATCTCAGGGTTATTTCAAATTTTCAATTATTGACCCAAAAATAGTAAATAATACATAACTGATTATAAGTTGTTGAGACTTACCAGGAAACAACAAAGCAAACCAAAGCTATTGTCCAATTATGGTTTGAAGGATGAGGACTTCTTTTGCAACAAATACATCCGGTAGCAACATTAATAGTAACTTGGGCTATCATAAGAGAAACCGCTGCAGTTAAACCAAGACCAAGGGCTGGACTCCTGGGGTATGAACATTGAGTAGGAGAGCTGATCATAACCTCTGAACCCTGCAGAATGAGGGAAAATCTTCAACCATTTAAAGATCAGCAGCTATATACAAAAAATGCAATTCAACCATTTAAACCATTTATAGTTTTAGCTTTATAACTTAATAATAATAAAAAAAGAATCAGATGTATTGTCAAAAAGAAGCAATGGCTTCTGGTTAACACACTTTAAACTAGACAGAGCAGGTCTCATGGACAGAGGTAAAAGGTAGTACAGTACACCAAGTTTCTTTGAATAGTGACCAGGCACCATGAGTAACACGTGTAGCTATGTCTCAGTGATCAAATCTCCCAAAGCTAATGAATAACAAATTAAGACCTTTGCAGGAAGAGTTTTACCAATTAATATTGCTAAGAAAACTTGGCCATTTGAAATTTTTGAAAGAATTCAACAATTTTTTTTTGGGTACAGAGGAGGGCAACTAGCCCGACAGAAACGAAAACACAGAAAGAAAGCAACTAAATAAAAACTGATCTAACAGAGGCAGAGCCTCTAGCATCATAATCTAAAATTCCAGAAATATCAGAGGGGGGGTCTTCAAAAAAGAGAACTCCCAAGAATTCAACAATTTGATTGGTACAATAAGCTGTTAATTTTTTTTCCAAAGGTTTTATTTTACTAATATGGATCCTCAAAGATCAAGGATTGACTTCATGCATAAGGTTGACAAGATCAAATGATTTTCAAAATAAATTTGTTAGACCTGACGCCTAAAGCATAAACTCTGATACTAATAATTTTAAGAGAGAAAAGTAGTACGAGAGAAACCATGATCCGTCGACAACCAGAACTACAACGACGAATGGTGAGAGACGATGAAAAATGTAGTATAACAAAGTGAGAAAATATGAGAATCAGGAAAATAAAAAGAAAAAAAATGAAGATGGTTGGGTGGTCGGCCAACTGGAAGGACAAAAATGGTGAACTAGGGGGGGAGGGGGGGAAGGACCATTGCACTAAAACAAAATATTTAGGTGCGGTGAAAGTAGAAAAAATACAAAATCTGAAGGTAAAGATATAATTTCTAGAACAGTTTTTCTAAAAATATTTTAGGGAAGGAGGGTCCCGGCCCTTGTGGGTCCCCCTTTCCTCATCCACTGGCAACGCCATTATGGCAGCAACCAAAGAGAGGATGATTGGTCAATGACGAGAGAGATCGTAAAAGTGTGTGGAGAATGTTGGAACTTGTGGGGAGAACCTGAATGACCAATGAAAAAATTTTGAATTCTAGACTTATTTTTTATCTCATGCAATGTGGTCTAATTTGAAGGAATTCGATGCTAATATGGTGCATCTAATGCACCTTAAACTTTCTCCAACACAATAGGTAGGGGTTGGATTGAAAACAGGCAGGTCATACATCAATGGCTATGGGCCTATTGTTGTTTAAACTTAAAAGTTTATTTTGTAGATGTATTGATATGTTCTTTCAACTGGCATATAACACATGTTTGATAACAGAAGGAGAACAAAATGATAGATATAAATTTTACTTAAAAAAATGTGGCAATTGCTTCTATGTAACAACATTTGAGTAGGCATTTGAACCAAGTCAGGTGGTGTGCCCACCTCAACCAAGATTTTCTCTTTGAATCTATAATGGTAGGCTTGTTCAGCCGGTGACATATGACCACACCTATTTTGTACCTGTACCCACTGTCTGGAGAAAGTTTAGAGTACATCAGATACATCATACCAGCATTTGATCCCTCGATAAGATCGCATGGGCATGAGATGTCAATATAATTTAAGAAATCAACTTCTTCTTTTTTCTAAACACTCCTTAGTGTGCTTCAACAATAAAAATGAATGCCAATTATTTCAAACTTTTCTTTCTTTACTGGAAAAAGAACAGGTCTAGAAATCTCTTTAAAGAACCATATCAACACAAGAGTTGTGTTTCTAAGTACTAAACTCCCAATAGACTTCCATTAAAAACACATGGTAGCAACCCATCAATATTGCCTATCATGTATTAAATGAACCACGATGACATTCTTCTTTATCAGACCCCTGGAAGTTTAACCACAAAAGAGATGGTAGGTTGCCAGTTTTTAAAGTAGTGGTTGTGCCATCCACCTAATAATGAGAAAACACAATTATGCTGCCAGACCGAACAAATGGCTTCCAGATAATATAGAGACTCAAAACATGATTCTTTAACACTTGTAAGATTTCCACCAAAATTTATTGAAACCTAAATAAAAAGCATGGAGGATTTCTGACAAATTTTCAAAGTCACTTGTATTTAGGCATTGGAGAAATTAGCCCTTTTTCTTGTTGTCACTAAAACCAATATCTAAATGAAAATATTTCTCTGCACTTTCATTTCATGGAAAGTGATGATTTATAACACAAGTAGTTACACAACAAGGAGACCTAGTTAAATTTCTAGGAAGCAAATGGACAACGAAAGCAGAACACCTATTTTGACTAGTAGTGATAGTATTTTTAAATTTACTGAATAATTTAGCAATTTGATCCATCAAAAGGTATGAAAAAAGAAATATAACTTTTAATGGTTACAGCTCTTTTGAGACACTGAGTCTAACAGTAGCAATAACACAGCACAACATTCTTAGGAATCTAAGGGATACGGATGGTGAAAGCTATCAGTATGTTTTGAAAGATTTTTTGAAACAGATGATTGCATTCCATAACATGAATGGAAAAGAGGGCATGTAACATGTGACTAATCTTTTCAACAAAAACTGAGATAATGGAAAATCTAAAAGTTTCAAAAGAAAAAACAGATACTGTCTTACTGAAACTTTTGGGGAAAACTAAGAGATGAATCTTGACTATCAAAACGATCCCCAAGCCGGCCCAAAGAACAAAAATAGAAAAAAAAAAAAAAGAGGGTGGAGGAGCGGGATGGTGAAGAAAAACCTTAAAACTCCATCTCTGGGATATTTTGTTGACATATGGAGCCCTCCATAACAAAATCTAGTGCATCCATTAATTGTCAAGTATCATTGTATTAGGTATGTAAAATAGGAAAAGTTGGCACAGCAGTCAGTTATATTTTGGTATCACTGGATTCATCTACTGAAAGAGTTTGATATCAAGGAATATTTTCAAAATTGATGTAGTATCAAGTATCAACTGAGCGGTGGTGATGCACTTGAAACAAGTAACCAAAAACACCAAAGCATATCAAAATCTAAGCATGAAGCCTTGCAACAAAAGCTTGTTTCAGCATGGTGAAAATGATTCCAATGTACTACATCATTTTATGAGTTTGTACAAAGTCAAATGCATATACTGGAAATATCTTTGATAAGGTCTTCCAGGAATGAACAATATCCATTCATTAGAACAAGGCAAAATCAAGCATAAATACAACTCTCACATATACTGACACTTACTTTAGTTTTCTACCCGAGAAAGAAAATGCGAAAAGGGGTGTTTAGGACAACATTAATTAAGGATGTTAAATGTCATCTTGTCATCTTTTGTTTTGGCTTCTGGTAAGGGAATAATCAACCATCTCGAACTAGTCCCAAAATTGAGTAATATAAAAAACCAATTATTAATTACACAATCAAGTTCTCTTAGAGGTCCCTAAAAATGAAAACTTTAACACAAATTCCAGTTCCTTTCGTTTTCCAACATTTTCTTTGCTTTCGAACATGACAATTAACTAAAGTACAATAGGATAAACAAAATCAAACCCAAAGCACCTTAAATTTAACACTTTTTATTCTTTAGTTTTCATTCACCGACAACACAACCAAACAGAAGTTGGTGCTAATATCATTAAAAGAACAAAAAATGATTCAAAGGGCAACAAGAAAGAAGAATTTAAAACAAACCCAGATGATTAAAAAATAAATCAAAGCAGGCCGATCTCAAACAAACCCGATTTTATAATAATATTTACCTTAATCCTAGTAGCTTCAGCTCCAAAGCCAGTAGCAGCTGACAACAGCCCCAAGAGACCAACAACACTGCAGAGAAGAACAACTTTCCTCTCCATTTCTCACTTTCACTCTCTTTTGTTGTCAGAAATTTCGCTGCTTTTGTCTGAGAGGAAAACGCAAAGTTGGTCGAGTGTTGCTGTGAGAGCAGTGCAGGTGGCATATATTATCATGTCTAAATAGTGAGGGTGATTTTGGAATTTCACTAAAAGCATAAATAGTTTAGTGTTCTATTAAAGTTGATTCCAATAAGGACAATATTAGATGTTGACCGTTCAACATTCAAAATATTGACCTAGTGATATGGCCTAATTGAACCGTAAGACATGTGCTTTTTTCTTTCATCCATTCCAAGACTTTTTATACTCCAAGACTTTTAATGTATGAGAACATAAAATCCCAATAAAACTGAACTTCATACAGCTACAAAGTCTTGGAAGGGGTTAAAGTAAAAAAGGACATGTGTTACAGTTCAATACTTTAATTGGGCCATATCACTGGGTCAGTATTTTGGGTGCTAACTAGTCAGCACCCAAGTAGTATCCTTTCAATATATATATACACATTCCAAAAGATTTTCTCTATTCAATCCAATTTTCTCTTGGGAGAATTGCACTCACACCCCTGATGTTTGGCATAATGGCGGCTAGATGAGTTAAAATGATTATTCCAGACTCACACCTCATGTATTTAATGCAGAGATGTTAACAACTAACAACGTAGGGGCATTATAGTCTTTTGGATTTATAAATTTATAACAAATAAAATGAAAAAAAGAAAAAGAAACGGAAACGGAATTGGGATAGGGTTTAGACGCCTCTCCCCACCCTTCCCTGGCATCTGCACCTTCTACCCTGGTGTTTTGGTATGATGGATTTGGGTTTGTTGTTAATGTTCTTGAATTTGATAGAGGTTTTGATTTGGGTCTGAATCATGCTGAATTTGTGCAATAATTGTTAGGGTTTGATTAAGTTCGATATAAGTTGAAAAAAGTGCAAGTGATTAGCATTTTCTCAAGTGTCAATTTTTCATGGTATGCTGCACAAATGCATATCTTATAGGCACCAACTTCTTCTTCCCTCTCTTTCACTTCTCTCACCCAATTTATCAAACACTTTATAGGTACCAAACACACAATCTCCACATATACTAGGCACCAAACACACACCCAATTTATCAAACACTTTTAAAAAAAAAAAAATAATAATAATACATTTTATTTGTTCACGGATACTAGGGCATATTTGACTTCTTAAAGTCAGAATAGGTCAAGGTAGCAAAAACACTGACATCCGTTACATACAGGTGTGTGTGGAAAAACAATTTTAACTCATCTGGATATAATTATGCCAAATCTTAGGGGCTGTGAGTGTAATTCTTCCTTTTCCCTTTCACACTCATTTTCTATAGGGGATTATCAGTTGGGTACCTATATTTTCAGAAAATGTCACTTTTTTACTTGAGTTTGGTGTATTAGTTTATTTGGTCCTCAGCTTTTCTAAATATATTTCATTTAAAAACTTAACGCGTTTGGTATCGTTTTTTAAAATGGTGTTTTTGAAACGATTTTTAAAATGAAAATCATGTTTTAAATACATAATGTGGTTGGTAAATGTAGTTTAAAAATGGAAAACGATATAAATGTGTTTAGTATTGTTTTTTTAATATGACTAATATAGTTGTTTGGAGGGAAAAGTTGTGGTTTGTTTTAAAAACCTATTTTGAAAACGATGGAAAACAGCAAATCAGCAAATTGCTGTTCTCAACTTTTTAGTTATAAATTTTAAAACACTGTTTACACCACCTTATACTATGTTTGGATTGATGGAATAGGAAGAAAAGGAAATAATAAGTTAAAGAGGAAAGGAATGGAAAGGAGAGGAAATAATAGTGTTTATAGTGATTGTTGTTTGGATGATTATGAACGGATGGGAGAAGAAAGGAAACAAGGGATATTATCATTTTGGTCCCTAGGTTTTGACCCTAGATGACTTTTTTAACTGTCTTTCCATTTTTCATTGGCTTGGTCCCTATGTTTTCAAAAACCCATCAATTTGGTCCCTCTGTGAGTCAAACGTTAGTTGGAGTTAACGGTCCCAAGGGTATTTTTGTCTTTTAACCATAAACATGTCATGTGTCAACACCACAAAAATAGAAAATAATTTATTCAAAAAAAATTATATATTTATAATATATATTTGTATTATAATCAAAAAAATTATAATACAATTAAAAAAAATAATAATAATACAAAAAGGAAAAAAAGTAAAATAATTTATTAATATAACAAAATTATATATTTATATAACAAAACTGATCTCAAGTTTAAATTTCTTTTTTATTCTTTTATTTAATGTAATAATTTTTTTTTATTCCTTAAAATTTTTAATAATTGGAATTATAAAAAAAACAAATAAATATTATTAAATTAAATAAAAATAGTTTTTAAAAAGAATTATATAATAAATAAATTAAAATTAATTTAACAAAACCCATCATCATCATCATCATCAAACCAAGAAATCCAGATTCGATCACCATTCACCAGAATCAACATCACCCCTAACCCAGATTGAACATCACCCCCAGAATCATCCTCCACCAAATTCAATCAAACCCATCCACTAACAAAAAATCAAAAACCAAAAACATTCAAATCTTAAAAAAAAATAAAAATCCAAATCAAACCCTAAACCCAATCAACACCAAACCCATTCAAATCAGACAAACCCCCGACGAACCCACCAGCTACCTCACCACTGCCTTGACAAACTACCAACAACCTTGCCGCTGCCCTAACAAACCACTAACAACCTTGCCGCCACCCTAATGAACCACAAATCCACCCATCACCATCCCCAAAATCTAGCCACCACCACCACCACACAACAACCCACACCAAACCCAAACCTAAATCGAAATCAACCATGGCCACCACCTTCAGTTTCATCCGTAAACAAATCCCAAAATAAAAAATGAAACACCTTTTCTTCATGAATCTAAATAAGATTCCCCACACAAAAAAGAAAAAATAATCCATGACGGAGGTTTATGGGTTGGTCGGCGGCGGAGTTGGGATGGTCGGCGATCAGTGGTTGTGGTGATGAGATGGTCGTGACGCGGTGGTGATAAGGGAGAAAAGATGAATCGGGTTTGGGGAAGAGGATGGGATTGGAGGCATCGTGTTTGAGAAAGAAGAGATTAGGGAGAGAGAAGAGAAGTGAGAGGTAATTTTTAGTCCATGGTAGATGATGGATCTTCCCCATCACAGAGCTCAATGGTAAATGATAGAGCTGCTCTATCATTTGAGTTTGGTGGAGATCTGGAACTCCAATATATATATATATATATATATAAGTGTCAATGGCAAATGATAGAGTTGCTCTATCTTTAGTATTTTATTTTTTAATAAATCCCAAAAAATTATGAGATCCAGAGCAATTTTCAATTGATGGAGTTTAATTTGTTTAATTACTTAAAAAAAAAAAAAAAAACATTATTTTTCTAACTCTAAAATAAAAATTCAATGGTGGAAATTTGTTGATGCATGGAGGAGATCAAATCTCTTCCATCCATAATTTTAAAAAATAAAATAGGCCTCCACTTTTTTAAATATTATATATGTTAAATAGTTTTGTAATTTAATTTTGAAAATGTAAATACATAATATTGTAATTGATTTTATTTTGATTTTAAAGTAAAGGGTAAAAGTGTCATTTTGCTTTTTCAGTAACGGTTGACCATCAAAATTCTGGTCAGAGGGACCAAAATGAGTGGTTTTTGAAAATATAAGTCCCAATCCAATGAAAAATGGATAAGTGAGTAAAAAATAAACATTTCAAAAAAAAAAAAAACATAGGGACTAAATGTAGTATTAATAGGGTTAGTTTTGGAATATTGAAAAATTACATCAATTTTATAATTCATTTCCCTCATTTTCCGTCCAATTTTGGGGAGAAAAAAAAATGGGTGAAACAAGAAAAAACTATTCCCTTCATTTCCCTCTCTTTCTCTCATTTTCCTTTCCTTTCTTTCTCATTTAACAATCCAAACAAAAGGTATGAAATCCCTCAATTTCCTTTTCTTTCCTTTCTCTCATATTCTATCAAACCAAACATAGTGTTAGGGACCGTTCGGTCCAGTTTTCAAAACTTGTTTTTCTATGCAAAACGGTTCGGTAGGTGTTCTTCAATAAAAAGCTGAAAACACTAAGAACAATTTTCTGCTTTTAACGAAGAAAACACAGAGAACAACAAATTGACGTTTTAATTATTTTTAACTCTTTTTTTCTCTAAGCAATATCCAATTTAATCTCAAACTCACTAAAAATCAATCTGTATTTCAATGGTGAGATCTATACTTCTTCATAGAAGGCAAACTTATGGACAGTAAAATTAATCACCATCAAGTTATACGCATCACTTTCTCCCTAAGACTTGTAATCTCCAATTGATTGATGGAATCAAGCCACAAAACACAGCTACCTACAATTTATTGGTGAAACCAGACCATATAAGTACAAAACCCAACATCTACAATTTGTTGATGGAACCCATACCAAGATGAACAAGAAATTATTTATACAATGATTTTTCAGTTTTTAAACATTGTAGAGGAAATAAGAATGTGATGTTAATGGTTTTTCTCTCCAGATTTCGTTGAATGATGTTAGATAGAAGAGAGAGAAAATGAAACTGTGATGGTGACCGCCAACACATAATTAGGTTAGGTCACTATTAATTAATTAATTTTCATTTTTTTTTTTGAAGAATTGGATATTAACAATATTAAATTACACAATATTATAATAATTTACCCAAAAATAAAACAATAAATAGTAAATATTTGTGTAGAAAAAAGGATTAGGCCTAATATAATTTTAATTTTTAATTAATTATTATCATACTTTTCACAATTTTTCACTTTGCAGTATTACTACCTGACGTGTGTTTTTACTATTTTCCTTTTTAAAATACTGTTTTCGATAATTACTACTTCTAGAAAATGAAATTCAATTTCTCATTTTCAAATGGAAATTGATCAAATAGAAAATGAAAATTGAAAACGTTGCTGAATGCGTCCTTGAATTCTAAAAACACTCAATTTTATTCAAAAATTATCCTTTTTACCTTTTAACACTTGCTTTAAATAAAAAAAAAAAATTCATTTTGTTTCAAAATTATCTTTTAATCATTAACTATTGGAATAGACAAGTTTTTTTTTTTTTTTTTTTTTTTTTTTTGGGTCTCATTTAACTATTTTTTCAAAAAACTTACTAATTGAAGTCAATTGCTGCAGCAGAATCGGTTAGAGGAGTCCAATGCCTAGCAAATCTCTAAAATTCAGCATTTCAGTTGTGAGGTATACGATTGAGAGTTTGTTGTAGGTGGAACTCTATCCACATCCTTGAAGTTTGAATTGGTTAACATCCTACTCATCATCAAACTCTTGGCCTGCATGAAATCTTACATCCACTTAGCCAAAGACATCTAGTATGATGAGCAAGGATTTGAATCATCAGAACCAGTCATTATGAGACATGAGGAATTCATGAAGGCATGTGAAAACTAGGCAACATTCTAGGTGTTCTAAGTTAAGGCATTTCAACCCCTATTGATTGGGCAATGGTGTCATGTCGAATAGTTGTCCAAAGGTAATTAGATGCCATATAATGCCTAGGTAGCAACATGATGTAGCATTATCGTGACTATGTTGCTATAAAGGAAGAGAATGTTCATGATGGTAAGAAGTGGGAATAATTGTAAATGCCTCACTTTTTGATTGGCTTATTTCGTGGACAAAATCACAATGGGATGTAAGGTAACTTAGAATTGAAGAATTCTCCTCAAATGTTAATGGACCTCATTGTGGACTTCAAGTGCTTTAAGGAAGATAGCTTACTTGTCTTAACTCTTAATTGAAGAGATATAGTTGTACACATACACTTATCTAGCATGCATGTGTGATCATTGCTTTTTGTGTGTATTTATTTCACTATTCACACTTGCACCATTTTTGTGTTTGAGATGTGAAATGTGTGCTATGCGTTGGTCCTTTATCCCGCGCAACACTTGTGCATTGCATTGGTCGACCGGCGGTGGACCAACCAACATCTAGCGCAACTTGGGCAGAGGTTTGACGCTGGTCATGCGTTGGTCGTCATGCGCACACACAACCAGCGCATCTCGGGCAGAGATTTACTGCTGGTCATGCGCTACTCGACTAGCGCACATGACGGAAATCTGAAACATTTTTTCCAAAATGACTCCACTTTGTCTAGATCTTATATATATATATATATATATATATATATATATGTCTTGATGTTCTTAGTTTGATTTTGGGGCAAAAACTACAACTTTTGGGAGCTAAAAAGTGTCTTCAAAGAAAAGTCATCAAGACTTGATTTTTATCAACCAAAACACAAACACACATCACCCTTTCATGTTTCATACATCATCTAGCATCTTCTAGGTATGATTCTTCGTGGGTTTTCTTTAATCTTACATGAGTTGTAGTTAGAACATCATCTTCATCTTTTCACATGTTCTTGCTTTACAAGATAGATCTTTTATGACTTGACTAGTATCAAGATTGGTTTTTTATGTTGTGTTTTGTGCTTTGTTTGTGATAGCTATTGCATCTAGGGTTTTTATTTGCTCTTATAGCTAAGTTGTATGCATGTCATATAGCAACATGATATTTAGGAATGTTTGACATGTTCATCCCTGGCTAGATAAGCTTATATGTTTGACCTTGCATTTATGCACTTTGAATATTGTTCATATTCACTTTAGGTTGCATATCTCTTGTCTTTGAGAGTTAAGTCTTGTATTTACCTTGGGTAGTTTACAAGTAAGAGCCTCGAATCACTATTAAAGGCCTACGGGTAGCAAAGACGAAATAGTAATCATATAAGTGTGATGCGGTCAACCTAGATTGTAATCGTATTTGTAAATAGTGGATTTAAGGGTTCGATTAGCAATTATGCCCGTGAGATTTTTACCCTTTTGGGGTTTTCTCACGTAAAACAAATTATTGTGTCATTTAGATTATTTCCGCACTTATTTTACATGATGATTTGTAATAGAGATTATGGGTGTTTGCAATTAATATTGACTAATCGAAATAGTTGTGATTAATTTGGTTAAAATATATTCACCCCCTCTAGGTTTATTTAGATACTATAGTATATATATTTTCAATTGGTATCAGAGCTGGTTCCTTAACATAATTAGGAGACCCCTTGCTCCCTTTAGAGTGTCTTGCATTTGTTTGTTTGTTTGTTTGTTTGGTTTTTTTTTTTTTTTTTTTTTTTTTTTTTTTTTTTTTTTTTTTTTTTGTGTGTGTGTGTCTTGTTTGTCTTACTTGATTGTTTGCATTCATCTCATTCACACCCAAACACTATGAGTGGGGACGAAGTTGGAAGCGAGGACGCCTTTAGTACAAGATCCTCCTTGCTTAGCGGGGTGAACTACGCCTCATGGAAAAGCAAGATGGAAGTATATGTGTGCCAAATCCATGACCGTGCATGGATGGCAATATAAGATGGCTACACCCCACCTATGATGACTCATATGGGAGGTGGAGAGGAAGTCCTTAAGCCGAAGGCACAATGGAGTCCCTAAGAGTTCGAGGCCTCCAAGTGGAACAACAAAGCTATGCATGCAATCCTTTATGCCATGGATGATAATCAATATAAATTGATTCAAATCATAAGGATTGTAAAGGAAGCTTGGGAGATCCTAGAGACGGCTCGTGAAGGAACCGAGGTGGTTAAGGACTTCAAGCTCCAAGTCCTCCAAACGTAATTTGAGACCATTATAATGGAGGAGGATGAGTGCTTCAATGACTTCCAAGTAAAGTTGATGGACATAGTCAATCAAAGTCATCAACTTGGAGACCCTTACTAGGATAGGAGGATCAAGCAAAAGATCATGAGGTCATTTCCCGAGAGATTCGAATCCAAAGTGACGGCTTTAGAGGAAAATAGTGACTACACAAAGAAGAATCCAAGTGAAGTGATTGGAAGGTTCTTGGCCTATGAATCTAGGAAGGCTCCTACAACTACACCTCTAAAGAAGCAAAAGAGCTTTGCCATGAAGACCATTAAGGTGGAAAATGAGGAAGAAGACTCAGATGAAGAAATTGCTTTGATGGCAAAGAAGTCAAGCAATTTATGAGATTTGAGAAGAAGGGTTTTGGCTCCAAGGGAAAATTTGTGAAAAAGAAGACTTTTTTCAAGAAAGTGGAGCAAACTCAAGAGAAGGACCATAAGAAGGGTGTTCAATGCTACGAGTGTAGTGGCTATGGACACATTGCTCCCGAGTGTGCTAATTTGAAGAAAAAGAAAGGAAAAGCCATGGCGGTTACTTAGAGTGATAATGATGACCTAGAAGAAGAAGATAAGTCTTCAGATGATGATGAAGACCAAGTTGCTAACTTCATTGCCTTCACATCCTCTCACAATTGCGAAGTTATGAGTGACAAAGAAGAGGAAGAGGACAAGTAAGAAGAAGTAGATGAAAGTGACTCAAATGGTAAGAAAAACTCATCAAAGTCCAATTTTGACTTTAGAGAAGAGACGGACTATGATGATTTCATGAGGTTCTTTGAGAACTCTAGATTGAAGAAGAAGAAAGAGATACAAAAGCTAAAAGGGGAAAAGCTTGAATTGATTTCCAAGGTGACCCATTTGAGTAAGGAAATGAGTAGAGCAAGAGAAATGGAAGAAAGCTTGAAGATGGAACTTGTAGAGGTAAGAGGATTGATTGCTAAGATGACCTCCGAAACCAAAAAGCTTGACAAGATGCTATCAAGTGGAAAGAGTCATGGTGACAAGAAGGGATTGGATATGTGGAAGACATAGAGACCACATCCTTGAAGAAGACAACATTTGTCAAGAGCAAAGAGATTGAAGATGTTCAAATCTCTCAACAATCAACTAAATGGGTTGAAGTTGGTGAGTCATCAAATCATGCTCAAGAAAAGGTTCCAATAAGAGCTCTACCACAACAAGCTAGAGCACCACAACCAAGACCTCCAAAACCAAGGATCCCTCAAGCTTAACATAGGGTCTTTCATGCTCAACCAAGAAGACATGCAAACTTGGCTCAACCACAAACGAGAGAGTTGCCTCAACATCAAAGAACAACTCAAAATAGAAGACGACCATAAATAATTGCACAAGGCTCTGGTATGAACTCCTACTTGCCATCATTGTGGTATTAAAGGCCACATTAGGCCTAATTGCTTTAAGTATATAAAATTGTGTAGAATTGAAAGCATGATTGAGAAAAATATGCTTAGGAGAGCCGAAAAGTGTGCACCTAGGAAATTTAGAGCTAATGGATCAATGACTCCTAGGAATGACCATGTTGCACCTATGATGAATAGAAATGATGAGTATTATTGCTATGTGGCTCAAGTAGCCTTGAAAGCAAATGCCTCAAAGACTTGGTACCTTGATAGTGGGTGTTCTATGCACATGACTGGAAACAAGAGTTTCTTTAAGACTCTTGTGATGGAGGATGGTGGATTTGTCACCTTTGGTAACGGTTCAAAGAAAAAGGTCATAGGGAAAGATAATATATCTATTCCCAGTTTACCCTCCTTGCCCAATGCTCTTTATGTAGATGGCTTGTAAGCTAATCTCATTAGCATAACACATTTGAGTGATAAAGGGCTTTCCGTTATGTTTGACAAAGTTGATTGCTCTATTATAAGGGAAAATGGGCAAGTTTTGTTGAAAGACAAGAGATCAAGTGACAATTGCTATTGTCTTGAGTCTAACCTCATCTCTTACAACTTGTCTACTTGTGAGCAAGTTGAATTGTGGCACCAAACACTTGGCCACATGAACTATAGGGACTTGAAAGTCCTTGATAGGTTGAATGTTGTGAGAGACCTTTCCAAGCTTGGGAAAAAGGTGGAGGGAGTTTGTGGACCTTGTCAACAAAGGAAGCAAACCAAGAGTGTGCATAAGGGTAAATACCTTTCCACTAAAGAGCCGTTGGATCTCTTTCACATGGACCTTATGGATCTTATCCAAACTGAAAGCTTAGGTGGTAAAAGGTACATTCTTGTGGTGGTTGATGACTTCTCTAGGTTCACATGGACTTTGTTAGGATTCCCATATCTTGATTGGCTTATTTCGTGGACAAACCACGTGTTGAGGATTGTATGTAAGGGTAGCTTAAGTGATTGATATTGAAGCCCAAGACCCTCTCATGTCCTCAAGGTTGATAAGCACCAAAGGTAAACTTCTATGTGCTTAATTTGCTTTGAAGAGATTAGTTACACACACACACCCGCATCTCATGCATAATTCATTCTCTTGTATGTTGTGTATGTGTTGTTATTATGTGCTCATTAATGCTCATTAACATCTCTTCTTGCATGCTTTTCATGATTGCATCTTGTATGACCAATGCCATGCCATGCATGTTCTTAAGATTTCATACATAGTGACAGGCGCTGTACAAAGCACTGTTGGAAGCGCTGTTCGTACAGCGCCCATCCTGACCTGGTTGAAAATGCATTTTTAAATGCATCAGGTCTGATGCAATTTTGGAAGGCGCTGTACAAAGCGCTGTTCGTACAGCGCCCATCTGTTTTCCCGAGAGAACAGAGTGGGGGCGCTGTACAGGCGCTGTACAAAGGTGCTCTACGTACAGCGCCCAAGGTAAAAATAGGTGTCACTTTTCAAAACGACCACACTTTGGTTTGACACCCTATATATATGCCACTTTGACTTTAGGTCAATCAAGTGAGTTGATTTTCAGATTTCATACTTAAAATATTTTTCAAGCAAAGAAAAATACAAAAGAACTCACCTTTAACCACTCAAATCAAATCCTTTGTGCATCGAATTTCATATTGCATCTTCTATATCTAGATAGAAAGCATCCATGATTGGGTTTGCATCATCATAACTTGCTTGGTAAGATTTTGATTAAGTTCATCTTATTTTAGTATTTTTACTATCAAGCTATTCTCTTTTAATTTACTTGTATGTTTTTGATCATATGATAAATACAAGAATAGAGAATTAATTGTGATGAATTGATTGAGTGTTGTATTGTGATAGCTAATTAGGTTTTTGATTAATCTTGATTAGCTAAGCTATTTGACATGTCATCTAGCTCTTGATATCTAGGGTTGATTTAATTGAATATATCATCATCCTAGATAAGCATCTAAGGTTCCCTAGCCTTGTTTGTTATTTGAATATTCATACATATTCACATAGGTTGCATAATATCTTCTTAGAGAATTAAGTCTTGAGGCTAAGATTGCTTAGGCCTCAAGCAATTGGACTAGAGCCACTTTTGAAGGCCCGCGTGGTAGAAGTGGGGGGTTATTGACCGGAGTGTTAGACGAGGTCTACATAGGTTGTAAACTCCATTTCAATTAGTGGATTTCGAGGTCCGAGTGTGGCGCACTAAACAGCCCGTGGTTTTTCCCAGTGGTTGGGTTTCCACGTATACATCAAGTGTTATCTAATTTCTGCACTATATTACACTTGCTTGTATTTTTGACTAGTAGGGGTATTTTCGTAATACTGACTTGCATGCGAAAATTGGGTAATAATAGCTAAAATCTATTCACCCCCCTCTAGATTAATATATTGAACACACCGAGTATTTGTTTCAATTGGTATCAGAGCGGGTTCCTAGATATACTTAGGTGATCCTAGCTTATTTTAGGTGTGTTGTGCATTTGTGTGATTTTTGCTCATTCATACATTTTGCATACATTTCATTCATTCATTTGATACAATGAGTGGATTCAGTGGCAACCATGAGAGTGCTTCAAGCACACGACCTCCCCTCTTCACCGGTGTGAATTATGCCTCATGGAAAAGCATGATGGAGGTGTATGTGTGCCAAATCCATGATAGGGCATGGATGGCTATTGAAGATGGGTATACACCTCCTATGATGACTCCCACGGGTGGTGGAGAAGAAGTACTCAAGCCTAAGGCTTAGTGGTCACCTGAAGAGTTTGAGACTTCAAAATGGAATAGGAAGGCATGGCATGCTCTTCTATGTGCAGTGGATGAAAATCAGTACAAACTGATTCAGAACATTAGGATAGCCAAGGAGGCATGGGATATCCTAGAGGTTGCACACGAAGGAACCGACGTCGTCAAGGATTCGAAGCTACAAGTCCTTCAAACGCAATTTGAGTTGCTTAAGATGGAGGATGATGAGTGCTTCAATGACTTTGAAGTCAAGTTGATAGATATTGTCAATCAAAGCCATCAACTCGGTGATCCTTATTCGGATAGGAGAGTTAAGCAGAAAATTATGAGGTCTCTCCCCTCTAGGTTCGAATCAAAAGTGACGGCTTTAGAGGAGAATAGCACTTATAAGGACATGAAGCCGAGCGAGGTAATTGGAAGACTCCTCGCCTATGAATCTAGGAAGGCTCTTAGTATTTCACCTCCTAAAAAGCAAAAAGGAATTGCTTTGAAAGCTTCCAAGGTTGAGAAGGAGGAAAAAGGTGACTCGGACGAAGACACGGCATTGTTGCTTAGAAGATTCAAGAAATTTGTCAAGTTCGAGAAGAAAGGCTTTGGATCCAAAGGCCAAGACTTGAAGAAAAAAACTCCCTTCAAGAGTTTTGAGCCTAGGCAAGAGCATAGTGAGAAGAAAGGGGTCCAATGCTATGAGTATGGTGGTATAGGTCAAATCTCACCGGATTGTGGGAACTTGAAGAACAAGATGGCAAAAGTGATGACCGCCACGTGGAGTGAAAGTGATGACTCCGGAAAGGGAGACAAGTCATCAAGTGATGATGAGCTTACCATCGACTACACGGCATTTGGGGCCACTTGTGTAGATGACAAGGTTGTTGGTAAGAATGACTTGACTTGTGATCCCATAGAAGAAAAAGATGAAGAAGTAGCTCTAAAGGAGATAGGTCTAGCTACTCATTAGGATATGGCTCTCATTAACTCAAGAGACCAAGGTGAAGGTCTTAATAGGGGAAATGACTCCATTAGTGAGAGAGAGAGTGGAGGAGATAACTCAAGTGAAGATGACTCCTCATCTAACTCTACAAATGGAAGTGTAGAGAAAATGGATGTAAATGACTTTATAGTCAAGTGTGAAAGTTTATTGAAGAAGAACAATAGAAAATTGAAGATTTTAGAGGATGAAAATCTAGAACTTTCAACACACAATGACCACTTAAGTAATCAAGTGAAGGCATCCAAGAAGATTGAAGACAAGCTAAGAGATGAGCTAGCTTTGTCTAAGAGGAATGAAGAAGGGTTGAAGAGAGAGCTTGATGAAGCTATAGAGTCATTGTCTAGGATGACTACAAGCACCAAGAAACTTGACCATATTCTTGGTAGTGGAAAGAACCCTTGTGACAAGAGAGGTATTGGGTATGAAGAAAACAAGGAGATCACTACTCCAACCAAGACCGTCTTTGTCAAGAGTTTGAGCAAGATAGAAGCCTCGCCGGTGCACACTCCTAGGAAGAAAATTGATCTAGGACAATGTTCAAGAAGTGCACAAGTGAAGGAAGCTCCAAAGAGACAACCTCAAGCTCAAAAAGTTCCTCAACCTAACTTCCCTAAAGCTCATATTCATCAAGGGAAGAGGCCAATCATGCAAAATGGAACAAGGAAGCAAACTAGACCGGTTCAACAACAAAGAAGGTTTGAACCCGCTCAACCACAAAGTCATGGGAAGGCTCCTATGCATGCACAAGGACATGGTATGAATTCTAAATTTATCCCTACATGTCACTTTTGTAGTATTAATGGTCACATAAGACCAAATTGCTTTCATTTCATTAAATTATGTAGAATCAAAAGCATGATTGAAAAGAGAATGAAAAGAGCTAGAATGCATGCTAATAGGAAGGAAAACATTCATATTCATGATCCTATTACTTCTAGAACTCTTGAACCATTGACCATTAGGAAGAAGAAAGTCACATCTATGTGGATAAGAAAAAATGAACCCGCTTGCTACGAGACTAACAAGTCTCAAATAGGTTCTTCCAAGTCATATGGACTTGGGAGGTCCATAGGACCTCATGACCTTCTTTGATGAAGGTTGGTGATGACCCCATATGGGGAACTCAAGCAAAGAGAGCTAAGTGCATACTTGTTGCATGCAAATATTTGAAAAATCTTATGCTTCTTTGTTGATTGCTTGAGTAAGCTTGGTTGCACATATGTATATATGTTTTCAATTCAATAAGTGTGAACCATGCTTGTCTACAATCCATGTCATATTTATGTTCAAACATGCATTTTTGGACTAGGAGATTTACATAGGAAGTATGATTTGAATGACCTATAGTTATCTCCATGACATGATGATTCTTAATGACATGCTAATGAATATTGAAAAGCATGAAATTCAAATGACATGCTCTAATGAAAAAGCATGAATTGATGATTGCAATTTTTAAATGCAAAACTTGTGTGAAATAGCTTATGAGACTCAAAATGAATACAGGATCTTGTATCCGTTCAAAGGATTTTAAAATCCAAATGTCTCTCTTTCTTTATTGGTTGAACATGGCTACTATCATACGGATACCATCCGGAAAAATCGAATAGGGTGCAAAGTCACTCATGCCATGTTTCGCTTATAAAGTTGGATATAGTTGCTCATAAATTAAAATCAATGAAAACTCTATATCCTTGCTTCTCTTATGACATTGGTGAAATTGGTTTGAATTCTTATTAGAAACTTTTGTCATTTGCTTTGCCAAATACCATTGTATTTTGGACTTGAATGCTACATGTCTTGTATGCAAAGCATTTTTGATTCACACATTTTATCAAAATAAATCTCCTTATTTCTCTCCATTTGATAGAGTTGCATAAAGTGCATTTAATGATTATGCAAATGACTTGGATGCTATCATCTCTCTTTGCTAAGTGACCCGGTTGGGGACTACTCATTTGCCTATATCATGACAAAAAGGGGGAGTAGAATGGTGGTAAGGGGAGTTGCAAATTGGGGAGAAAATACATTGAGGGGGAGTAACCCATTGATTGGGAGCATTGCATTCACAATAATTGCATGTTGTTGTAGTTGTACTTAAATTTCTAGAATGCAAATGCTTGTTTTTATTCTCACTTGATTCATCTCACTTTTTACTTGAATTGGATAGTTTAGAAACTTTGCTTTTAGGGACTGATTATTCTACAAGAGATTGAAGGCTTCAAGATTTTTTTTAAAGATCTCTTTGTAATGTAGATAGTCATTGTTGACCTACAGTTTCTAATTTATGTGAGGAATCAATGTGAGTGGTGGTTTTGTCATGAAATAGCCAAAGGGGGAGATTATTAGGATTCCCATATCTTGATTGGCTTATTTCGTGGACAAACCACGTGTTGGGGATTGTATGTAAGGGTAGCTTAAGTGATTGATATTGAAGCTCAAGACCCTCTCATGTCCTCAAGGTTGATAAGCACCAAAGGTAAACTTCTATGTGCTTAATTTGCTTTGAAGAGATTAGTTGCACACACACACCCGCATCTCATGCATAATTCATTCTCTTGTATGTTGTGTATGTGTTGTTATTATGTGCTCATTAATGCTCATTAACATCTCTTCTTGCATGCTTTTCATGATTGCATCTTGTATGACCAATGCCATGCCATGCATGTTCTTAAGATTTCATACATAGTGACAGGCGCTGTACAAAGCGCTGTTGGAAGCGCTGTTCGTACAGCGCCCATCCTGACCTGGTTGAAAATGCATTTTTAAATGCATCAGGTCTGATGCAATTTTGGAAGGCGCTGTACAAAGCGCTGTTCGTATAGCGCCCCTCTGTTTTCCCGAGAGAACAAAGTGGGGGCGCTGTACAGAGGCGCTCTACGTATAGCGCCCAAGGCAAAAATAGGTGTCACTTTTCAAAACGACCACACTTTGGTTTGACACCCTATATATATGCCACTTTGACTTTAGGTCAATCAAGTGAGTTGATTTTCAGATTTCATACTTAAAATATTTTTCAAGCAAAGAAAAATACAAAAGAACTCACCTTTAACAACTCAAATCAAATCCTTTGTGCATCAAATTTCATATTGCATCTTCTATGTCTAGATAGAAAGCATCCATGATTGGGTTTGCATCATCATAACTTGCTTGTAAGATTTTGATTAAGTTCATCTTATTTTAGTATTTTTACTATCAAGCTATTCTCTTTTAATTTACTTGTATGTTTTTGATCATATGATAAATACAAGAATAGAGAATTAATTGTGATGAATTGATTGAGTGTTGTATTGTGATAGCTAATTAGGTTTTTGATTAATCTTGATTAGCTAAGCTATTTGATATGTCATCTAGCTCTTGATATCTAGGGTTGATTTAATTGAATATATCATCATCCTAGATAAGCATCTAAGGTTGCCTAGCCTTATTTGTTATTTGAATATTCATACATATTCACATAGGTTGCATAATCTATTCTTAGAGAATTAAGTCTTGAGGCTAAGATTGCTTAGGCCTCAAGCAATTGGACTAGAGCCACTTTTAAAGGCTCGCGTGGTAGAAGTGGGGGGTTATTGACCGGAGTGTTAGACGAGGTCTACATAGGTTGTAAACTCCATTTCAATTAGTGGATTTCGAGGTCCGAGTGTGGCGCACTAAACAGCCCATGGTTTTTCCCAGTGGTTAGGTTTCCACGTATACATCAAGTGTTATTTAATTTCCGCACTATATTACACTTGCTTGTATTTTTGACTAGTAGGGGTATTTTCGTAATATTGACTTGCATGCGAAAATTGGGTAATAATAGCTAAAATCTATTCACCCCCACTCTAGATTAATATATTGAACACACCGAGTATTTGTTTCAGACTTACTTTCTTAGAGAAAAGTCCGAAGCTTTTGAGAAATTCAAAATGCTATGTGTTAAAATTCAAAATGATAAAACTTCTCACATTAAAAGCATTAAGAAAATTAGAAGTGATCGTGGGAAAGGATTTGAAAATGCTAGCTTTGAAAGCTTTTGTGATAGCTTAGGCATTTCCCATGAGTTCTCGACCGCTAAGACATCTCAACAAAATGGTGTTGTTGAAAGGAAGAATACGGTCCTCTAAGACATGGCCTGTGTGATGTTTCTTAGCAACAAAGTCCCTAGGGACCTGTTAGGATTTTGAGTTTAGTTGGCATTATTCTATATCAAAATGTTTAGTTGTCCTAGTTGTGTGGTTTATCAAGCTTCAAGTGAAGGTGGACAACGGTTCAAGCAAAGTGTTGCCTTCGATCGAGGAAAAGAGCAAATGTCTACAAAGGTAATAAGACCTCTTTCCTCTTACAAGGCTTAGGCGCACACACATACAATTCATTCATAAGTGTCCTTACATCGTAGCGCTAATTTAGTATAACACATTCACATGTGTAAGATCCTAGATCTTTGTTGACTTGATTCCATTGCAAAACTCTATTCATTTATAAGGTTAGTTGCTTAGGTAGTGAAACAAATACTCAGTGTGTAATATATTTTCTAAAGGTGGGGGGTGGGGGGTGAATAGATTTTAATTAAATTGACCCAACTTTCGTGTAAGGTCAAGATTACGAAAAATCCCTTAATAGTCAATAAAATATAGCAAGTGTAATATAGTGCGGAAATTAAACAACACTTGATATTAACGTGGAAACCCTCACGGGAAAAACCATGGGCTAGTAAGTAAGCCACACTCGAACCTCGAATCCACTAAATGTGTAAACTGATTACAACCTAATCCCGGAAGTAATCACACACCTACCTAATCCCGGTATAAGCGAACCTAGTCCAATTGCTTGTGATTTACGCAACCTAATCCCGGAAGCTACACAAGTCTTACTTCTCAATGAAGAGAGTTACAACCTAAGTTTTTTTAATAAAAATTGGACTGATCTAAAGGGAAAAAGCATCACAAACGATCATATGCTGAAAAACCCCTAGACAGTATCCATATATATAAAAGATAAAAGAAAAGAAAAAAGTAACAAAAAGCAATAAAGCACAAAGACCCAAAGGGAAAACAACCCCAAACAAAAAGAGGCACGCAGGCCACACCAAAAAAGAAAAAGAAAACATCAAGAAAAATGAAAAGACTCCCGGCCCATGCAGTCATTGCCAACTAAAGAAGAACAGAACGGCGGGGCAAAGAACCACCAAGAATCAGCCTGAAGCTCTAAAGCATGCTTAGAAAGCGTATCTGCAACTTGATTCCCCTCCCTGAAAACATGGGAAACCTGAAAATCCATATGCGAGATCTGGAAGATGCAGCGCTGCCACGCCTGACGAACCCTCCAAGGAACCATTTCAGAACGAGAAGAAAGAAGCTGAACCACATAAGAAGAATCGCTCTCCAGCCAGATACGATGCCACCCATACTTCCAAGCAAAATTAATGGCCAATGAGGCCGCTAGAAGCTCAGCCTCAAACGCGAAAACCTGACCAAGAGGAATAGCAAAACAACCCTTCACAAAGGCTCTACAGTTCCGAAAAATACCACCACAACCACCAACCCCCGGAGAGCCTAAGGCAGCGCCATCTGTATTCACTTTGATCCAACCAGGGGCCGGAGGCGACCAAACCACACTCTTGATCACTGGGGCTTTAGAAGGGCGACCCTGAAGACCAAAACGACGAAGAATCAAAAGGTCGTCCATACAATTACACATACAACCAATCTCTAGGCGATTAGCCTCTGAAACTGCACGCCAAACCAAAGAAAGGACAGATCTAAAGTCCACTGACTTCCCTTCAAAGATCCACTGATTACGGGCAGTCCACACCCCCCATATCACTGCATGGATAGCCACTTTCCATAAAATCCTAACCTGCTCACTAAAGGAAACCGACATGGCCTGTAAGAAGAAGGAATGCCAAGTATTGGTAGAGACACGTCGCTGGAAAGTCGAGAAAACTGCCTCCCAAAGAGCAACCGCCAAGGGACAGTGAAGAAAAAGATGATCTGCAGATTCACTACTAACCCCACAAATACTGCAACGAGAAGCCAACTGGAACCCAGACCTGCAAAGGCGATCCTCAGTAGGAAGCCTGTTCAACATCAGACGCCAGGTCAAAGCTGAACGAGAAGGGGGAATAAAACGGGACCAAACATCCCTCCACCAAACAACCTGAGGAATATCACGGAGAAACTGGGAATAAGCAGCCTTGCAAGAAACACGACCATCCCGAGAATTAGCCCAAACAAGAGAATCCACAACAGGAGAAATTACAATCCGATCAATCCGAAAACACAGATCCGGGAAACGCACTCGGAAACAACCGTCCAGCACCCATTTACCCTCATGAATAAAATCTGAGACCTTCGCCCGGAGCGGATTAGCTAAATAATCTGGAATCCCTAAAAGCTCCAAAATGGGAACCCCCAACCAATTATCCCGCCAAAAGTCCCTTTAAGAGTTCTCTCCAATAAGCCAAATACCCTCCTTAAGAAGGGAACTATAATTCATCCGAAGAGAAGACCAAATTGAGGAGGTGACATACCCTCCACGAGGCTTCTGCAAATGCCTGAGATACCTCTCCCGAAGAAAAGTGAAAGCAAAACTATCAGAAGTCATAAACTTCCAAGTGAATTTCCGCAACAAAGAGTCATTCAGCAACCTAAGATCTTTCAGACCAAGACCACCCTGAGAGTAAGGCCTACAACAACGATACCAAGCGACCCGAACCAACTTAGTCTCCTCACAGGAACCAGTCCACAAAAAGTTTCTCAACTTGCAGTTAATCAGAGACAGTAAAGAAGAAGGCCACTTGTAAATCATGAAAGAGTGCACAAAGGAACCAGTGATGACCGACCTGATCAGAGTAGCACGACCAACCAGAGAGAGGGACTTGCCCTTCCATTTAGCGAATTTAGACAAGATCTTATCCGCAATAGGGCGTAACACAGCTTTTCGAGGCTTACCCCGAAATAAAGGGACTCCCAAATAAGAAAACGGAAGCTGCCCAATCTGCATACCAACCAGAGAGTGCAAACTACCAATCCGAGAGGGGGAGATAGAAGATCCGAAAAAAATTGAAGACTTACCCCAGTTAACTAACTGACCTGAAATATCACCATAATCCCCAAAAGCACCCATGATATGCTTCAAATTCTTTTGAGTGCCTCTACAAAAGATCAAAACATCATCTGCAAAGAGCAAATGAGTTGGAGCCAAAAAACCCCTAGGGGAAGAAATCGGCAGAATCTGAGAAGAATCCACCAACTTCGTCAATAATCTACTAAGGAAGTCCTCTGCAATACCAAACAAAAGAGGAGAGAGCGGATCTCCCTGACGAACCCCTCTAGAGCAACAGAAATATCCTTCTGGGACCCCATTCAAAAGAACTGAAAGCCTAGAAGAACGAAGAATACCATCAATCCAATCCACAAAAACAGAAGAAAACCCAAAAGCCTGAAGCACTCTGCAAAGGAAAGACCAATCCAAGGTGTCAAAAGCCTTTCGGATATCAATCTTCATGGCCAAGTTACCCCTATAGCACTTCTTCTACAACACATTCACACAGTCAGAAGCCAAAGCAATACAATCCTCGATATGCCGGTCTCGAATGAATCCAAACTGTTGAGGAGAAATAATCCTGGTGGCAACCCGAGCTAAACGATCAGCCAAAATTTTTGAAGAAATTTTAAACAGAAAGTTACTAAGAACAATCGGTCGAAACTGATCAACCGAAATCGATTCCCTCAGCTTCGGAAGAAGAACAATGAAGCTGGAATTGAGACCCGGGAAAATAACCCCAGTGATGAAAAAATCCTGAACAGCAAGGACCACGTCACTACCTACAACATCCCAACATCTTTGATAAAATCTACCAGAAAACCCATCTGGCCCAGGGGCAGAAGCAGCATCCATAGCAAAGACCGCATCTTGAATATCTTCAGCAGATGGAATGCTAGTCAAGAAAGCATTCTCTACGGTAGTTACCAAGGAAGGAACCACATCATCTACAATAGATAAATCTCTCCCAACTCGAGAAACATCAGAGCAAAAGAGGTCAGAATAATAACTAATGATATGATCCTTGATGGTAAGCCGATCCTCCGAGAGAACCCCATTAATCGAAAGGGTAGATATAGCGTTACGATATTGCCTACGTTTGATAGAGGCATGAAAGAAAGATGTGTTACGATCCCCATCACGAAGCCACCTAACTCTAGACCGATCTCGAAGAAAGCACTCCTGTCTGCGTAACAACACATCTAGCTCAGAATGAACACTCGCCTCGGCCATAAAAAGATCATCTGAAAAACCCTGGTTAGACAAATCCTCCTGAATAGAATGAAGCTCCGCACACTTCCCAGCAATGGCAGAGTTAAGATCCCCGAAAACCTCCCAATTCCAAGACTTGAGAGCCTTCTTCAATCTTCTCAGCTTGTAGATAACAACTTGAGGAGGCCTACCCATAACAGGAGAGCTCCAAATCTTGCGAACAATAGCTATAAAATCAGGATGCTCTAACCACATGCTCTGAAACCGAAACGGCCTTTGACTAGAAACCTCTAAATCTGACAACCGAACCAACAACGGACAGTGATCTGAACATATACGGGGAAGAGCCACACATGAAATTTCCCGCCAACAGGAAATGCAACCATCTGAAACCAAAACTCTATCTAATCGTCTCTCAACTCTAGTGCGGTTACTGCGACCTCGAACCCAAGTGAATCGGGTGCCCTGAGAACGAATGCCAACCAAATCACAATCCTCAATCATTGACTTGAAATCCTCACAAGAACCACGGGCAGGAGAACGAGAACCCAAAGCCTCATGAGCACCCAAAACCGCATTAAAATCCCCAACAACCAACCAGGAAGAAGAAACCAAACTAACCATATCTCGAAGAGACTGCCAAAGAGACCTACGAACCACTGTAGAAGTGCTCGCATAAACAAAAGTGTACCAGTGGACCCGAGAATCGATTGGGAGCGAAACAGTAAGATGTTGATCATGACAGTGAACCATCTGAGCCTCAGGAAATGAAGCACAAGCGAAAACCCAAATAGTCGGAATCAACCCACCCCTATCATTCATTCCCACCAGACGAAGACCGAGCGAAGACCAGAAACCTGAAGAGATAGAGGAAAAAACAACCATAGGCTCCGCAATACAAACCAAAGCAGGTCTATGTAAATGACACAACTCTCTGAGAACCCGTCTCGTGGACTCACCGCGGATCCCACGACAATTCCAAAAGAGAACATTAATCATCGGAAACCATTGGAGGAGCCCGGTATCCGGACTTTAAAGAAGCCAGCCTACGCTCAACCCTCAAAGCTCTCTGAGCAACCTCAACATCAGCTAACTCACTCTCTTCCATCTGGGAAGCCCATGAAGAATCTGCAATGAGACGAAGCTCAGCCTGAGATTCTGATAACGGACCCGAGTTCTGAATCTGCACCCTAGGATCCACAATCGAAGAACAAGAAAAATTGGATCCATCCTGTAAACAACTCTGATCCACAATGACATTCGGAGCAGAAGACACAATTGCCTCCTCAGATGGCTGATTGCCTGAAACCTCATGAACCCTAACTTGCCGACGAGCCGTCTGACCCGGATGAGAAGATGACCTAGATAAAATGGTAGAGACCATAGGGCGAACCTGATTGACAACCAAAGAACCCTGAACAACAGTCCTCGAATCATGCACCACCCCTACAACCGAACTAACAGAACTGATAGAAGGATTAACAACCGAAGAACTAGAAACCAGAACTGAATCAGTGACCCCATCATCAAATCCTGAACCCTTGCTATTCTGCAATGCCCGGGAAATCATTGGAGGAACCAAACTCGAAACCACTTCCGAAATAGCTGAGACAGTAGATGAAGACGGATCCGAAGAGTGAACCAAACCAGCGGACGAAGTGGATCCTGAGATCAAATTAGACCCTACTGAAGTATGGACAACCATTGAATCTTGACCACCTACGTCCTGGTGAATAGCTGAAAAAACATTGGATAACGGGACCTCCTCCTGAGATGTAATAACAGGGCGATAAACTGATTTAGAAGAACGGGTCCGAACAGGCTGAAAACCATCAGCCCCAAAAACATTAGAATCCCCAGTTATATCCTGGGTTGATTTTGCAGAACTAGTCAGAGGAACCTTAGAAGACTTGTTCCAACGACAAGAACTAGGCAAATGACCTATAGAAGAACAAGTGGAGCAAAAAACCGGGAGATTCTCATACTCAACACCTATAAAAGAACTATGAAATTCATCTCTCTCCAGCAACACTGAAGTAGGCAGCACTGATGACACATCCACATTAACTAGAACCCTAGCATAATGACCAAAATCCCCATCACTAGTAGCCTTGTCCAACCGTAATGGAACCCCAATCCCTCTAGCCAAGTCAGAAATAATTTTTGGATGCCAGTATTCCCATGATAGATCAAAGAGCCTAACCCAAACCTGAGCATTGGTGGACTTCTGTAGCGATGGGTTAAAATCCGGGACCTAAGGCTGTAGGCGAAGAATACCTGGCTTTAGATGAACTGAACCTAACCCCCAGACATGAGTCTTATCAGTAGGAGACTTCAAAAGAATCTGATAATAGCCTCTCCCCAAAGATATAAGTCGCCAATCAGAATTTAGCATCCAATGCTTGCTAAGTCTTGCCTTAAGATCCACAAGCTTCCAAGGCCGCTCACCACTAGAAAGCACCACACGACCAATAAGAGCATTCCTGCACAACTCAAGACGGGCCTGATAAGCAATCGGATCCACCCGAACAGAAACATACCCCCCCTTCTTAGAGGGAACTGATGGCACCGGTAAAGTCTCAACAGGAGAAGATTTGAAGAGACCTGTAAAAGACTTACCACCCTGGACCATAGGTGTTGAACTCTGAATGAGACCTGTAACCGAATCAGGAACAATCACCGAAACACCCCCCTCAGGCTGAGGAAGAAACGACCCACCAACCAAAGAACACATCCCACCAGATGCGAGAGGAATAACCCGAGAAGATGAATTCAATCCACTCACCGTACTCAAACCAATTTGACTATGCAAGGTGGAAGACACTGCCACCGAAGATGAAAGAGACAAAGTGGCCTCCATGCACATAGGATCCATAGAGCTCGATAAACTGTAGCGGAAGTTACTGTAGCAAATCACTGTAGCGGGGATACTGTAGCAAAATCACTGTAAGGACTGTAGCGAATCACTGTAGCAGTGACCAAGACTGTAGCGGAAACACTGTAGCAGCGACGGAAACACTGTAGCGGCGATAGAACACTGTAGCAGAAACACTGTAGCAGCAGCGGAAACACTGTAGCGGGGGCACTGTAACATTGACGGAAACACTGTAGCATTGACGGGAGAGAGTTACAACCTAAGTGAATATATGAAATACTCAAAAATGCAACAAGAGCTAGGTAACCCTATATGCTTATCTAGGATGATGATATATCAAGAAATGCAATCCTAGATATCAAGAGCTAAATGACATGGCAAATAACTTAGCTAAACATGGATAATGAAAACCTAGCAATCTATCACAATACAACTCTCAAACATTCAAAACACTAATCTCTAACTTGTATCTAAGATATATATATCAATGACATACAAGTAATAAAAGAGATTGCTTGGGAAGAAAGACACAAAATATCTAAGATATAAGTGAAAAACTTACCAAGCAAAGTGAGATGAAAAATCCATGCAAAAAGATATCTAGATGATCAAGAAAGATGCTAGATGGTGTTTGATGGTCATGGAATGATGTTTGAGTAAAGAAAGGTGAGTTCTTGGTGAAATATTTCTCTTGGAAAAATATACCAAGTAAAAAATGGCTCTTGAACTCTCTAAAAACGACCTAAGATGAAAGCCACATATATATATGAGATCCAAGAAAAGTGGTGCCGTTTTGAATAAAACGTTTCAGCTTCTCGCTGACGAATTGCCGCGGTCACAACTGCTGCGGTTGGTCAACCGCGGCACAGCAAAAATCATTGTGGCTCGACTGCTGCGGTTGGTCAGACCACGGCAAAGACAATTTATCTCTGTCGCTTGAGTGCCGCGGTTATCCAACCGCGATAGGTACCGCGGCAGAGATAATACATCTCTGTCGCGTGAGTGCCGCGGTACGCCCATGACAGTGGCAACCGCGGTAGAGAAGGGCAGAGCCTTCTCAGCGACACCTCTCATAGAAAACACATGCAATTGTGCAAGGGTCAAAAGAAATGCATCCTAAGCCTAACATGATATGACATTAATCACAAGATGCAAATAAACACATGCAAGAAGAGAGAATAAATAATCAATAATGCACACAAAATATAACCACAACATTCAAGAAGAATTATGCAAGTGTTGTGTGTGTGTGTGCAGCTATATCTCTTCAAAGCAAAGCAAGCACAAGAAATATACATTTGGTGCTTCTCCTCTTGAGGTCTTGAAAGCTTAATCTACCCTTACAAAAACCCCAATTGTGGTTTGTCTACGAAATAAGCCAATCAAAGAAAAGGAAACCTTACAGGTAGTTCTAAGTGAAAGAAGCTTTAAAGGAGAAAAGCAACTTCTTATACAAATATTGTATTTAAGAGGAAAAGTGCATAATTGGATGCTAAGGTATCAAGATTCTTCTTTCTCTTGCAAGACGTAGGCACACACACACACACACAATTCATTCATATGTGTCCCTGCATTGTTGTGCTACATTTGGTATAACACATTCACACACCAATGAAGTATGCTCAAGCATTGAACTCATATCGTCATACATTGTAGAATTGCATGTTTTAAGACTATGTCTAGGAAATGGCATACTTGTGTGATCTTGTGTTTATATGTTTGTGTTTTATTGTATTTGAACTTGAACATGATCTCATTTGATTCTTTATTGAGTCCCGGTTATTTCAGTTACTCATTCATTAGGTTTCAAGTCCAAACGATGTAACTTCGCTACTTTGCATTCTCATTAATTGAGTTGTCTTCATCTTCATTTTCCGAGATGAATTCTCAACCTTTTGTCAAAGTTTCATAGTCGTCATTGTGCATGAGGGAGTCATGATTCGTAATCTGAAGATGGATTCGAAATCAGAGTTCGAAGGCCAGGATATAGCCGAAAAACACGAGCAGAGCGCGAGGGAAGCTTGTAAGGAAGGGTGTGTGAGGAGGCCGTAAGGCTCACGGCCAGTAGCCTCCTCTGCCCCCGTGTGCCTCACGTGCCCC
Source organism: Acer saccharum (assembly GCA_030490815.1). NCBI lineage: Eukaryota > Viridiplantae > Streptophyta > Magnoliopsida > Sapindales > Sapindaceae > Acer > Acer saccharum. Next base: position 23,398,377 of record CM059878.1, read on the forward strand.
TCACAGGGTGCTGAGGTGGCACATGCTGATTGGCTGCCCGTTTTCCCTCTCTCTCTTTTTTAAATACTTTTCTCCTTCCTTCCGAACATAACTTGAAGAAAAATTGAAAATAGAAGTGTGCAGATTTTCTTCTTGATTTTTGATTTCTTATTTTGATAATAACTCTATTATTTCAACTCGAAATTGAGTGATTCACAAGCCAAAAATATTGTTCTTGAAGAGAGCTACAAACCCCAAGCATTTTTAGAGTCATTTGAGTTCGTGATTTTTAGCAACAGGTAGATTTAAATCCGAGTCTTGTGATTTGTAGGTGAAACATCTTCTTCTTACTTTCTCTTTTTATCATCTCATTTAATCTTCATATTTGATTGGTGAAATGTGTTAAGAAAGATGTTAATTCATACTTGAGGTTTGTTTTATCGCTTGTTTGTTGAGTTTTAGCTTTGTAATCCTTTTTGAACATATTTTAGCTAAGCTTGATTAACTTGAAATTGATTATAGAAATGATTTGTATGATGTGCTTCATGATGATTTCTAGGTTTAGTTTCATGATCTAAGAACTAGGTTTTTGAGCTTAATATTGAATATTCTCATCTTGTTCTTATTGATTCACATGTCTTGATTTCAAGATACATTTGTGATTGTTTGTTGAAAGCATATTCTAGTTTATCATCGAACATGTTCATAGAGCTTGATTGATCATCTTGTTCTATTTGATTGTGTTAACCGGAAAAATAGGCAATTAATTCAAGGAAGAGCTTTCCCCATTAAAGATCCCCCATCACTCCCTAGTACCCACTGTGGAAATATCCCCGATCACTTTAAAGCACCTAATGAGAAGAAAGGCCCGGTCTATCACGTACCGCGCCTCCCCTTCCCCTGACACACATGGTTAGAGCGCGGCTCATCAAGGAACCAGGCTCCCCCAAGAACGCCTATTAAAGGGGGACCGGTCCACCAAGGACCTCGCCTCCCAAACGCGGTCCTTCCAGGACCCGGCTCCCCTAGAGCGCCTAGTAAGAGGAAGGACCTGGTTCAATAGAAGACCCACTCCCCAACCAGTAACCCGGTTAGGAACCATCCTAAGCAGCGCCTACCTAGTCATGCATAACCCACTCCCACAACTAGAATGACCCACTAGAGAAGAATTCCTTGGACCGTTCTAGACAACCCCCCACTCCAAAGGGCTGACGTCGGTCATAGTAACCAACAAGCCACGACCCTTCCAAGGGCTGACGACAGCCCTCACCCCCAACGCACAGGGGATGAAGGAGGGACTGGAAATACCTGCAAAGCTTCAGCACCAGCCTATTAATGTGAGGCAGCAAGCACAAGTGGGGAAAGATAAGCAGCCTACAGTCGGGATTGTCTACTGGCCACATTGCATCAACGGTTGAACCTCCCTCCATCTCAGCCTTAATTAAAGGTCAATTATCTCATATATGGAAGAGGATACTGTGATCCCCCAGCAAAATATTCACAGGAGCCCAACAAGCATGAAGAAAGAAATTGTGGAGGAGGGTGCCTGATAGTATGCAGCGGGACAGGCGCTGACATTGTCCCCCGCCAGACCAGATTTTGATAACAACTTTCCACTGCTGCAATGACCCCATCCATCCAGTCAAAACCTCTGAAAACACCACCTGTTCGCCATATCAGTCCTACAGAAATGCCTATATGGACTTAAGGCGTAGGTGTAACGATCAAGGCCCTCTAAAGCGTGTGACCACCACGGCCTTGCTCTAAAGTAGAGGCTAGGATCAGCCCCGCCAATTTCGCCCTAGGAACTAGGGCTCCCACCTACCAAAACCAAGCCCCTAACGGAGGAAGAGCCCGGTGGTGCAATCCTAACCCTTGATTTTGTACTGTCGCGACTGTTGGCAGGAGGGAATGGTGAAGATGGAATTAGGGATGAAACAAATTATAGCACGGTGTGTATGAAACTATCTAGAGGGGGGGGGGGGGGGTGAATAGATTTTAAGCTTATTACCCAATTTTTCGTATTAAGTCAAAATTACGAAATTACCCCTAAATAGATAAAGCAATAAATCAAGTATAAAATGCGGAAATTAAATAACACTTGATTTTTACGTGGAAACCCTCACGGGAAAAACCACAGGCTAGTAAGTAAGCCACACTCGAATCTCGAATCCACTAAATGTGTAAAACGATTACAACCTAATCCCGGAAGTAATTACACACCTACCTAATCCCGGTATGAGTGAATCTAGTCCAATTTGCTTGCGATCTAAGCAACCTAATCTCGGAAGCTACACACAAGACTTACTTTCTCAATGAAGAGAATAACACCCTAAGTGAATATATGAATATCCAAAATGCAACATAGAGCAAGGGAAACCCTATATGCTTATCTAAGATGATTAATATGCAATTAGAACAATCCTAGATATTAAAAACTAAATGACATGTCAAATAGTTTAGCTAATCAAGATTAAGCACAAAACCTAATTAGCTATCACAATACAACTTCTCAAACATACATCACACTAATCTCAATCTTGTATCCAAAGTATATAAAATAACATACAAGTAATTAATTGAGATTGCTTGTTAAGAGAAACACAAAATATGTAAGATATTAGTGAAAAGCTTACCAAGCAAAGTATGATGAAGAATCCATGCAAGATGACATCTAGATGATCAAAGATGATGCTAGATGATGATTGATGATCATGAAAAAGTGTTTGAGTAATTAAAAATGGGTTCTTGGAATTTTTCTTCTCTTTGAAAAATATCCTAAGTATGAAATCTGAATATGAACTCTTGTAATTGACCTAAAGTCAAAGTGGCATATATATAAGGGGCCAAATCAAAGTGTGGTCGTTTTGATAAGTTGGCCTGAAATTTGCCTTGGGCGCTGTACGTAGGGCGCTTCTGTACAGCACCTGTACAGCGCCCCTACTCTATTCTCACGGAAAAACAGAGGGGCGCTGTACGTAGAGCACCATGTACAGCGCTTTGTACAGCACCTGTACAGCGCTCGTACAGCGACCGAATTAAATCGATCAGGTTTGTACAACGCTCAAAGGGGGCTGTTCGTACAGCGCTTCTGTAGAGCGCTTTTGGGAGCACCCAATGCAAAAATGCAATCCTAAGTCTAAGCATGACAAGGCAATTGGATATGCAAGATGCAATCAAACTAACATGCAAGAAGAGATGTTAATGAACATTAAAGCACACAAATAAGACACATAACATACAAGGATTAAACATATGCATGAGTTGTGAGTGAGTGCAACTATCTCTTCAAGACAAGTAAGCACATAGAAATTTACCTTCGGTGCTTATCAAGACGAGGTCTTCAAAGGGCTTCGAACAAACCTACCAACACCTAGGCTACCCTTACAAAGAACCCCTAACATGTGGTTTGTCCACGAAATGAGCCAATCAACAAATGGGAACCTTACAAGGGATTCCCATCTAAATGAGCTACTCCCACCTACCCCCCACCAGAGACACTATAAATACCCTTACATTCCAAGAATAAGGGGTTGGCACTTGAAAACCTAGACTTCTACTTGGCTACTACCTCGCCTAACCCAAGCTCCTATGTGTGATCTACTTGGCTACTACCTCGCCTAACCCAAGCTCCTATGTGTAATCTACTTGGCTACTACCCCGCCTAAATCAAGCTCCTATGTGTGACCTACTTGGCTACTACCCCGCCTAATTCAAGCTCCATTACGTTACTTCACCTAGCGACAAGTTATTCTTAGTTCCAACTCCCATACATGATAATGTACTTGGCAGTCATGCTCTTTCCCTTTGTTGTAATAGCTCGTCGTAGCAAGCAAAGCGGTTTGTAATATATCACATCGTTAAATAATAGAAAGCCCTCTCATTTACTGTAGCAAGCTACCCCTGTCACACTCCCCCGTATAGCCTAAATATACTATCTCAACCTCATTCCTTCTAGCAGGACTGGTCCTATCGTACTTGTATCGATCCCTAGCAACCGGATCAAGGGCCCCCTCCGGTATCGACCCCGAGAGGCGAGGAGCCACCTCCTACCCGGTCTGGTCTGGACCAGCCGCGGTACACCCGTACGTCACAATCCAGGTTGTCCCGGGAGAATCCCAACGGATTTTTTAGGATAACAGTTTGGCGCCGTCTGTGGGAAACTCACACATAGTGTGTCTTTCCCTTCTCTCAAAGTATCCTAGTTATTTTGACAAACATGAGGTTGAGGTCTTCCACAAACCAGATCGACCCTTCTGGGCCCCGCTCCTACTTGTCTACCCACGGAGCTGAATCATCGGAGAGCACCCCCATGTAGGGCCAGCCACCACAGAGGGAAGGTCAGGCCTCGACCAATACGACTGCGGCCAAAGCTCTCCCCTCACCGGGACCGCTCTAACAAAGCACTTTCAACCACCATGTCACCAATTTCCTAGAGGGACTATGACAAGAGCTACTTGGTTCGCATTATGACACAGCGGGCCCCAGTAACTGCACACCTGTCTTTGATAGGCTGGGTCCCTCCAAAGCTATCTTCGACAGACTCGGTCCCATAGGGACACCAAGGGCAGTTGCACTAGAACCTTGGAGGGCCCGGTCAGAAATCAGAGTGCTTAGAGCCTCGCCGCCTCCGGCAGGCTGCCAAGCACGCCCTGCCACGACTGGGGCAAAGGAGAGATCCGGCATTGAGAGTCGTACTGAGGCCACACAAAATCGAAGCAGGATCTAGAGCCCTTCAGGGCAAGGCCATAGAGCCAGGCAAGAAGTATCAGCTGCCTCCAGGACCGCTGCCAGTCTCGTGAAAGGGGACAAGGTCGCATGGAAGACTAGATAAAGAAGATGGCGAAGCGCCTAACGGAATTGGAAAAAGACAAGGTCAAGTACAAGGGATTGAAGAAAGATCCCCTCGGAGAGATGAATGGCCCGCTATCAAGGGAAGTTCGACATGCTACCCTCCCTCCTAAATTCAAAATGCCAGAAAAGGTATATTCAGGCGTGGAAGATCCTTTGAGCCACTTAGAGTCCTTCGTACAGCAGATGGAGGTGCAGAGCGCCTCTCGGAAAGCTATGTACCGGATGTTCCCCTGTACTCTCACCGATTTCACCAAGACATGGTTCAGGAAACTCCCCTTGGGAGCGTTAACTCATTCACCAAGCTGTCAAGGGATTTCTGTGCTCAATTTCAAGGAGTCAAGTCACCTCCCAAGGACCTGATTCTGCTACAGTATGTGGTCTAGGAGCAATGAGAAAAGCTTAAATCCTATGTCGAATGCTTCCACAAGGAAGTCATTCAGATGGAGGTGTTCACCGAGAAGAAGACCCTCACCAATTTCTAGAAAAACCTCTGGGTCGGGAAACTATGGCGCTCCTTCAGCAAAGACAAACCTGAAACATACCAGGAGGCGTACAGCCGAGCTTTGGAGCAGGTGCAGCTAGATGAGCAGTATCGTATCAAGATAGAGCATGACGAGTCACGCTCGAACAAGCGACACAATGGGGACAACAAATAAAGAAAGGAGAAGGAACCGGTTCCCAAGCCCAGGAACAATCCCCCGAATCGGTCCACTTACCACCTACCTCCGCTCCCCCCTGGTAGGGCGCGCTCCTTTAGAAGGATATCCCCACCAACGAAGATCCGACGGACCTCGTCCCCAGTAAGAGAGGTTGCCAGAATAGCCTAATCGAAGGAAGAAGAATACACCAACTACACCCTCTTCAATGCCTCAAGGGAAACGATTTACCTAGCAATCCGAGACAAGGGACTTTTGAAGAAGCTTGACCCCATGAAGCTCCCAACAGATAGGAGAAACAAATACAAGTATTGTGACTTCCACCAGGACATAGGTCACAACACATCATAATGCTACAGCCTTCGCAACCAAATCGAGGGCTTAGTGAGGGGCGAGCTACTGGTGGAGTTTCTCCAACAAGTGAGGGACGTAATCAAAATGGGGAAGCAGGTCCAGAAGGAGATGAAGGAGCTGGAGGAAAGGAGGAAAGACCAAGGAAGAGACTTGATGGAATAGATCTAGATTGTCAACACTATCAGTGGGGGGCCCACCCTCGCTGATACATCCAACAACTCTAGAAAGAACCACGCCAGAAAAGTACCCCAACAAGATACAGGAAGCCAGGTGCTAAAGGTCAGCGGGAGTGCTTCAAGTCGTCCCAGCTCCACTCAAATCATATTTACGGAGGATGACGCCTATAACACGGTCCAGCCCCATGATGACTCGATGGTAGTTACTGTTCAGGTAGCAAACAACCGAGTAGCCCGGGTTATGATTGACATTGGAAGTAGCATGGATATAATTTTCAAGGATACGCTGGACCGCTGTCAACTCCGCTAACCTTGCTTCTACAGCTGCACCACCCTCTTGTATGGGTTCACCGGGGGCTCTTTGATGCCGGAAGGTTCTATCATACTCCCGGTGGCCATAAGAGAAGCTCCCCGGCAAGTGAACAACATGGTTGAATTCGTGGCGGTAGACATCCCAAGTGCCTACAATATGATTTTAGGGCGACCTGATCGCGCTATAAATGTTCACATTTAGCGCTCCCTTTTCCTTCCTTTTGTGTTCGTTTCCGAGCACTTCTGTGTGCATAACGTGTGTTTTTGTTAAGTTCAAGTATTATGACCATTCAGGAAGACGTTTGCATCAAAATTGATAAAAGAGGAGCAAAACCATGGGAAGAAGATGTGGCGGGACGAAGCCCGCGGCAGGAAGCCGCGGCACGAAGTGGCAGCCGTGGAAAGAATCAGCTAGACATGAGCTGCCAACCAAGGGACCTGAACTTGCCAAGTTATGCACGGTGGGTTCTTGCAGTGAGACAATTGCCGCCATCTCGAAGGTTTGAAGTCGCTAGAATCACTAATGTGGCACTGCGAGTTGTTCTAGCGGGAAAGAAGTCGCCGACAAGTATGCCAGAAGCCGCGGCGGGTTTGAGCAGTGGACATGAAGCCGCGGAACGAACCTCCCACGGGACGAAGCCGCCAGAGGCACATCCAAGGAAAAATTGGGCATTCCTTGCCGAACTTGAAGAAAGAGATATATATACTTCCTTCTCCTACAGAAAAAAAAGGGTGAAAAATATAGTGTAGTGATAGTTATTGGTAGTTCTTGGCTATTGCATCATAGAATAGATTATTGTCTTAAGAAGCTTATCACTTGTAGTATTTGTAGCAAAAAGGTATTAATCTTAGTAAGGTACTTAGTTCAACAATCTCTTGAGAGTTATTAGTGATCATTTTGGCTTGTATTTGCTGTAGAGAAAGGAGAGGTTTGGCCTTGGAATTGGTCAAGACTTCAAGGGTAGTATTTCTTCCTTTTCTTCATTCTTATGCTATACTCAATTATCATGTGTAACTAACCCACTTATGTTGGGGAATTTATGAAAGTAATGATGTAATCCACTTGTTACCACTTTTCCTATCAATCACTTGTGTATGTATGTATGTATGCTTAAATTGATGAAATCATGCCATGATTCTCATAATTAGAAGCATGGAATTGGTTATCTTAGAGGGATGGAATACTTAATTCCTAATTTTTGAATTGTGTATGTTCATCTAATACTCCTTGATTAGAGTGTGTTGTTCATAAGAATATCTTAAGCATTCATTCTATCAATCTTAGTTCTAAAACGTACAATCACTAATGATTAATCTAAACTTTAGATGATATATTAAGTGAATTGTCGGGTGTGCCAATTGTATAATTGGAACAACACTAGTGATTTGATCATTATTGCATAAGAGTGGTTACTTATGGTGCATCATTACTAAATTCATATGTTCCCTAGCATTTTAACTCTTTAATTGTAAACGTTTAATATCACGTTAGTTTAATTTAGTAAAGATTCACTAATTCTAGCATAGACCGATCGTCTGATTACCCTGTGGGATCGATACCCTTACTTTGTACACTATACTAGTTTAACAACTTGTACGATTGCAAAAGGTGAAACACTCGAGCGTCCATTAGTATAACCGTGGTAAAATAAACTACATCATAGTGTAATTAGAGATCCGGTTAGGACGCGTCACGACCCTTCCTCTCAAAGATTAGGGGAGTCCTCTCGATCTATCACAATGTCTTGAAATTCCTGGTAGACGAGGAAGTTGGAATCCTGAGAGGAGATCAACAAATGGCGCATAGGTGTTACGCCGTCTCGTCAAATCCCTATGCACTAGCCAAGCATTGCTCCCAAATCACCACAGAAGATGACCAGAGAGGACCGAAGGCGGGAGATCCTCCTCAAGCGAGGGGCCTCTCTAGTAACATGGAACCGCATGGCATAGGGATGGAGCACCTGGGAAGCATGTTAGAACAACCAGAAGTTGAAGAAGCGCCTAAAGAAGAGATGCCCGAGGAAGAAGAGAGAGGAAGACCGGCTGAAGAACTGGAAGAAGTCGTGATCAGGGAGGAAGATCCTCCAAAAACGGTAAAGATAGGATCCACCTTGACCTCCGAACATAAGGCTGCGTTACAAAGGTCCTCCGGGACTACAATGATGTGTTCGCCTGGTCCCACGAAGAGATGCATGGCATCCCTGCTAGCTTGGCGGCACACTGCCTCAATGTGGACCTAACCTTCAAACCAGTGAAATAGAAGAGGAGGTACTTTAACCTAAACCGTAACACCGCGGTACAAGAGGAGGTGGATAAACTTCTCCGGGCTGGGTTCATCAGGGAAGCACGATACCCGGAGTGGATCGCTAATGTAGTCATGGTCCCAAAGACCAATGGGAAGTGGCGGATGTGCGTAGACTACACTGACCTTAACCGCGTGTAAGGATTCCCGTTGTTTTTAATTGGCTTATTTCGTGATCAAATCATAAATGGGGATACTTTGTAAGGGTAGTTTAAATGTTGTTGTTAGTGCATTAGGCCCTTTGAAGACCTCATTATTGACAAGCACCAAAGGTAATATTCTAAGTGCTTTCTTGTCTTGAAGAGATAGTTGCACACACTCACAACTCATGCATATGTTTAATCTTTGTATGTTGTGTTTCTTTTTGTTGTGCATAAATGATTATTTACATCTCTTCTTGCTTGATTTTATGATTGCATCTTGTGTTGAAAACATCATAGCATTTAGGCTTTAAAGATGCATCTTGTTTGACTTTGTACCCCTTGCAAAATTGCTTGAGGGATACATTTTTGGGATTGTGCGCTGGTCCACCAGCGCCGGTCGACCAGCGCCGGTCGACCAGCGCCGCTCACCGGCGCAAATCGCCCAGTGGTGCGCCGCTGGTCGTGCGCTGGTGTGGACCAGCGCCGGCCACCAGCGCCGATCGCCCAGTATGGCGCCGCTGGACTGGCGCTGGTGGCAGCGCCTGACGTCCAGCGCTCAAGCCAAAATTGGCTTGTGCGTTGGTCATGCGCTGGTCCACCAGCGCAGGTCCACCAGCGCACAGAGTATTTTTCTGGCGAGTTTTCAAAACGACCTCACTTCACTTATGGCCTCTATATATATGCTAACTTGATTTTAGGTCATTTACAAGAGTTCTTATTCATGCTTCATACTTAGGATATTTTTCAAGAGAAGAAAAATACACAAAGAACTCATTTTTAATTACTCAAACACAATTTCATGATCATCAATCATCATCTAGCATCATCTTAGATCATCTAGATGTCATCTAGCATGGAATCTTCATCATACTTTGCTTGGTAAGCTTTTCACTAATATCTTACATATTTTGTGTTTAATTTATCTAGCAAATCTCAATTAATTACTTGATTGTTATTTTGTATGCTCTAGATACAAAATTGAGATTAATATGATGTATGTTTGAGAAGTTGTATTGTGCTAGCATATTAGGTTTTATACTTGATATTGATTAGCTTAACTATTTGACATGTCATTTAGTTTTGATATCTAGGATTGCACTTAATTGCATATTAATCATCTTAGATAAGCATATAGGGTTTCCCTTGCTCTATGTTGCATTTTGGATATTTTCATATATTCACTTAGGGTTGTATTCTCTTCAAGAGAAGCTAAGTCTTGTGTGTAGCAATCGGGATTAGGTTGCTTAGATCGCAAGCAAATTGGACTAGGTTCACTCATACCGGGATTAGGTAGGTGTGTGATTACTTCCGGGATTAGGTTGTAATCGTTTGCACATTTAGTGGATTCGAGGTTCGAGTGTGGCTTACTTACATAGCCCGTGGTTTTTCCCGTGAGGGTTTCCACGTAAAAATCAAGTGTCAATTTAATTTCCGCACCATATTACACTTGCTTGCTTATTTTATCTTGAGGGTAATTTCGTAATTTTGACTAACACGAAAAATTGGGTAAAAAGCGTAAAATCTATTCACCCCCCCTCTAGATAGTTTATACACACCGTGCTATATTTAGTTTCAATTGGTATCAGAGCGGGTTCCTAGACATACATAGGTGATCCTTGCTTTATTTTGGTGTGTTTTGCATTTTGTGTGATTTTTGATTATTCATACATTTGCATTCATTTCATTCATTCATAAACACTATGAGTGGAAACGGTGGAAATGGTGGTGGCCACGAAGGAGCTTCTAGCACAAGGCCTCCACTTCTTACCGGTTTGAACTATTCCCAATGGAAAGGGAAGATGGAATCCTACATATGCCAAATTCATGACCGTGCATGGATGGCGGTGGAAGACGGATATGATCTCCCTATGATGACTCCCGCGGGTGGAGGACAAGATGTTTTGAAGCCTAAGGCGCAATGGAACGCGCAAGAGTTTGAGGCTTCTAAGTGGAATAGGAAGGCGATGCATGCCATTATGTGTGCCATGGATGAGAATCAGTACAAGCTTATTCAGAATACTCAAATTGCCAAAGTGGCATGGGACATCCTTCAAGTTGCACATGAGGGAACCGAGGTGGTGAAGGAGTCCAAGCTTCAAGTCCTCCAAACTCAATTTGAGTTACTTAGGATGGGAGAGGATGAATGCTTCAACGACTTCGAAATCAAATTGATGGACATAGTAAATCAAAGCCATCAACTCGGAGACCCGTATTCGGATAGGAGAGTCAAGCAAAAAATTATGAGATCTCTCCCCGATAGGTTTGAATCAAAGGTGACGGCCATAGAGGAAAATAGTGGCTACATGGATATGAAGCCAAGTGAGGTAATTGGGCGTCTCCTTGCATATGAGTCTAGGAAGGCTCCTAGCAACACTACTCCTCCTAAGAAGTCTAAAGGAATAGCTTTGAAAGCATCTAAGGATGAAAAGGAGGCAAAGCATGAATCGGATGAAGACCTTGCCTTATTTGTGAAACGGTTCAACAAGGTTATGGGGTTCAAGAAGAAGAAGGGATTTGGGTCAAGAGGACAAGATTTGAAGAAAAAGAGTTCCTTCAAGAAGTTTGAGCCTAGACAAGAGAGGACCGAAAGGAAAGGGGTCCGATGCTTTGAGTGTGGTGGGATTGGTCACTTTGCCCCCGAATGTGCGAATCACAATGAGAGGAAGAAGGGTAAAGTGATGGCCGCCACATGGAGTGGGAGTAGTGATGGTTCCAATGAGGAAGATGAGTCTTCAAGTGAGGAAGAGCTCATGGCTAACTTCCTAGCTTTTGCATCTTCTCACAAGAGCAAAGTGCTAGTGAAAAGGAAGATTTGAGTCAAGAGGAAATTGACTCTAGTGAAGAAGAAAGTGACTCCTCTTCTAATTCCAAGAAGAAGTTTGTGGAGCAAAAGGTGCTTGCTAAATACCATGCCGAGTTCAATGATTTAGCACTTAAAAGCACAAGAAAGATTGAGAGGTTGAGAGAAGAAAACCTTGAACTTTCGGCTCACAATGACCACTTAAGTGAACAAGTGGAAAGATTGAAGAGGAGAGAGGATAAGTTAATTCAGGAGTTAGACTTGTCCAAGAGAAATGAAGAAGGCTTGAAGAGGGAACTTGTAGAAGCTAAAGGGTCCTTGGCTAGGATAGATTCTAGCACCAAGAAGCTTGATCATTTACTTGGTGTTGGAAAGAGTCCAAGTGACAAGAGAGGTCTTGGGTATGAAGATGGCAAGAAAATCTCAACCTCTAACAAGACCATATTTGTCAAGAGCTTGAAGAATGAAGAAACTTCATTTGTGCAACCTCCTAAGAAAAAGTTAGAAATAGGACAAAGTTCTAATGCACAAGTGAAAATGGGGCCAAGAAGGAAAACTCAAGCTCAACCTCCTAAGGTTCCTCAAGCCAACACTCCTCCCAAATTGGCTCACAAAGGAAAGAGACCAATCATGCAACCTCAAGCTTGGAAGCAACCAAGACCGGTTCAACAACGAAGATGGATTGAACCCTCATATCCACAAAGACATGGACGTACTCAAAGGCGAGGTATGATTCCCTTTTTCATTCCTATTTGTCACTTTTGTGGTTGTGATGGTCATATTAGACCAAATTGCTTTCAATATATTAAAATGTGTAGAAAACAAAGCATGATTGAAAAGAGAAAGAATAGAGCCAAGATGCATGTTTCTAGGAATGAAAATATTGATTTGCATGATCCTAGAAATAGTAGAGCACATGTACCAAAGGCCACTAAGAAAGCTAAAATTGTTGCTAAGTGGATTAGAAAGAATGAAATTGTTTGCCATGTTGCACAAATAGCCTTGAAGGCAAATTCTTCTAATTTTTGGTACTTGGATAGTGGGTGCTCTAGGCACATGACGGGAAACAAGAGTTTCTTCGAGACTCTTGTTATGGAGGAAGGTGGAAATGTCACTTTTGGTGATGGATCCAAAAGAAATGTTGTAGGGAAAGGAACCATTTCCGTTCCCGGATTACCCTCCTTATCCAATGCTTTATTTGTTGATGGCTTGAAAGCCAATTTAATTAGCATTTCACATCTTAGTGATGAAGGATATTCCGTCTTGTTCTCTAAAGATTATTGCTCTATCCTTAAACCCGATGGACAAACCTTGTTGAAGGGCATGAGATCTAGCGACAATTGCTATTGTCTTGAAGCTAGAATTGTATCTAATCATGTGTCCATGGATGAGCAAATTGAGTTGTGGCATGAAAGACTTGGCCACATGAACTTTAGGGATCTACGGACCCTTGGAAAGTTCAATTGTGTGCGTGGCCTCCCTAAGCTTGGGAAGAAAGCCAATGGTATTTGTGGACCTTGCCAACAAGGAAAGCAAACCAAAAGCATGCACAAAAAGGGTAAGTATCTCACCACCAAGGAGCCACTTGAGCTTCTCCACATGGACCTCATGGGTCCCATGCAAACCGAAAGTTTGGGTGGAAAGAGATACATTTTTGTTTGTGTGATGATTTCTCTAGATTTACATGGACATATTTTCTTAGAGAAAAATCCGAAACTTTTGATAAGTTTAAAATGCTTTGTACTAAATTGCAAAATGAAATGAATTCTAACATTAGAAGCATTAAACGGATTAGAAGTGACCATGGGAGAGAATTTGAGAATGCCACCTTTGAAACCTTTTGTAATGGTTTAGGCATCTCCCATGAATTTTCTGCTCCTAGGACACCTCAACAAAATGGAGTTGTTGAGAGGAAGAATAGGGTCCTCCAAGAGATGGCCCGTGTGATGTTGCTTAGCAACAATGTCCCTAGGAACCTATGGGCCGAAGCCATTAACACGGCTTGCTATATAGGAAATAGAGTGTTCCTAAGGCCCGGTACTAGAAACACCTCCTATGAGTTATGGAAAGGCAAGAGGCCAAATGTTAGCTACTTCCACACTTTTGGAAGCAAATGCTACATTTTGAATGACCGTGATCAACTTGGCAAGTTTGATGCTAAGAGTGATGAGGGTATTTTTATTGGCTATGCCTTAAATAGTAGAGCCTATAGAGTTTTCAATTTAAAGACTCTAAGTGTTATGGAATCATCCAATGTCGTATTTGATGATACTAGGCTCAAGTCTAATAATCATGAGGAGGAGGTTATTTTTAGTGATGATTCTCCTTTGGAGAAGGTTGTGGTGTCGCCTAATGTTGGGACATCTAATGTCAACAATGATGGCACACAACCTATTGATAGAGTTCCTCTCTTGGACTCTAAAGAACCCGCTCCATGGGTTAGGAAACTCCATGATAAAGAAGATATCATTGGAGAGGTAAATGAGGGTGTTAGGACTAGACGCCAACTTGCTAATCTTATTAGCTATACATGTTACACCTCTCAAATTGAACCCAAAAAGGTTGAAGAAGCCTTAAATGATGAATTTTGGGTTCTTGCCATGCAAGAAGAGCTAAGCCAATTCGAAAGGAATGAGGTTTGGACTCTAGTTCCTAGGCCTAAGACCACTAATGTCATAGGCACCAAATGGATATTTAGGAACAAATCCGATGAGGATGGCAACATAGTGCGGAACAAGGCTAGACTTGTAGCACAAGGGTACTCTCAAATTGAGGGTATCGACTTTGAGGAGACTTTTGCTCCCGTTGCCCGCTTAGAGTCCATTAGGCTTCTCTTGTCCATCTCTTGTGTGCACAAGTTCAAATTGCACCAAATGGACGTCAAGAGTGCCTTCCTCAATGGCTTCTTGCAAGAGGAAGTGTTTGTTGAACAACCTAAGGGGTTTGTGGATGCACACCACCCCAATCATGTCTATCGCCTCAAGAAGGCACTTTATGGGTTGAAACAAGCACCGAGGGCTTGGTATGAGCGCCTCACTCAATTTCTTGTTGACAACAACTACACAAGAGGTAGTGTTGACAAGACACTATTCATCAAGAGAGACAATGATGAGCTTTTCATAGCTCAAATATATGTTGATGATATAGTTTTTGGCTCCACCAACAACACCAAAGTCCAACAATTTGTTGATGTCATGTCTCTTGAATTTGAGATGAGTCTTGTTGGTGAGCTTAGTTACTTCCTAGGTTTGCAAATTAGGCAAATGCATGATGGGATTTTCATAACCCAAGCCAAATATGCTAAGAACCTAGTGAAGAAGTTTGGTTTAGAGAAAGCCAAACATTGTGATACACCCATGAGTACCACTTTGAAGCTAAGCAAGGATGCTAGTGGTAAAAGTGTGGAACAAACTCTATATCGTGGCATGATAGGTAGCTTGCTTTATTTGACCGCAAGTAGGCCCGATATATCTTTTAGTGTGGGTGTGTGTGCTAGGTACCAAGCGGATCCTAAGGAGTCCCACCTCTCTTCCGTGAAGAGGATCATTCGCTATGTGAATGGGACATCCAACTATGGGATTTGGTACTCTTTTGACACTAATGCTAGTCTAGTTGGCTTTAGTGATGCGGATTGGGCAGGAAATTGTGATGATAGGAAGAGCACATCGGGCGGTTGCTTCTTTCTAGGCAACAACTTGGTGTCTTGGTTTTGCAAGAAGCAAAACTCGATTTCCTTGTCCACGGCCGAGGCCGAGTACATAGCCGCGGGGAGTGGATGCACACAACTCCTATGGATGAAACAAATGCTTGTAGACTACGGATTCAACCAAGGTACTCTCACTCTCTTTTGTGATAACATGAGTGCTATTAATATTTCCAAGAATCCGGTTCAACATTCTAGAACTAAGCATATTGACATCCGCCATCACTTCATTAGAGAGCTTGTTGAAAATAAATGCATAGTACTTGAACATGTAAGTACTAATGATCAACTTGCGGACTTATTTACTAAACCCTTAGATGCTACTCGATTTAAAACTCTTAGTAGATCTATTGGGATATGTCTTGTGGAGTGATGTTCTATGATTGATCCCATATGGGGAACTCAAGCAAAGAGAGCTATTTTGCATTCATGTAACTTGCAAAAAATTTGAAATAACTTATGCCTCTTCTTTTGATTGCTTGAGTAAGCTTGGTTGTACATATGTATAT
Organism: Acer saccharum; assembly: GCA_030490815.1. Taxonomy (NCBI): domain Eukaryota; kingdom Viridiplantae; phylum Streptophyta; class Magnoliopsida; order Sapindales; family Sapindaceae; genus Acer; species Acer saccharum. The sequence continues at coordinate 23,414,165 of CM059878.1, forward strand.
ATGCTTTCAAATTCTATAAGTGTGAACCTTGCTTGTCTACAATCCATGTCATATTTATGTTCAAACATGCATTTTTGGACTAGGAGATTTACATAGGAAGTATGATGTGAATGACCTATAGTTATCTCCATGACATGATGTTTCTTAAATAACATGCTTATGCTAAATGAAAAAGCATGAAATTCATACAACATGCTCACATGAAAAGCATGAATTGATGATTGCATATTCTTAAAAATGCAAAACTTGTGTGAAAGCTAATGAGACTCAAAATGAATAAAGGATCTTGTATCCGTTCAAAGGAATTACATTCCAAATGTCTCTCTTTCTTTATTAGTTGAACATGGTTACTATCATACGGATATCTTATCCGGAAAAATCTAATAGGGTGCAAAGTCGCTCATGCCATGTTTCGCTTATAAAGTTGGATATAGTTACTCTTAAATTAAAATCAATAATCTCTATATCCTTGCTTTTTCCATGACATTGGTGAAATTGGTTTGAATTCGAATTAGAAACCTTTGTCATTTGCTTTGCCAAATACCATTGTATTTTGGACTTGAATGCTATATGTCTTGTATGCAAAGCATGTTGGATTCACACATTTTCTCAAATAAATCTCCTTGTTTCTCTCAAATTAATTGAAGTGCATAAAGTGACTTATATGTATATGCATATCTTGCATGCTTCTATCTCTCGTTGCTTTGAGTGACCCGGTTGGGGACTACTCCTTTGCCTATATCATGACAAAAAGGGGGAGTAGGAAATGGTAAGGGGAGTTGCAAAATAGAGAAGCTATTGTGCACTTTGGGGAGATAAAACATTAAGGGGGAGTAACCCTTTGAGGGGGAGCATTGCATTTATCATACATTGCATACATTTGCTAATGTTGTTCCTAAATTCTAAAAATGCAAATGCTTGGTATTATTCTCACATGATTAATCTCACACTTTACTTGAATTGGATTGTTAGAAACTCTTTTCAGGGATTGATTATTCTACAAGAGGATTGAAGACTTCAAGTTGCATTCTCTTATCTCTTTGTGATGTAGAATATCATTGTAATCCCGTAGTTTCTATTTCTTTGTGAGGATTTAATGTGAGTGATGGTTTTGTCACGAAATAGCCAAAGGGGGAGATTGTAAGGATTCCCGTTGTTTTTAATTGGCTTATTTCGTGATCAAACCATAAATGGGGATACTTTGTAAGGGTAGTTTAAATGTTGTTGTTAGTGCATTAGGCCCTTTGAAGACCTCATTATTGACAAGCACCAAAGGTAATATTCTAAGTGCTTTCTTGTCTTGAAGAGATAGTTGCACACACTCACAACTCATGCATATGTTTAATCTTTGTATGTTGTGTTTCTTTTTGTTGTGCATAAATGATTATTTACATCTCTTCTTGCTTGATTTTATGATTGCATCTTGTGTTGAAAACATCATAGCATTTAGGCTTTTAGGATGCATCTTGTTTGACTTTGCACCCCTTGCATGATTGCATGTGGGATGCAAATTTTGGGGCTGTGCGCTGGTCCACCAGCGCCGGTCGACCAGCGCCGCTCACCGGCGCAAATCGCCCAGTGGCGCGCCGCTGGTCGTGCGTTGGTGTGGACCAGCGCCGGCCACCAGCGCCGATCGCCCAGTATGGCGCCGCTGGACTGGCGCTGGTGGCTGCGCCTGTCGTCAAGCGCTCAAGCCAAAATTGGCTTGTGCGCTGGTCCTGCGCTGGTCCACCAGCGCACAGAGTATTTTTCTGGCGAGTTTTCAAAACGACCTCACTTCACTTATGGCCTCTATATATATGCTAACTTGATTTTAGGTCATTTACAAGAGTTCTTATTCATGCTTCATACTTAGGATATTTTTCAAGAGAAGAAAAATACACAAAGAACTCATTTTTAATTACTCAAACACAATTTCATGATCATCAATCATCATCTAGCATCATCTTAGATCATCTAGATGTCATCTAGCATGGAATCTTCATCATACTTTGCTTGGTAAGCTTTTCACTAATATCTTACATATTTTGTGTTTAATTTATCTAGCAAATCTCAATTAATTACTTGATTGTTATTTTGTATGCTCTAGATACAAATTGAGATTAGTATGATGTATGTTTGAGAAGTTGTATTGTGCTAGCATATTAGGTTTTATACTTGATATTGATTAGCTTAACTATTTGACATGTCATTTAGTTTTGATATCTAGGATTGCACTTAATTGCATATTAATCATCTTAGATAAGCATATAGGGTTTCCCTTGCTCTATGTTGCATTTTGGATATTTTCATATATTCACTTAGGGTTGTATTCTCTTCAAGAGAAGCTAAGTCCCCGGGATTAGGTTGCTTAGATCGCAAGCAAATTGGACTAGGTTCACTCATACCGGGATTAGGTAGGTGTGTGATTACTTCCGGGATTAGGTTGTAATCGTTTGCACATTTAGTGGATTCGAGGTTCGAGTGTGGCTTACTTACATAGCCCGTGGTTTTTCCCGTGAGGGTTTCCACGTAAAAAATCAAGTGTCAATTTAATTTCCGCACCATATTACACTTGCTTGCTTATTTATCTTGAGGGTAATTTCGTAATTTTGACTAACACGAAAAATTGGGTAAAAAGCGTAAAATCTATTCACCCCCCCTCTAGATAGTTTATACACACCGTGCTATATTTAGTTTCACACTCCAAGTAACCGCCATGGCTCTTCCTTTCTTCTTTTTCAAATTAGCACACTCCGGAGCAATGTGTCCAAACCCACTACACTCATAGCATTGGACACCCTTCTTGTGGTCCTTCTCTTGAGCTTGCTCCACTTTCTTGAAAGGAGCCTTCTTCTTTGCAAACTTTCCCTTGGAGCCAAACCCTCTCTTCTCAAATCTCATAAATTGCTTGAACTTCTTTGCCATTAAGGCAATTTCTTCATCCGAGTCTTCTTCATCCTTCTCAACCTTGACACTCTTCAGGGCAAGACTCTTTTGCTTCTTTGGAGGTGTAGTTGTAGGACCTTTCCTAGATTCATAGGCCAAGAGCCTTCCAATAACTTCACTTGGCTTCATTCTTGAGTAGTCACTATTTTCCTCCAATGCCGTCACTTTGGATTCAAACCTCTCGGGAAGTGACCTCATGATCTTTTGCTTGATTCTTCTATCCGAGTAGGGATCACCAAGTTGGTGACTTTGGTTCACTATATCCATGAGCTTCACTTGGAAGTCATTGAAGCACTCATCATCCTCCATCCTTAAGGTCTCAAATTGCGTTTGGAGAACTTGGAGCTTGGAATCCTTAACCACATCGGTTCCTTCATGAGCCGTCTCTAATATGTCCCAAGCTTCCTTTGCTATCCTTGTAGTTTGAATGAGCTTGTATTGGTTGTCATCCATGGCACATAGGATTGCATGCATGGCTTTGTTGTTCCATTTTGAAGCCTCAAATTCTTGTGGAGTCCATTGTGCCTTCGGCTTGAGGACTTCCTCTCCACCTCCCGTAGGAGTCATCATAGGTGGCGTGTACCCATCTTCAATCGCCATCCATGCCCGGTCATGAATTTGACTCACGTAGGCTTCCATTTTACCCTTCCATGAGGCGTAATTGACCCCGGTGAGCAAAGGGGGTCGTGTGCTAGAGGCACCCTCACCTCCCATTCCATTTCCACTCATTGTGTTTGGGTTTGAATGAAATGAATGCACACAAACAAGCTAAGCACACACAACAAATCAAACAAATGCAAGAGACTCTGACAAGAGCAAGGGATCTCCTAATTATGTTAAGGAACCCGCTCTGATACCAATTGAAAATAAATATAAACGTGTCCTAAGTAATCTAGAGGGGGGGTGAATAGATTTTAAACATTTTTACCCAATTTTTCGATATTAGTCCAAATTACGAAAAAGCCCCAAACAAGTCAATATACAAAAATAAGCATACAAGTGCGGAAATTAAAGGACACACAATTTTTACGTGGAAACCCACACGGGGAAAAACCACGGGCTGTTATGTGCGCCACACGAGAACCTCGAATCCACTATTTGCAAATACGATTACAAATTAGGTTGACCACATCACACCTAAATTTACTAATCCGTCTTTGCTACCCTCGGGCCTTTAATAGTGACTCTAGTTCCTTGCTTGCAAACTACCTAAGAGGTAAATACAAGACTTGTCTCTAAAGTGAAGAGATAGCACAACCTAAAGTGAATATGTGAAATACTCAAGAAGCTAAAAATGCAAGGTTAGACATTTAAGCTTATCTAGGCATGGATGAACATGTTAAACATTCCTAGATATCATATTACTAGATGACATGCATAAATCAACACCAAATAAGCAACCAAAGATCTATATGCATAATCTATCACAAAACAACTCACAAACCACAATAAAACAATCTTGAAGCTAAGTCAAGTCATAAAGATGCAATCTTGAATCAATTCAAGTCATAAAAAAGCTATCTTGTAAAGCAAGAACATGTAGATATGAGAATGATGTTCTAGATACAAGTCATGTGAGCAAAACTAAAAACCCTAAATGAAATCATCCTAGAATTATGCTAGATGATGAATGAAAGATGCAAGATGAAGGGTTTTTGTGATTTTGAAGCTTAAAGGTGAAGTCTTGATACCTTGGAGATGAAGATGCTCAAGAGGCTCTCAAAAGTGTAATTTTTGGTGTTATAAACGAGCCAAGGCAAACAAGACATATATATATTAGATCCAAGTGAAGTGAGGTCGTTTTGGCAAAAAACCTTTCAGCTTCTCGCTGACTCACTGCCGCGGTCTCGACTGCCGCGGTTGTGGAACCGCGGCAGATGTACCGCGGCAAAGGTCAAAATATTTCTGTGGCTCGACTGCCGCGGTTCCACCACCGCGGCAACATAACAGCGGCAAGCAAAAATATTGCTGTCGCTCAACTGCCGCGGTTGGGCCACCGCGGCAGGTGCACAGCGGCAGAGACAGGAAAATCTCTGTCGCTTGCATGCCGCGGTTTGGCCACCGCGGCACCATAACCGCGGCAGAGAAGGACTTGGCCTTCTCAGCAGCTCCTCACAAAGAACCAATAAGCAAACGTGCAAGTGTGTGAGGTGACAACGTGCATTCTTATGCAAAACAAGTTATGGCAAATAATAGGCTAGATGCAATCAATAAGCATGCAAGAGGTAAGCTTAAATAATCAAAGATGCACACAAAGAATACACACACAAACATACAAGTAAGAATTATGCGGGTGTTGTGTGTGTATGCAACTACATCTCTTCAAATTAGAGTTAAGTCAAGAAATCTACCTTCCTTGAAGCTCTTGATTCCACAATGAGGTTTTCTTTCATTCTAAGCTACCCTTACATATAGACCCCCATTGTGATTTTGCCAACGAAATACGCCAATCAAAAGTGAGGCATTTACAACAATCAACAAATGATTCACTTAGGTCCGATCCATTAATTTTAACTCATTCCACTAAAGAGCTCAAATTGAACTCTTAAATGAAGATAGAATAAGAAGATGTTCCTCATTCATACCCTAGACAATCATATTGGAGATAGTGTATCCTCGTGATTAATATCAGTAATCGCCAAGAGTTCATAGACCGCCTATAACTCTCCAAGTTACCATATTTACTCAGATGACCACGTTTTGAACTTGGATATTTTGACTTGTCCAGAAGCCATGTTTTCAATAGTCACTATCGAAAACTCAACGTTGAGATTTAATATCCAATTACCTCAAAACATCCATATGATGATATTATACTCTCATTTAATAAATGGAGCCACGATGTCCATATCTATAAATGAAGTCCTCTATCGATTAACAAATGAATATCACCAAACTATCGAGGATAGACTATGCTATATAATCGTACTCATTGATAACTCAAATGATACCACTTGCAACCATAAGTCCATCATTTATCTCAGGATTAAGATAGACTCTCCGATTGTCCTGATAATGAAAAGACTATTATCTATTGACGGTTCTAGATAAAGCTTTTCATTGTGATCCAGTTCAATGCACCCAGTGCACTAGATTTTTTTACTCGAAGACCCTCCGATGATTTTATACTCTTCATATCTCATTTGATCCCATTCAAATGCTAGTAAAAGAATTCTACAACTTTAACAAGGTAAAGGTGCCCAACCTTTAACTTAAGTTGTGAACATTATTCAAGACTAACTAAAGAATTGTGTCTTCCTCATACATATCCAGATGTACGAACAATTCTTCTTTTCTCATAGTCTTTAGACCTTATGATTATTTACTTTGACAAATATAATATTTAAACTATAAATGCTATAAGATTTATTAAACCAGAAATCACTTTATTAATATGAAAAAGATTGTTAATTACAATATTACACTCTTGTTATTGAGCATAATCCTAACAATCTCCCACTTGCGCTATAGCAAATGTGTCATATCTCTCATGCCCATGTTCTCTAGATGCCCATCGAAACTCTTATGAGGTAGAGCCTTTGTGAAGGGATCTACTAGATTTTCTGTTGACGCGATTTTGGTAATCGTCACGTCACCCCTTTGAACAATCTCCCTTAAAAGATGATACTTTCTTTGAATGTGTTTTCCTCTCTTGTGACTTCTTGGTTCTTTCGAATTAGCCACTGCTCCACTGTTGTCACAGTAAATAGTGTTCTGCTTATTCGCACTAGGAACCACTTCCAAGTCTATCAAGAATCGTCGGAGCCAAACAGCCTCTTTGGCAGCCTCGCATGCAGCAACATACTCTGCTTCCATGGTGGAATCAGCAATACAAGATTGCTTGATACTCCTCCATATGACTGCTCCTCCTCCAATAGTAAACACAGCCCCTGATGTGGATTTTCTAGAGTCAGAATCTGATTAGAAATCAGAATCTGTATACCCAACGGGAATTAAATCCCCTCCAGAGTATACAAGCATATTATCTCTCGTTCTCTTGAGATACTTGAAAATATGCTTGACTGCCGTCCAGTGATCAGGACCAGGTTTCGATTGAAACCTGCTAACTATGCCAACAGCAAAACAAATATCTGATCTAGTGCAGAGCATTGCATACATGAGACTTCCAACTGCCGAGGCATATGGAACTCTACTCATGAATTACTCTTCATGCTCATTCTTAGGAACTTGTTCATTAGAAAGTTTAATTCCATGTCTGAAAGGTAACATACATTTCTTGGAATCCTGCATGGAAAACCTAGACAAGATCTTGTCTATGTATGAAGCTTGGGATAATGCAATTGTTTTATTCTTTCTATCCCTTATTACTTGGATACCTAGAATAAAACTTGCTTCTCCTAAGTCCTTCATATCAAATTCTTTTGCTAACCATTCTTTTACTGATGTCAATACACCTACATCGTTTCTAATTAGTAGTATATCATCAACATAAAAAATCAGGAAAACCAACTTGTCGCCCTTAATCCTTTTGTATACACAAGATTCGTCAGGTTTCTGAATAAATCCAAAACCTTTGACAGCTTGATTGAACCTTATGTTCCAGGATCTGAATGCTTGCTTTAATCCATATATGGATTTCTGCAACTTGCATACCTTTTCCATTTGACCCTTTTCAATGAATCCTTCTGGTTGCATCATGTAGATGCTTTCGTCAAGACTTCCATTAAGGAAAGCTGTCTTGATGTCCATTTGCCAAATCTCTAGATCTAAAGATGCTGCAATGGATAAGAGTATCCTAATGGATTTAAGCATGGCCACAGGAGAGAAGGTTTCCTCGTAATCGATACCTTCTTTCTATGTATACCCTTTAGCTACCAATCTAGCTTTAAAGGTTTCCACCTTTCCATCCATACCTCTTTTCCTCTTGTATACCCACTTGCACCCAATGGGTTTTATCCCTTTAGGCAAGTCTACAAGGGACCAGACTTTGTTATCGAACATGGATTCAATCTCAGATTGCATTGCCTTTTGCCAATGGCGACTATCAACATCCTCCATTGCTTCCTTATACGTGTAGGGATCATCGTTGTCCGGGAGATTCTCCACTGATTCTCCCAGACCGATTTATCTTTCGGGTTGTGTTCTAACCCTCCCACTACGACGAGGAATGGTAGGTTGTTGATTTTGTGTTGGATCGGAACTTACAATTGGGTTAGGTTGTGTAGCCTCTCGTGGAATTGTATCTCCTGATATCTCATTCAGAACAATTCTACTTCTAGGTACAAAATCATTCATATAGTCATTTTCCAGAAATTTAGCATTTGTCGAAACAAATACTTTAAAATCTGAAGGACTATAGAAATAATATCCTTTAGTTTCTTTTGGATACCCTACAAATATACATGTTTCCGAACGGGACTCCATCTTTTCTGTCTTTCCTTTTAGCACATGCACAGGACAACCAAATATCCTTAAGTGTTGTAAACTAGGCTTGCGCCCAGTCCACAACTCATACGGTGTTTGAGGAACGGACTTAGATGGTACATCGTTTAGAATGTATATTGCAGTTTGTAAAGCATATCCCCAAAAAGAAATAGGAAGTGTTGAATAACTCAACATAGACCTAACCATATCCAAAGAGTTCTATTTCTCCTTTTTGATACCCCATTTTGTTGAGGTGTACCTGGTGCAGAAAACTGAGAAACAATCCCATTATCAATAAGATATTACTGAAACTCACCAGATAGATATTCTCCACCACGATCAGATCTCAAGATTTTTATGCGTTTCTCAAGCTGATTTTCTACTTCAGCTTTGAATGCTTTGAACATTTCAAAAGCATCCGACTTATGTCGCATGAGATACACATAGCCAAATCTCAAGTAATCATCTGTGAAGGTGATGAAGTATTCATATCCACCTTTAGCTTGAATGCTCATAGGACCACATACATCAGTGTGTATCAATCCTGAACATTCAGTGGCTCTTGCGCCTTTGGCCGAGAACGACCTTTTGGTCATTTTACCTTCCAAACAAGATTCACAAGTTGGTAGATCATCAACCCTTAAGTCACTTAAAGGTCCGTCACTTAAAGGTCCGTCACTTACCAATCTTTTAATCCTATTAAGGTTAATATGACCTAGGCGTAAATGCCATAGGTAGGTTTCATCTATTGATGATTTTACTCTTTTATTATTAGGTTCCGTTAATTCTGTGTCTAACGAGTGAGAGATATTTCTATGCAAAAAGTATAGACCATTTTCCAATGTACCTTGGCAAATAATTTTGTCATTCTTACTAATAATAAAAACTTTATTAAAAGTAACCGAATATCCAAATTTATTTAACAAGAAACTGAAATTAAATTCCTCTTGAATTGAGGTACATAATAAACGTCTATCAAATCTAAATGCCTTCTAGAATCCAAATAAACTCTAATATCTCCCACTGCACTTGCAGACACTAACGTTCCGTTGCCCAAGCGCAAATTGATTTCATTCTTACTCAGCCTTCTCCTTTCTTGGAACCCCTACAAGGAATAACAAACATGATTAGTGGCTCCAGAGTCTATGATCCAAGAATCTGTAGAATCTGCCAGAAAACATGTTTCAAGATAATTAACATTACCTTCTTCCTTCTTATTCTGGGACTTTGGGCAATTTCTTTTCCAATGTCCCTTTTCACCACAAAGGAAGCATTTCCCTTTGATCTTGGTTACTTTCTTGGTCTACTTCTTGGTAGGCCCAAGTTGCTTTTTCTTCTATTGTTTCTTGACCTTCTGACGAGTCTTAACAGTAGCAACTTTACCAACCAAATGAATCTCTTGACCTTTGCTTTTCACAAAGATCTTTTCAGCGCTTTGAACATCTTGCATCAGGCCTTGTAAGGTGTATTCCTTTTTGTTCAAAGTGTAGTCCAATTTGAACTGATCAAAGGAATCTGACAGAGAATTGACAACCATATCAATTTTTGTCTCACCATCTATCTCAGCGCCATGCAGTTCAGCAATGTTGAGATGTGCTATGACTTTCATCATGTGATCCTTCACAGCCTGTCCAGGTTTCATCCTAAGATTCATAAAAGCAGTCACTGCCTTTCTCTTAGTCGTCCTGGACTTCATAGCAAACATCTCCTCTAGTGACATCATTATATCAGCAACAGACTCCATTCCTTCATGCTGTTGTTGCAACACGTCGGAGATAGTAGCCATAATGTAACATTTGGCCATATCATCTGAAGTCTTCCACTGCTCATACTCATCTCTTTGCATTATGCTAGATTCATTATTAGGAGCAGGTGGTTTAGGAGTAGTCAGAACAAACTTATGTTTTTCACTTTGCAGCAACAACCCAATTTTCCTTTTCCATGTGACATAATTATCTCCAGTTAAAGTGTTATCTTTTAGGATGTTCATAAGTGATGGGGTCATGATTTCTGAATAAAACAAAATATATATGAGTAAATAATCATGATAAAGCACTTTCAAATATTTATCTTGATTTAAATAAATAACTCAATCATAAAAATTCAACGGTAATCTAACACCCATAAATGTTACGCCTCCTTTGGGAGTTCGCACTATTTACTAGTTAGACTAGGTCCCACCTAATTGTTAACATAACAACCAGCGTTTTCAATTTTAGCCTTGCAATTTTACTGACAAGAACTCTTGGGAGGATATCAATAAAATTACATTGAGTGTGTTACCAAGATATCGACCCTCAATTTTCTCTCACGAAAATCCCTCCTTGGGGAGTAGATCTCGTTTGAGTCAATTGTCTAGTCTATCCTTGTAAGGAAGTATGTTGCTAAATTCCATTCATGGACGTCCCTTGGGGGGATTACCAATAAACAATAAAGCTCAACTAACCTTGGAGGCTATAGGTGTTACAAAACACCTTCTCCCACTCAATTATTTAAGGCGTGTGATTAAATCCCATAGAATGATTTACCAAGTTATCTAGATGCCAATTTAGATACCTAAATCATTCAATGCATGTTCATACCAAAAGAGATATATGAGTGGCACTCCTATTCTATATGACATGTTATCATACAATAACAAATATTGTAATATTTATGCAAAAAATAAATAGCCACAATTTTGGTCCATCCTAGAAAAGCATGTAAATTACAATTTGTCAGGAATACAAGATCTTCAAGTGGCCATCAACTATCCGCGCATCCCTCGGCTGCCCCATAGGCGTGCACAGCCCACAACCCTACAAAGGGGCTGCCGTGCGCAGCCCACCATGATATGGGCTTGCCATGCGCAGCCCAATCCACTCCTAAGGTGCGCACGGTGCTCATTCTAGGTTCCGGTTGCTTCCTTTTCTTCAAGTCTTCGAATCATCAATGCTCGAATACATTACAGCAGTATTTAAACAAATAAAATACTGCAGTATTTATTACAATAAAAAACTGCACTATAATAAAAAAAAACTGCAGTAAATTTTAATACATAAAAACTGCACTATTTAATTACTATAAAAATAAAAGAAAACCTAGCAACTACCAAGAAGGAATTATGGCGATGATAGACCACCCTTCTTGTTACAATTCCAAAACAAAAATTACATTGAAAATCTAGGACCAAAATCGAGCAACAACAATCCACATAAAAAACATATATAAATCCATACATCCACATGTAATTATATATGCGAATACCTAGAGTGCCATCTCTTTCTAAACATGCATAATCACAATAAAAAAGAAATAGATTCACGTATATATACGTTAATTAATTAAAAGGGTTCAACCTAGGCTCTGATACCAATTGTAGGGAAAAATACGGTCAACGCAGCGGAAGCGAGACAAAAAACAAGTTTAGTATATTTAAAAAATTTTCCTTTGATGAACCTTAACCCTTTAAATTAATTAAACATATATATTAACAAACAAAAGTAGAATACCTTTTGTCGCGTGATCCGATTGACTTACGTCGATGGTAATCCGCAAGATCTTCAATTCTAGCACGAACGTGAATCACCTAGGAGCGTGGTCTCCATTTTCTTTGAATTGCGTACCTGAGAATGGATAAACAAAATCTCTTTTTCTTATTGTTAGTCACAAAACAACCAAAAGACTACAAAGATTATTCCGATCACTTTTGAGTTCTCAATCTAATGATCGAAACTCGCGTGAACCTTATTCGAAGTTGTACACACAAGCCTATTGATGTATAAGCAATTAGTGTACTATCGAAAATAGAATAATCTCTTCTCTCTTTTTGTCTTGGCCGAATTTTTGCACACACTAATCACTAGAGTAGGATTTATTTTCTAAGCAAAAGAAATAATTCTCAAGCCAAGCAAGTAGGGTGGCCGAATTTCATCTCTTCCCATATATAGGGTGACCGAAATTCCACTCCTTTTCTTTTAGGGTTGCCGCATTCTCTAGTGTAGGAGGTTGTAGGTGACCGAAATCCTCACTCCAAGAGGATTTAGGTTTTACCAAAACTCTTACACTCTTGAGAATCCAAACCCTAATCCAACTCTATAGTGTAGTATTAAATTATGACTAAATTAAAAGACTTCCTATTTGATTAAATAAATAAGCCTAATTATTTATTTTCTTACCAAACAAGTCTTTTACTTTTAGTATACTACTTCAAATAGTATAATTCTAGGAAACATATTTCCTGATCAGAAAAAGATTTTGTTTCTTAATTAAATAATTAATTAATAAATTAACTAATTCTCATTTAATCAAACAATATAATAAAATAATATTTTTGACTAATTATTCTGCCGCCCACATCATATATATATGGGCTTAATATTATTTTCTTATTTTATTTAATCCATTAGACTTTAATTAAAAAGCCCACATGTGAACCAGACTCATTCTTACTAAAAGAAACAAGCCCACATGTCTTTCATTAATATATTAATATAATTGATCAGCCCATTAAATAAATAATGTGCAAATTATATTCTTAATATATTAAATGCAATTCTAGATGGACCCATAAATTGGTCCGGTAGAATATATCAAGTGATCTATGCAAGTCCGTGTGGATTGGGGATCTTGGCGGGCTATCTAAATTTAAGCTTCAATAGACATAACCTAATCACAATCAACAAATGATTCACTTAGGTCCGATCCATTAATTTTAACTCATTCCACTAAAGAGCTCAAATTGAACTCTTAAATGAAGATAGAATAAGAAGATGTTCCTCATTCATACCCTAGACAATCATATTGGAGATAGTGTATCCTCGTGATTAATATCAGTAATCGCCAAGAGTTCATAGACCGCCTATAACTCTCCAAGTTACCATATTTACTCATATGACCACATTTTGAACTTGGATATTTTGACTTGTCCAGAAGCCATGTTTTCAATAGTCACTATCGAAAACTCAACGTTGAGATTTAATATCCAATTACCTTAAAACATCCATATGATGATATTATACTCTCATTTAATAAATGGAGCCACGATGTCCATATCTATAAATGAAGTCCTCTATCGATTAACAAATGAATATCACCAAACTATCGAGGATAGACTATGCTATATAATCGTACTCATTGATAACTCAAATGATACCACTTGCAACCATAAGTCCATCATTTATCTCAGGATTAAGATAGACTCTCCGATTGTCCTGATAATGAAAAGACTATTATCTATTGACGGTTCTAGATAAAGCTTTTCATTGTGATCCAGTTCAATGCACCCAGTGCACTAGATTTTTTTACTCGAAGACCCTCCGATGATTTTATACTCATCATATCTCATTTGATCCCACTCAAATGCTAGTAAAAGAATTCTACAACTTTAACAAGGTAAAGGTGCCCAACCTTTAACTTAAGTTGTGAATATTATTCAAGACTAACTAAAGAATTGTGTCTTCCTCATACATATCCAGATGTACGAACAATTCTTCTTTCCTCATAGTCTTTAGACCTTATGATTATTTACTTTGACAAATATAATATTTAAACTGTAAATGCTATAAGATTTGTTAAACTAGAAATCACTTTATTAATATGAAAAAGATTGTTAATTACAATATTACACTGTTGCTATTAAGCATAATCCTAACACCACCTACCAAAGGCTGGTCAACAAGCTATTCAAGGAGTAGATCGGTCGTACCATGGAGGTCTACGTAGATGACTTGATAACCAAATCACAGCATGTCGAGCAGCACCCCGACCACCTCAGGGAGACCTTTGAGGTGCTTCGACAGAACCAAATGCGGCTGAACCCAGACAAGTGTGCATTTGGGGTTTCAGCCTGGAAATTTTTGGGCTTCATGGTTCACAAAAGGGGGATTGAAGCAAACCCAGAGAAGATTAAAGAAATACTCAAACTCTAGGCCCTCACCACTCTAAAACAAGTACAAGGATTGGCCGGTCATCTTGTTGCCCTCAACAGGTTCATATCACGGTCCATTGACAAATGTTTCCCGTTCTTCCAAGCCATCAAAAAGGGAAGAGGGATGAAGTGGGATGGGGAGAGTGAACGCGTCTTTAGAGAGCTCCAGAGTTACCTTTCCAATCCACCGCTACTTGTCAAACCACTGCCGGGGGATGTACTGCAACTCTACCTCGCGGTATCAAACATGGCGACTAGCACGGCTTTGGTAAAAGAATGCGAGGGTGGGATCTAAAGGCCCATCTACTATGTAAGCCGTTCCTTTAGCAAGGCCAAAAGGAACTACAACCAGCTGGAAAAGCTCACCTTCGCCTTGGTAGTTGCAGCGGGCAAGTTACGCCCTTACTTCTAGGCCCACTCAATAACCGTTCTAACAAACCTCCCTCTCCGCTAGTTCATGCAGCAACCGGATGTGTCAAACAGGCTGGTCTTGTGAGCCCTCGAGCTTACCCAATATGACATTACCTTTAAGCCCTGCGCTGTAATCAAAGGACAGGCTCTAGTAGATTTTGTGGTGGAGTTCAGCAGGAACCCCAACTCCCATCCTGAAGGAGAGCCCGCTGCCTACCTTGGTGGTGCGCCATAGGATAGTTCTATAAACTATCATAAATAATGGGCGTAGTCATGTTTATCTGCAAGTGCACGGATCTTTACGATCGCGTAGCAGCAAGTACGATTCGTTCCACAAGGAAAGTATGGTACACTTGAGTCAGTTCTACGTCTATGTTATAGACACGCTATTTACACTAATTACAAGCAAGAAAAGTAAAAGGGAGAGGGTGGCAAGCAATTATTTAAACTAAGATGGCTAGGATGGAAAATTAAACTATGCATATCCTATGGTCACGGATACGTAATTTCTAATTACAACTACAACTAAAGAGGTGTAAACACAAGACAATTCTAATTAATCTAAATTAACTAAATTATCAACTAAGTAAGCAAATAGATTAACACTATGTCACTATAATTAAATTACACTAATTAACTATAACTAACTAAACTAACTAATTCTTGCAAGGTTATGCAAGAGCATGGATAAATGAAAAGGGATATTATCAATTGATCACAATTAAGTACACTAGTTCTATGGCATAGGTAATTCAACAACTACCACTCTAAATATTATCAACTAATGATCTTAGAATGACAATAATAGAGGAATTACACCTAGAACATAAGATTAGTCAATAAGCATGATCATGTACTTACTAAATAAGTCTTTTCCAATATAACTAATCAAATGTTATTAATCAAGATACATGTTACTAATTCGTCAATCAACAATATACATCCATTCAATTTAACTCAATTCAACATTCAATAGCTAAATATGGATATGATAAATATAGAGATCAATCAATTACAATAATAAGTCATATGAAAATCAATCCCTCAACATAAAGAGTATATTACACATACATGTTACATGAATCACAAATAATGGAAAGAAGTAATAGATAGAAGTAACCACAAGATGGTAATCTTCTTGTCTTCAATGAAGCTCCAAATCTACTCCTTCCAAGCTATGAAGCTCACATGCAACCATGTAGTGTGTGTTTAAGTTATCTAAGCTATTCTAATTGTTTGTAAGCTAGGTAGAGTTTATTCTAAGTTATTGGGTGTAATTTAGTCTAAGAGGATGTGTATTTGGATATTAGAGAGAGTGTTTTAGGTTATAAGAGGATAAATATATATAGGGAACTGTTTTGGGAAGGTTTGGACGTGCAAAACTCCAAGGTCGGTCGTCCCAGCGAGTTCAGAACACCAGGCTCGAGGGTTTATTCCGCCGTCGGAAGTCGCCGGGGATTTTCGGAGGTTGGCCGTGAGTTCTGACCTTCTGGACCGCTGGCTTGTTCCCGCCGCAGGAAACCGATGATATTCCGCGAGTTTGGATGAGTTTGGGCGGCCAAGAATCCGCTAGAAGTGTGCGTGAAGCTTGCACAATCAATGGAGTTTGGTGGACTTGGATGGGAGGCAAAACTTATGCATGAAATGCCCAAAGTGGACCCATCTTGACCGGAGGATGACCGGCTACCGATCTGGGTAGAAAATCACCGAAAATTGGATGGGTCAAATGCCGGGTCAGACGGGTCAAATGCCGGGTCAGATCTGGGACACGCGGGTCGTGGTCGACCCTGCTGGAGGTAGAAGATGATGACGTCACACTGACACGTGCAGAGGCCAAAACGACGCCATTCTGCTTGCTGACGTGGCGCTGATGCCTGCCTTGGTCGGCGAATTACAATTAGCCCCCCTGATCTTTGGCATATTCACAGAATCTTTAATATTTCTCCGAATATTTCACTTTAGCCCCTGATTTCTCCATAATTACCACAATGCCCCTGAATTCCTCTAATCACCTAAAACACTTATTTACACCTTATTAATTACACAAAAATGCTCAGAAACGAATATAAAAGATAGGAAAAGGGAGCGCTAAATGTGAACATTTGGAGCATGATCACTTGGCAACAATGTCCCAATTCTCGGTGAAGAATGGCCCTCTCAATCAAAAGTTTGGACGTTGTTCGTTGATGGAGCCTTCAACCAACATGGCTATAGGGCGGGAATTGTACTGATCGACTTAGAGGGGATCGAATCCTCCCACTGCTCAAGATTCGAATTTAAGGCCACTAACAATGAAGTGGAATAGGAAGCGCTCCTGGCCGGTCTGAATGTCGCACGGGAGTTGGGAGCCCAGTTCCTTGCCATCAAGAGTGATTCTCAGTTAATCGTAAACCAGGTAGCTAGATCCTATCAGGCCAAGGGTGACAACATGTCCGCTTACTTAGAAAAAGTAAAGCAAGCAACCAAGATGTTCCAAATGGTCAAGATTGAGCAAATACCTAGAGGGGCTAACCATCGAGCAGACATTCTCGCCAAGATCACAACATGAGGAGGGCAAACCCCCTTAAAGAAGTCCGATTACAACTTTTAAGCAGGTCTAGCATTGCCAAAACGGCTGAAGTCCACCCGGTAGACCGCATCCCATGCTGGATGGATCCCATCGTAGATTACCTCCATAGCCAGAAACTCCCGGACGACCCAGCAGAAGCTAGAGCGATAAAGAGAAAGTTGACCCGATACTGCTTGGTGTAGGGGCACCTGTATCGGAAGGGGAAGTCCTTGCCCCTCCTTAGATGCCTACACCTAGATGATGCCAAGTGGGCGTTAAAGGAGGTCAACTCAAGTGACTACGGAGATCATTCAGGAGGTGATGCCCTTGCACACCGAGTCTTAAGGATGGGGTACTTCTGGCCGACCCTACATGAGGACGCCCGCCTGTACGTCCGCGCTTGTGTACCTTGCCAAAAGGTGGCAAAGGTCATGCATCAACCCCTGGAAAGGTTATCCATCATCTCATCCCCCTATCCCTTTGTGGTATGGGGAGCAGACCTCATCGGGCCATTACCCGTCGGGACCAAGCAGGCCAAGTACGCAGTCGTCGCCATAGATTATTTCACCCGATGGGTGGAGGCAAAAGTGCTCACCAACATAACAGAGGCGCAAACGACTGCATTCATCAAAAAGAATGTGGTGTGCAGGTTTGGGGTCCCTATGGCAATAATCACTGACTTAGGCAAGCAATTCGACAACTACAGCTTCAAGGACTATTGTGAAGATCTCAAGATCGAGTGTCGCTTTGCCTCGGTGACCCATCCCCAAACAAATGGCTTGGTCGAATCCACAAACAAAACAATCAAGAAACTGTTAAAGAAAAGGCTACAAGAGGAAAAAAGGGCCTGGGTGGACCAGCTCCCAAACATATTATGGGCTTACTGGACCACTAAAAGGACCACGATTGGGGAGACCCCCTATTCACTAGCCTTCGGAGTCGAAGCTGTCCTACCTATCGAACTGAAGCTCCCCAGCTTCCGTACACAACTTTACAACCTAGAAGACAATGAGGACAAGCTCAAGGCGTGCTTAGATCTCTTGGAAGAAAAGTAGACTGAGGTTGCCTTGATGATGGCAGCCTATCAAAAAAAGATTGCCCGTTGCTTCAACAAAGGTGTTAAGATTCGGAGTTTCAAGGAGGGTGACCTAGTGCTAAGGAAAGTCACACAGAATACCCGTCGCCGCTCTGATGGCGTCCTTGCTCCAAACTGGGAAGGCCCATACCTCATCAAAGTAAAGGTGAGTCGAGGAGGGTACAAGCTGATGGATCTCGAAGGAGATCCCATTGGGCACACCTGGAACGCAGACCACTTGAAGAGGTTCTACCTATAGCAGTAACACAAGAAGGATCAAGAGAAAAAGCGTGGTAATCCTACTGTAAATAGCAATTGTCGCTTTTGTTCACTTTTCATGTAAGCGTGACCCGTAAGGCACTTGAGAGCTGGGGTTCAGCAAAGAAATGAAGCGGCTTGGACCGCCTGTACTTAGGGTGTTTCTCGCCCTCCTTTTGAATGAATGAAAAGTTATTCTCCTCAATTGATTGTCCTATAATTTGCCTGTGAATGCTGGGTACCTTGGATGAGCTACCACGATGCCTTGGGCTAGGTACGAGACCCCTCAAGAAGGGACTTAGGCTTAAGTGGCCATGGTTGCCTACCAAGTCCAAGAGATACCAGGTACCTCGGACGAGCTACCACGATGCCTTGGGTAGGGTACGAGACCCCCCCAAGAAGGGACTTGGGCTTAAGTGGCCATGGTTGCCTACTAAGTCCAGGAAATACCAGGTACCTCAGACGAGCTACCACGATGCCTTGGGCAGGGTACGAGACCCCCCAAGAATAGACTTGGGGTTAAGTGGCCATGGTTGTCTACCAAGTCCATGAGATACCGGGTACCTCGGACGAGCTACCATAATGCCTTGGGCAAGGTACGAGACCCCCCAAGAAGAGACTTGGGCTTAAGTGGCTGTGGTTGCCTACCAAGTCCAGGAAATACCGGGTACCTCGGATGAGATACCACGATGCCTTAGGCTGGGTACAAGACCCCCCAAGAAGGGACTTGGGCTTAAGTTGTCATGGTTGCCTACTATTTCCAAGAGATACCGAGTACCTTGGATGAGCTACCACGATGCCTTAAGCCGGATACGAAACCCCCCTAGGAAGGGACTTGGGCTTAAGTGGCCATGGTTGCCTACCAAGTCCAGATGGTACCGGATACCTTAGACGAGCTACCGCGATACCTTTGGGCGGGGTATGAAACCCCTCATAAAAGGACTTATGCCCAAATGGCTTAGGCTGCCTACCAAGTCTGAGCGGTGCCAGGTACCTTAGATGAATTTATCAATAAGGCATGGGGTCTGTCCTAATACTCCAAAAGTTAGTATAATCTCCCCCCAACGGATACTCAAGCAAGAAGCCCCCCTTTTGTCGGGGAGCCTCGGTAGTTAGCACGGTCCATTGGGACAAACAAATCCTAAGTCAAGATTAGGGCTTAGCATGAAATCAACTAACTCCTACCCGGTGCAGCCATGCTACGAGAGGGGGTGTACCAATGCTAAGTCTACTCGTCCGAAATTATAGCTAGCTTTTTATAAAAAAATGTTTGATAAGCATAGGATAATGTGAAGACAAAGTAAAGGCAAGAAAGTAGATTTTACTTCATCAATAAAGATCATAAAGGACCTGCGGAAAGGCATGGTATCTGGCTAAGCAACCCAGACCAAACATGCATGACTACGAAAAGCAAATAAAGGATGCATGAAGCACCAGTTCATCATTACATACCAAGAGAAAGATTGGAGCTCAGAAGGCCCAACTTCCCCACAAATAAAGAAGTACTGAAGTAAAAATGAATAAAGGATGCATGGGCATCAGTTCAAGGTTACATATTAAAGGAAGACGAAGGCACGACTAGCCTGATCCACCCCAAATCATCAACGAAAATAACAACAACAAAAAAAAAAAACAGCAATATGTGTGAACAAAAAAGCTATAGAAGAAGCATTGTCTACTGGCCTTGCATGGGACTGGTGGGCTCATTGACAGGCGAGGTTGATGAGGTCTGCTATTGACTCGGTGGGGCATCCTGGGCTACATCCTCCGGGCGACGCTCCTCTCGGGCCTTCTTGGGCAACTCCCCCGATTCCACAGGAGGTGATTCTGGCATATCTCCAGTTACACCGGGTTCCTTATTGTTGCTCCCAGTCGGATCGCTGCTGCTCGCTGTATCCCCACCTTCGGGAGGCATTGCTTGCCTTGGTGCCACTCTAAACGTGCCATTGGCACCCGCTAGGATTTCTTCCCTGTTCCAGCCACGAATTTGGTGAAGATCGGAATCAGGAGAAGTGTGTTAGGCAACATGCAGCTGAGCAAGGAAGTAACCTTTCCCAAAAGACTTATCAGCCCCAGCCTCTACTTTCGCCACCCTAGCAATTGCCGCCACAGCACGGTTCTCAGCAGCGGCCAACTCAATCTTCAACTTATTCTGTGCCAACGCCCAGTGGGTGGACAGGTTAACCTCAACCTCTAGCTCTTGCTACACCCGGTCAAGGTTTTTCTTCACCTGGGCAGCCTTGATGTCTAGCTCCTTCCTTTCCCTAACGAGCCTTATGATGGCCTTCTCCGCCTCGACCTTATCCTTCTCAACTTTAACTCGCCTCTCCTCCGTCAGACGGTTCTCTTCTTGAAGCGAAACAGCTTGCTGCCCCAGAGCCAAGATATACCGAAACACCTGTAAAAAGAAAAAGGGACCATAAAAATGTGCAGGCCTGACACTTAACATGGCCACCCAAACAAAACAAAACAAAACAAAAGGAGAGGGAAGCAGTCGAAAGATACCTCAGCTGCTATTACGGAGCCCTTAGAGGACAATTCGTTCGCAGTAAGCACAGCAAGTTGGGAGGAGTCCACCTTGGAGCAGGCCTCTTTGAATGCATGGTAGATGTCATCTGAGTTAGAAAAAGAATCTCTTTTCGCCTTGGGAGGAGCAAAAGGCACCTTTTCCGCGGTCAATACTCCCTTCCCCTTATCCGAAGAGGGCCGGGGAGGAGGCGTAGAAGACCTTGAATGGGTGGAGGTGGAAGAACCAGACAGAAGCACCGAGGATGGCAGCTTAGAAACATAAAAACTTGGTAAACCACGGCTTCAACCCAGGCGCGCCTCTAGCTCCTCTAATCGGGAGGAAGGAGGAAACATCTTCAATGGTTAAGGAGAAGCTGAGCCTAAAGCACCCCCTTCTCCTTCTTGACATTCATCAGCCTCACCGACTTCAGGGGAGTGCGCGAAGTTGCCTCGACATCAGTGGATGATCCCGCCCGTGCCTGGGTGGCACCAGAGTTGGTGAGAGGAATCTCTTCTAGCTAAATGCCTGCAAAGGAAACTACAAATTAAGCAACCATTAGAATTCGCGCCAATAACATTGATGGTGATGACTTTCAAATGGCCAAGAACACTACGACAACAAAAAAAAGAGGATATAAACAAAAAAGAATAAACCACCTGGAACTGCATCAATCACCAAGAGGGAATGCTCCACTCGAGCCCGCTCCCAAGGATAGCCCTCCAAATCGGGATACTTGTAGCCCAGCCGCTTGATATCAGCCAGGAGACCCATGACTTTATCATTGTCCTCCTGCTTCGCCCACTCCGGTTACGGCCCAAGGGAAGTAGGAACTGAGCGTTCCCGGTGACCATAACGAACCGTGGCTCCCTAATTGCCCTTCATAACAATCCATTCTTCTTCCACCCGGGATCCTTCCTCCGGGTACCAGGTACAAAAAAGTCAACAGCATTAACAAAACGTAGATAATACTGACTGGCGGACTGCTGAGTCAGAGGTGATAGTTGGAAGATGAAGCATAACTCTCTGTAACCCGGCTCCCCTAAATTGGGTCGAGAGCCAACCGCCTCTCGCCATATCACGAGAAAACCCACCAAGTTCCTCTAGAAACCCGGAACCAAATGCATTGGGGCCAACCCAAAAGCACACAAGGCCCGCCTAAATGTAGGATGGAGTGGGAGGTGGACCCCCCCCCCCCCCCCCCCCCCCCCCTCTCAAGCCACCACGTGAATATGAAGATGACCAGGAGGAGGTGCGTAAGCATCATAATCTTTTGTGGGGAGAAAGAGCTCTATGTCATCTGGAATGTTGAAATCACTCCTCAATCGGGATAGCACACCCGCGATACATACTGATGGGGGGAACACACTCAAAAACCTTAGGGGGATCCCCTCCCACTCCAACAGTCATCACTTGATGGGATCCTCCCATATCCACATGCTCCAGATCCCGATCTCCTTCACCAGAAAGTGCCTCAGGGTTGGTTCCCCCTCCCCTATCAGAGACATGCACTAGAGAAGAAGGAGAGTTGGCAAACCCGGTCCCGATTGAAGAATGTCACCCAGAACGACGAGGACGAGGACGAGGACGAGGGTTAGCCCTACTTCCCCTAAAGGTAGAGTCACCACTGGGCTGGCGCCTCTTGAGAGAAAGCCCGGACTTCTCCGGGGAACTATCCTCCCCACCATAATCGAAATCCCTCTCTGCATTGGAATCCTCAGACGCCATTTTCAGCAAAGCAACAAGAAGCACAAGAGAGAAGTGAAGAAGAAGTGAAAATTGAAAAAGAGGGAGAAAATGGGGAGACTCCGGTCAAACCCTCCTTAAATAGAGAGAGAGATAGTGGCAGTTTAAATTTTAAACGAGGAGATCTCAGCTGTTAGGTTGATAATTAGTGTTGGCATTAATTCCATATCAAAACGTGTTTTACTTGTAATGTTTAGTGGTTAGAAAATGAAGGATTTCAAAGACGAAGGACGTCTCAACCATTATTCGTTCAAGTTGCCGGCTTTTAAGAGTTTCGGACATTATCGGTCTACAAAGGTATACATGACCTCTTATCTCTTACAAGGCTAGGCACACACCCACACATATCATTTTTGTGTGTCCCTTCATGATTTTATTTCATTTACATTTCACTTTCACACACTTGGCAAAATATGCTCATGCATTCACTTTAGTTAATAAACTTTGTGTTTTGCATTTTCTAGGACTATGTCCGGAAACTAGCATATGTGTGTGTATTTGTGTTTATATGTTTCCGTATTTTGTGTTTAGGACTTGAACATGTTCTTATTCAATGCCTTATTGAGTTCCGGTCGTTTCGGTTACTCATTCATAAGGTTTCGAGTCCAAACGTGTTGACTATGCCACTTTACGTTCTCTTACATTGTGTTGACTTCATCGATGATTTCCGAGATGATTTCTCAACCGTTTTTCAAAGTTGTATAGTCGTTTTTGTGTGTGAGAGAGTCACGGTTCGTAATCCGAAAACGGATTCGAATTCGGAGTTCGGACGCTCGAGATACGGGCCGACGAACCAAGAGTGCGCGGGAGAGGACAGCCCAGGCCGTGGGCCACATGGGCTGGCCGTGGTTGAGGCCGTGGGCCCCACGGCCTGGAGCCCCTTCTGCTCCCGTGTGGGCCACGCGCCCCCCACGGCCTGGGGGTGACGTGGCACCACATGATTGGTCAATAAGACCTCTCTCTCTCCTCCTATTTCTTCCCTCTCTCTCTCTCATTTTGAATTTCCAAGCAAAAATTTCAGAATTCCCGTATACACTTCTCTCCAATTTTTCCAAACTTCAAAACACCATATCTTCCTCATCCGGAGTCGGATTTGAGTGATTCAAGTTGGAGAGTGTTCATATTTGAGTCCTCTAACATCTCCAAGTGATTTGGTGGCTGATTGATCGTGATTTCAAGTGGTTGGACACTGAAATTCGTACCAGCTGCAGAACTTGAGGTTTGAGTCTCTACTTTGGGATTTCTTGTTATTTCACCTTCCATTTGCTTGGGGTTTCTTCTTCTATATATATGTTATTGTTTTATGAAAGCTATTTGAAAAGGTAGCTTGATTATCATTCCAATTGAAACTCAATTTGTGGACTTATGTTGACTAGATTTTATGATTCTAGGTTTTACATTTGTTTGTGAGTTGTATTGTGATTAGAATGGCATCTTAGGTTGTTTGATACTTAATTGAATTAATTTTGTGTTAAAATGACTTTGAGATTTGATTTGGTCCTTTGATTGGAGAAATCAAGGATTTGTGTATTTGTTTGTGATTTAGAGAATATAGGTTTTGATTGATGTAAATCTCAAAACCTTGCTCTATATTTTTGTCTAGTATATTGATTGATTTTAATCTCATATATCTAGACTTTGATTGTATATTGATAGCATCTTGAATTAGGACTTAATGAACATTTTGTGATTCAAGTGTTATATGTGTGAATGAGACTTTGAGTATATGTGTTAGGTGTTTCACATGCTTAGGTTTCTATTCATGGATTTTTGCATCTAGACTTGATTAATTGTGTTTTCACATGTTTAGGTCTATTTGTGCCATAGAATGTATTGATCACATGTTCTATGTTGAAATGAATGTTTGCATCATTTGCATTCACATGATCACACTAGGAAGTCCTTGTAAAAGGCATGAAGTCTTGGTTAGAGTCGGGATGACTCGGATAGCCAAGCAAGAAGTCTTGCCTAGAGTCGGGATGACTTGGATAGGTAAGCAAGAAGTCATGGCTAGAGTCGGGAGGACTCGGATAGTCATGCATGGGAGGCTCCCTAGAGGCAAGAGTGCCTTGGATAGGGAGTTGGCTACATATTGGTAGGCCTAGGCGTATGGTTGGACATAGACTCCGATAGAGCGGGGTACACGGGATGTGTATGCACTCTTGAGGAATTTCTAATCTACCATCGATGTTGGTTGAGTGTGTTGTCCAATATATGGTGGTTCCGCATCATTGAGGGATTTCATACTTTCCAATAGGGTTGGGTAGGCTTAGACTTCACTAGGTTGGGTGAGCTAAAGATTGGTCACTTTGTGAATGTTCTATGTTTACTTTCCAATAATATAGTACCCAATGGTTGTAATTCAACCCGTGGATGTTTCCTCCTTGGAGGTTTTACCACGTTAAAAAAATCCCTTGTGTTAATTCTTTCTATCTCTTCTCTTATATTTTAATTGTATATTTTATTGTCTTGATTCATAATATTCACTTGTGATGTATTGTGAACCAAGTCTTTGTATAGTGTGATTAGAGTATTCATTCTATAGATCAATTTGTATCTTTGATTCTTTTGTATATTGTAATATTTGTTTAGTGACATTTTGCTCACTCTTGTAACACATTGAACATCTTATGAAATACAAGCTTATTTTGTTGTTATGTTTATTTGATGTTTTTACCTCACATGACTTGTTGATATACTTAGACATTTCTCTTATGATTGTATCATTGTATTGTCTATGTATGTCTACCTTGGCTTATTGTGTTGTGTGTAAGGCTACCTTGAGGGACAAACGGATGTTTGTTCAAGGGTTTGAAAAAAGGTGTAAAAACCTATTCACCCCCCCCCCCTCTAGGTATGCTTTAAGCAATTTAACTTCGTTTATGTACATTCAATTGGTATCAGAGCGGGTCGTCGGACGGCACTCGGCGAGATCCGGTTTACACTTACGAGTGGATTGCTTAGGTATTTGCTAGAATGGTTTTCCAAGATGATGTGATGACCGAAGGGGCTTCGAATTCTAGGCCTCCTCTTCTCAAGGGTCACAACTACGGGTTTTGGAAATTGAGGATGAAGGCTTACATCCGATCTATTGATGAGAGAGCTTGGATGACCGTTGAAGAAGGTTACCTTGCTCCTAACAAGATTGTGGATGGAGTGACCGTTTCCAAGCCTAGGAGTGAGTGGTCTACTAATGAGTTTGAGTTAGCAAAATGGCATCATCGGGCGGTGAATGCTATTTTGGAGGTGTTGATAGTAGGCAATTCTCCTACATTCAAAACCTAGAAACCGCTAAGGAGGCATGGGAGGCTCTCCAAGTCACCAATGAGGGGACTAAAGCGGTGAAGAAGTCTCGTCTTCAATTGCTCACTTCCCAATTTGAGGTTTTGCAAATGGGTGAGGAAGACAAGTTTATTGACTTCCAAGATAAGCTTCTAGACATCGCCAACCAATGCCAAGCTCTTGGTACTCCTATCTCCGGTGAGAGGCTAAATTGGAAGATTCTTAGATCTCTTCCAAAGAGGTTCAAAGCCAAGGTTACCGCCATTGAAGAGAGCAAGGACGTTGACGTCATGAGCTTAGATGAGTTGCTAGGATCTCTTCAAACTTTTGAGGCGTGCATGAAACCAAAGGCTAAGAACAAGGGTTTAGCTCTCAAGGTTGTCAAGGAAGCTAGTAGTAGCGATGATGATGAGGAAATGGCGTTATTGGTTAGGAAGTTTAGGAAGTTCATGAGGAAAGGTGCCAAGTCAAGTGGCAAGTACTCAAGGGACAAGGAAGTCAAGAAGTCCTTTACTCCACCTCATGAGAGGAGTGGCCATGCTAAGAGCAATAGGAAGGTTCAATGCTTCAAGTGCAAGAAGCTTGGACATTATGCTTCGGATTGTCCTAGTGGTGATTCTAAGAGGGACAAGAAGGGAAAGGCTATGGCGGCTACATGGAGTGAAGATGATGCCTCTAGTGATGAGGAGAGCTCAAGTGATGAGTCTTCTAGTGAAGAAGAGCTAGTGAGCAACTTTGTTGCATTCATGGCTTCTCACTCTACTCTAGAGGATGTTAATCAAGATTCATTGGATAAGGAGATTGATCAAAGTCATCAAGAGTGTTCAAATGATAATCCATCCTACATTGATCTTTTGGCTAAGGTGAAGTTTCTTGAGGAGAAGTTGAAATTAGCCTTGAGTGAGATTGATGAGAAGGAAGACTTGATCAAGATTCAAGTGGATGAGTTTGTTGCTACAACTCGTAGGCTTTTGCGTGAAAAGAATGCTATTGAAAAGAAGCTTTGCGAAGTTGAGGGTATTTTGCTTGAAAAGGATAGGATCATCTCTAATATGAACTTAGAGAGCTCAAGTGTAGCGGTGGTTGAAGAGAAGCTCATAGAAGCATCACTTCCTACTAGTGAAGCTATCATTGAAGAGAAAGCTCCTAAGAAGAGACGTTCCAAGAAAAAGAACAAATTGAAGAATAAGGTACCCCTTGAAACTCCCATTGTCCTCCACCACCACCGGAAGGTAAAATCTCTCCTTTTGTTCCCATATGTCATTTTTGCAATACCTTAGGCCATATCAAGCCCAAGTGCTATAAATTCATTGAATATTGCAACTTAGAAAATGCATCTAGGAATAGAGCGATTGGACCTAATTCTATGCATGCTAAAGCTTTTGAATATGGAAAGCATGATAATTTGTCAAAGCATGCTAAGAATATCCGGAAGGTGAAGAATGCATATCCTACAAAGTTTGACCATGCATGTGTTGCTAACAATGTTAGAGAAGAGTATTAATGATATTATTGTGAATCAAGTTGTGGAAGAACTTTACTCTAGGTTCAACATTGTGGTCAAAGAGAATCTTGATGATGTTTATGTTTGTCCACCCAAGACAAAATTTGTCAAGGGTGAGTGCTCTTACCATTAGTGTAAGTTGCACATGTGAGTTAGCTTTAAGATTAGTGTCGTTGATAAGAGGCTTAGCTTTTTGCTTTGTATCTTTACAACTTGACATGAACTTAGCTATCTCACTTTGTTTGTTTTGATAGTCAAAATTTGTTGGTTAACTTTTGAGAAGTTTTTTTTTGGAATCTATATGATAACATTATTGTTATGGCTTTTAGAGAAAGTCATTTTTTTTTGTTTGAGTTGGATTACATTGCCTTTAGTCTCTTGGAATCGACACACCTATAACTTGTAGTCATGAGGACTCACAAGCCAAGAGGACTCATAAAAAGGGTGAAGGCTTTGTATTTGGTGAAAATAGCTTGCGAAGGTATCTCTATATCATATTGCTTGCTTACTTGATTTTTCATCTATCAACTCATTGTTTGTATCACTTTCATGAAGCATGTCATAATTGAGAACTAATATAGTGTTTATATGGTACTCTTTGACATTTGCTAGTTTAAGATCTTTTGGTGATAAGTGTTCACATTGATCTTATTTCATGAAGCGTGTTGTTATTTGTATGATTGTTGAGTGGCTAATTTTGAATAATGTGAGCTTCATATTCTTTGATAGCTACTCTCTTGAGAAGTAGAGATCTTAAGTAAGTCTCTTTACTTGCTTTTAGATCATGTGCTTTTAAGCCTTGAAATTGGTTTCAAAAATGCACTTTGCTTCTCTTGTATGTTTTGTTAAGTATGTTGAGCTTGATTGATGTTCGCTTTGGATACACCTTGAAGTCCTAAGGACTAGTACATTTAAAAATGACCAATGGTTGGTATCCATTTGCTTCGGCAACATAGAACTCAACGAGCACCCTCATGGAAAGGGCTACACACCTTGGTTGTGAAGCCACCCAATGTTGGAAAGGGCTACGTCATTGTGATGAGTGAAAGCCGCCATGAGGTGTATATGTTTATGTTAGAAAAATCAAAGAAGTGTTGAATTGAATCATAAAAAAAAAATCTTTGATTCAAGCCTTAATAAAAAAAAATAAAAAAAAATAAAAGGCTTTTGGAGTATAGTTGAATAATCAAATGAGCTCGGGTTGACAAATAGAAATGGGTTGACGAGCCACATGCACACACACGCTCACATGTTGAAATCTATTCTCTTTATAAGCAAAATTTCGGATGATAACCGGTTTGACCTTTTTATGGAAAGGCCTAAGATGAATAGATGTTGAAATTGTGCATGCTTGATTATCAAACTACTTCTTTTCATATACTTGAAGCAAATCTTCACACACTCACTTTTGCTTAATT
This sequence comes from Acer saccharum, assembly GCA_030490815.1. NCBI lineage: Eukaryota > Viridiplantae > Streptophyta > Magnoliopsida > Sapindales > Sapindaceae > Acer > Acer saccharum. Next base: position 23,443,134 of record CM059878.1, read on the forward strand.
AGTATTGTGATACTTTAGCAATTTTTGATGACATATGAGAGTGATTGAAAATCTTGATGTAACTCTCTTAGATATGTGAAGCTTATTTGCAAATCTAATAAAGATTGCTTGTGATGTGATTGTGTGGTGATTTTTGTGAACATTTGTCTATCTTGATTTTAGATGAGGCACTTGTCAAGGGGGCATAATATGCTAAATTCTTGTTCTCTTTATGACATGTTCACATGTTCTTCAAGGTTGTTAATTGTTGGCATTATTCTTATTTTTGATAAATCATGAAGATGCTATGATAAATTCTTACTTGCATGGTGATTTATTAAATATAGTGTTTTGCCTTTGTATATGTTTATTGGTTTCTTATTTGTTTCTTTGTTTCCTCTCACTTTGTTTTTAGTTTGTTTTGTGTTGCAAGATATGGGTAAAGCAAAGAAGGTTGGTGGAAATACTTCTTCATCTCCCATTGCCAAGTCGAAACCTACAATTTCGTCCAAAATTTCCAAAGGTAACAAAGTTGATGAATTGGGAATTTTTGGGTGCAAAAAGATAATTCAAGAAAGAGGTATTGACTTGGACTCTTGTATTGGATCATATGTTATGATGTGCTTAAGAGTAGGAATTGGATTTCATGGGTCAACATGTTAGGAGTATCTAATGAGACCATTGTTAGAGAATTTTATAATGCTTACAAATCCGGTTCTACTGTGACTAGTGCTACTCTTAGCATAAGGAAAGTTGTCTTTAGAGTTTGCCCTAGGAAGGTTAATGAATTTCTTAACTTGTCCGATGACATTGAATCGGATTTCCTTGTATGATGTCTTGGAAAACCTTGATTTAATGGGTAAGACTCTTTGTGATGATGATGATTTTGTGTGGGGGAAACGTGCTTTTATTAGGCAAGGTGAGCTAACAAAAATTATTGCATTTGGCATTTATTTGTATGCTCCAATCTTATTGTTTCTACTAATGCTTCGGAGCTCAATAGAGACAAGATTAAGATTGTGTATGCCTTGGTTACTAACCAACCTATAAACCTTGGTGAATTGCTTGTGGAGCAAATTCAAAGTGCGGCTTGTACTAGTCGTTTGGACAAGAAATTGGCTTTTCCGGGGTTTATAACTCAATTGTGCTTAGCTAAAGGTGTGAGGAATCTTGATGGTGATGTTATGCTTCCTCCCTTAGAGAAGTTGTGTGAGAAACGTTGGCAACCATGTCATACAAGGACAAGGGAAAGTCTAATGATGTACTTAGGCTTTTTGGTGATTCTCTTGATTCTAACCATGTCCCTTACTCACCCGCTCTTCCTAGTTGGGCCTTAAAATTGAGGAAAGAGGTTGAAGAATCTCATAGGTTGATTGAGGCGTCACAAAGGAAGATTGAAGACCTTAGTGCAAAGCTTGTTGCTCAAGATGAGAGGATCAAAGAGTTGGAAGGAAAATCAACTCCAACAAGGCAATATGTGAGATCCGCACACCGTTCTTCTTTCCTTGGTGGCACAAGTGGCTAGAAAGCTTCATGAGGTATAATTTCTTACTCTTTCCCTTTGGCTTCATATCATGTCAAAAAGGGGGAGAAATATGAGAAACACATGGGAGATATCTAGCTTACTTAGCCTTATGTTAGTTGTTTTTGTATATTTGGTATCTAGCTTGAACTATATGGCATGTAATATTTTTTTGTTGAATCTTGGCTTAGAATATATTGATGGATAGTATGTATTAAGGGGGAGCATACTTGATCCATTTGAACTTATATGCTATTATTTTCTTGCCTATGATTGGATACTTGGATATTGCCATACTTGGTGTCTCTTGGATATTCTTGTGCTTTCAAGTTTTTTTTAGGTGATATCAAGAGAAGACCAAGATGAAGTTCAAGACTTGATTTATAATTTGTGTCTATATGTGTAACTCATTGTACTCATTGTGACCAAATTTTCTTTGTAATTGTTTTAGTGTTTGTTTAGGGGGTTTTGACATGGAATTTGCCAAAGGGGGAGATTGTTAGGTTGATAATTAGTGTTGGCATTAATTCCATATCAAAACGTGTTTTACTTGTAATGTTTAGTGGTTAGAAAATGAAGGATTTCAAAGACGAAGGACGTCTCAACCATTATTCGTTCAAGTTGCCGGCTTTTAAGAGTTTCGGACATTATCGGTCTACAAAGGTATACATGACCTCTTATCTCTTACAAGGCTAGGCACACACCCACACATATCATTTTTGTGTGTCCCTTCATGATTTTATTTCATTTACATTCACTTTCACACACTTGGCAAAATATGCTCATGCATTCACTTTTAGTTAATAAACTTTGTGTTTTGCATTTTCTAGGACTATGTCCGGAAACTAGCATATGTGTGTGTATTTGTGTTTATATGTTTCCGTATTTTGTGTTTAGGACTTGAACATGTTCTTATTCAATGCCTTATTGAGTTCCGGTCGTTTCGGTTACTCATTCATAAGGTTTCGAGTCCAAACGTGTTGACTATGCCACTTTACGTTCTCTTACGTTGTGTTGACTTCATCGATGATTTCCGAGATGATTTCTCAACCGTTTTTCAAAGTTGTATAGGTCGTTTTTGTGTGTGAGAGAGTCACGGTTCGTAATCCGAAAACGGATTCGAATTCGGAGTTCGGACGCTCGAGATACGGGCCGACGAACCGAGAGTGCGCGGGAGAGGACAGCCCAGGCCGTGGGCCACATGGGCTGGCCGTGGTTGAGGCCGTGGGCCCCACGGCCTGGAGCCCCTTCTGCTCCCGTGTGGGCCACGCGCCCCCCACGGCCTGGGGGTGACGTGGCACCACATGATTGGTCAATAAGACCTCTCTCTCTCCTCCTATTTCTTCTTCCTCTCTCTCTCTCATTTTGAATTTCCAAGCAAAAATTTCAGAATTCCCGTATACACTTCTCTCCAATTTTTCCAAACTTCAAAACACCATATCTTCCTCATCCGGAGTCGGATTTGAGTGATTCAAGTTGGAGAGTGTTCGTATTTGAGTCCTCTAACATCTCCAAGTGATTTGGTGGCTGATTGATCGTGATTTCAAGTGGTTGGACACTGAAATTCGTACCAGCTGCAGAACTTGAGGTTTGAGTCTCAACTTTGGGATTTCTTGTTATTTCACCTTCCATTTGCTTGGGGTTTCTTCTTCTATATATATGTTATTGTTTTATGAAAGCTATTTGAAAAGGTAGCTTGATTATCATTCCAATTGAAACTCAATTTGTGGACTTATGTTGACTAGATTTTATGATTCTAGGTTTTACATTTGTTTGTGAGTTGTATTGTGATTAGAATGGCATCTTAGGTTGTTTGATACTTAATTGAATTAATTTTGTGTTAAAATGACTTTGAGATTTGATTTGGTCCTTTGATTGAGAAATCAAGGATTTGTGTATTTGTTTGTGATTTAGAGAATATAGGTTTTGATTGATGTAAATCTCAAAACCTTGCTCTATATTTTTGTCTAGTATATTGATTGATTTTAATCTCATATATCTAGACTTTGATTGTATATTGATAGCATCTTGAATTAGGACTTAATGAACATTTTGTGATTCAAGTGTTATATGTGTGAATGAGACTTTGAGTATATGTGTTAGGTGTTTCACATGCTTAGGTTTCTATTCATGGATTTTTGCATCTAGACTTGATTAATTGTGTTTTCACATGTTTAGGTCTATTTGTGCCATAGAATGTATTGATCACATGTTCTATGTTGAAATGAATGTTTGCATCATTTGCATTCACATGATCACACTAGGAAGTCCTTGTAAAAGGCATGAAGTCTTGGTTAGAGTCGGGATGACTCGGATAGCCAAGCAAGAAGTCTTGCCTAGAGTCGGGATGACTTGGATAGGTAAGAAGTCATGGCTAGAGTCGGAGGACTCGGATAGTCATGCATGGAGGCTCCCTAGAGGCAAGAGTGCCTTGGATAGGGAGTTGGCTAACATATTGGTAGGCCTAGGCGTATGGTTGACATAGACTCCGATAGAGCGGGGTACACGGGATGTGTATGCACTCTTGAGGAATTTCTAATCTACCATCGATGTTGGTTGAGTGTGTTGTCCAATATATGGTGGTTCCGCATCATTGAGGGATTTCATACTTTCCAATAGGGTTGGGTAGGCTTAGACTTCACTAGGTTGGGTGAGCTAAAGATTGGTCACTTTGTGAATGTTCTATGTTTACTTTCCAATAATATAGTACCCAATGGTTGTAATTCAACCCGTGGATGTTTCCTCCTTGGAGGTTTTACCACGTTAAAAAAAATCCCTTGTGTTAATTCTTTCTATCTCTTCTCTTATATTTTAATTGTATATTTTATTGTCTTGATTCATAATATTCACTTGTGATGTATTGTGAACCAAGTCTTTGTATAGTGTGATTAGAGTATTCATTCTATAGATCAATTTGTATCTTTGATTCTTTTGTATATTGTAATATTTGTTTAGTGACATTTTGCTCACTCTTGTAACACATTGAACATCTTATGAAATACAAGCTTATTTTGTTGTTATGTTTATTTGATGTTTTTACCTCACATGACTTGTTGATATACTTAGACATTTCTCTTATGATTGTATCATTGTATTGTCTATGTATGTCTACCTTGGCTTATTGTGTTGTGTGTAAGGCTACCTTGAGGGACAAACGGTTTTGTTCAAGGGTTTGAAAAAGGTGTAAAAACCTATTCACCCCCCCCCCCCCCCTCTAGGTATGCTTTAAGCAATTTAACTTCGTTTGTGTACATTCATCAGCCCTCCAAGGGATCGAACGGCTAAGGAGAAGAAGACGAAAAGGCGGATTGGATGGCTTGGCCACTCCCCGCGTGCCACGTGGAACGACGCGCAACAAACGTCCCATTGCTGACGCACGTGTCCCGAGAATGTGCCAATTTCTGAAAAGCCATCATTATCGCATTAAATGCTTGAAGAGACAAGACCACTAAAGTGAATTCCAATAAATTCAGGGGGAAAAAAATCCAAGCAGGAAAGCCCTTCATGCGACCATGGTACCCTGCCTCCAATGTTCAGCGATACCATTAACATTAATGGCGGAAGGACTTTTGTTAACAGGAAAAATATGCAATTAATTTAAGGCAGAGCTTTCTCCTTAAAGAGCCCCTATCACTCCCTAGTACCTACAGCGGAAATATCCTTGATCACTTTAAAGCACCTAATTAGAAGAAAGGCCTGGTCTATCACGTACCGCGCCTCCCCTTCCCCTGACACCCGGGTCAGAGCGTGGCTCATCAAGGAACTGGGCTCCCCCAAGAACGCCTATTGAGAAGGGGGACCGGTCCACCAAGGACCCCGGCTCCCAGACGTGATTTTTCCAGACCCGTTTCCCCTAGAGCGCTTAGTAAGAAAGGACCAGGTTCAATAGAGGACCCACTCCCCAACCAACACTCGGCTAGGAACCATCCTAAAGCACCTACCTAGTCATGCATAACCCACTCCCACACTAGAATGACCCACTAGAGAAGAATTCCTTGGAGTTCTAGACAACCTCCCGCTCTAAAGGGCTGATGTCGATTATAATCAACAAGCCACGACCCTTCCAAGGGCTGACGACAGCCCTCACCCCCAGCGCACAGGGATAAAGGAGGGACTGGAAAAACCTGCAAAGCTTAAACACCAGCCATTAATGTGAGGCAATAAGCACAAGTGGGGAAAGATAAGCAGCCTACGGTCGGGATCGTCTGCTGGCCACATTGTATCAACGATTGAACCTCCCTCCATCTCAGCCCTAATTAGAGGTCAACTATCTCATATATGGAAGAGGATACTATGATCCCCCAGCAAAATATTCACAGGAGCCCAGCAAGCGTGAAGAAAGAAATGGTGGAAGAGGGTGCCTGACAGTGTGCAGCGGGACAGGCGCTAACATTGTCCCCCGCCAGACCAGATTTTGATAACGATTTTCCACTGCTGCAATGACCCCATCTAACTAGTCAAAACCTCTGAAAACACCACATGTTCGCCATATCAGCCCTATAAAAATTCCTATGTGGACCTAAGGCCTAGGTGTAATGATCAAGGCCCTCCAAAGCGTGTGACCACCACGGCCCTGCTCTAAAGTAGAGGCTAGGATCAGCCCCGCCAATTTTGCCCTGGGGACTAGGGCTTCCACCTACCAAAACCAAACCCCCAATGGAGGAAGAGCTCGGTGGCTTGATCCTAACCCTTGATTCTGTACTGTCGCGACTGTTGGCAGGAGGGAATGGTGGAGATGGAATCAGGGATTCCTACCTAAATGAGCTACTCCCACCTATCCCCCCCCCCCCCCCCCCCCCCCCCCCCCACCAGAGACACTATAAATACCCCTACATTCCAAGAATAAGGGGTTGGCACCTGAAAACCTAGACTTCTACTTGGCTACTACCCTCGCCTAACCCAAGCTCCTATGTGTGATCTATTTGGCTAATACCTCACCTAACCCAAGCTTCTATGTGTAATCTACTTAGCTACTACCCCGCCTAAATCAAGCTCCTATATGTGACCTACTTGGCTACTACCCCACCTAATTCAAGCTCCATTACGTTACTTCACCTAGCGACAAGTTATTCTTAGTTCCAACTCTCATACATGATAATGTACTTGGCAATCATGCTCTTTCCCTTTGTTGTAATAGCTTGCCGTAGCAGGCGAAGCAGTTTGTAATGTACCACATCGTAAAATAATAGAAAGCCCTCTCATTTACTATAGCAAGCTACCCCTGTCACACTCCCCGTATAGCTTAAATATACTATCTCAACCTCATTCCTCCTAGCAAGACCGGTCCTATCGCACTTGTATCGGTCCCTGGCAACCGGATAAGGGCCTTTTCCGGTATCGACCCCAGGAGGCAAGGAGCCACCCCCTACCTAGTCTGGACCAGCCGCGGTGCACCCTTACGTCGTGGTCCAGGTTGTCCTAGGAGAATCCTGTTAGGATTCCCGTTGTTTTTAATTGGCTTATTTCGTGATCAAACCACATGTGGGGATGCTTTGTAAGGGTAGCTTAGATGTTGTTGTTATTGCTTAGGCCCTTTTGAAGACCTCACTATTGACAAGCACCAAAGGTAATATTCTAAGTGCTTACTTGTCTTGAAGAGATAGATGCACACACTCACAACTCATGCATATGTTTAATCCTTATATGTTGTGTGTCTTTTATGTGTGCCTTAATGCTCATGAACATCTCTTCTTGCATGTTAGTTTGATTGCATCTTGCATATCCAATTGCCTTGTCATGCTTAGACTTAGGATTGCATTTTTGCACTGGGCGCCCCCAATAGCGCTGTACAGAAGCGCTGTACGAACAGCGCCCATTGAGCGCTGTTCAGACCTGATCGATTTAATCGGTCGCTGTTGGGTCGCTGTTGGGGCGCTGTACGTGGCGCGGTACAGAGCGCTGTACGTACAGCGCCACTCTGTTTCCTCGTGAAAACAGAGCAAGGGCGCTGTACAGGCGCTGTACAATGGCGCCCTACGTACAGCGCCCAAGGCAAATAGTGGGCAAACTTATCAAAACGACCACACTTTGTTTTGGCCCCCTATATATATGCCACTTTGACTTTAGGTCAATTACAAGAGTTCATATTCAGATTTCATACTTAGGATATTTTTTCAAAGAGAAGAAAAATTCCAAGAACTCATTTTTAATTACTCAAACACCTTTTCCATGATCATCAATCATCATCTAGCATCATCTTAGATCATCTAGATGACATCTTGCATGGATTCTTCATCATACTTTGCTTGGTAAGCTTTTCACTAATATCTTACATATTTTGTGTTTCTCTTATCTAGCAATCTCAATTTAATTACTTGTATGTGATTTTATATTTGTTGAATACAAGATTGAGATTAGTATGATGTATGTTTGAGAAGTTGTATTGTGCTAGCATATTAGGTTTTTGTGCTTGATATTGATTAGCTAAACTAATTGACATGTCATTTAGTTTTGATATCTAGGATTGTTCTTAATTGCATATTAATCATCTTAGATAAGCATATAGGGTTTCCCTTGCTCTATGTTGCATTTTGGATATTTTCATATATTCACTTAGGGTTGTATTCTCTTCAAGAGAAGCTAAGTCTTGTGTGTAGCAATCGGGATTAGGTTGCTTAGATCGCAAGCAAATTGGACTAGGTTCACTCATACCGGGATTAGGTAGGTGTGTGATTACTACCGGGATTAGGTTGTAATCGTTTGCACATTTAGTGGATTCGAGGTTCGAGTGTGGCTTACTTACATAGCCCGTGGTTTTTCCCGTGAGGGTTTCCACGTAAAAATCAAGTGTCAATTTAACTTCCGCACCATATTACACTTGCTTGTTTATTTTATCTTGAGGGTAATTTCGTAATTTTGACTAACACGAAAAATTGGGTAAAAAGCGTAAAATCTATTCACCCCCCCTCTAGATAGCTTTATACACACCGTGCATTAATTAGTTTCAAATCCCAACGGATTTTTCAGGATAACAGATTGTGATTTACATCATTTACATCACCTAGATCATTGCCTTGTGAAAAGGTTGAAGTCTCTTGTTAAAGTGAGTGAAACTTTAATTTGAGCAAGAAGACTTGGCTAGGAAAGTTTTCCGGATAGCCAAGCAATTAGTCTTAGTTAGGATCAAGAGGATCAGAATAACTAAGCAAAAGTCTTAGCTAGGAGTGTGATACTCCAGATGGTTGAGCTAGGGAAGCTTGACTAGGATCTTTGTGATTCGGATAGCTAAGCATGAAATCTTCCTAGAGACGTGAGCGTCTTGGATAGGAAGTTGCTTCTTAGAGGTGAAGGACTCATCTTGGATAGGGAGTAGGGAAGTGATTCACTTGGTCTTGTGGATAGACTAGGAGTTGATTGCATTGAGTGTGTATCTATTTCATTTATAGTGAATTGCTTTGCCAGTGGTTGTAGTATCAACCCGTGGATGTTTCCTCTTTGAGGTTTTACCACGTAAAAATACTTGTGTCTATTTTCGCTTTATATTTCATTATCTTCCATATCTTACTTTGATTGCATTTCTTGTATATTGATTTACTCATGAATTAGTTAAATCAATTCATTTGTTGAAACTTATCAAGTGTGCTTTTAATTTTTGTATTCCGCAAAATTTGATTTTGGAAGAATTGGGCCTGTACCTATTAACCCTGCCTCAAGGTATATTCTACACTATTGCTTAAGGGAATTTCAACATGTTTCAGTATGCTCATGCATTGATCTCTTACTAACATACATTGTAGAAGTACATGTACTAGGACTATGTTTAGGAAATTGCATACTTGTGTGATCTTGTGTTTATTTGTTTGTGTATAAGTGATTTGGACTTAAATATGTTCTTAAATGATTCCTTGTTGAGTTCCGATCATTTCGGATACTCACACATTAGATTTCGAGTTCAAACTAGGAAGTTACGAAACTTTACGTTCCTTTACAATGCGTTGTCTTCGTCTTCGTATATCGAGTCGAGTTCACATCCAATTGTCAAAATTTCATAGTCATCGTCGTGTGTATGTGAGTTACAGTTTGTAATCCGAAAACGGATTCGAATTCTGAATTTGGAGGCCAAAGGATGATCGAAGAACACGAGGGGTATGCGAGGAGAAGAGCTAAAGTGAGAAGACCTCACTTAGGAGGTTTCCCGTGGTGGCGAATGGCCACCACGAGAAGGAGGCCTCTCAGTCTCCCCATGGTGGCCACACGCCTCCACGGGGACAGCCAAGGGCTGGCCTCCCAAGTGGGTCCCACTTCATTTTAGTTTCCCTCCCAATCTCTTTTAAATACTCCATCTCTCTCACTTTGTAATTGTTAAAAAGAAGAAAAAGAAGAAAATTTTGCAGAAATTCTCTCCAACTTTCTCATCTTCCAAACACCATAACTTTCTTATTCGGACTTCGAATCAAGTGATTCAAGTTGGAGAATCTTCGTAATCAAGTCCCCTACCTTCTCTAGAGTTTACAGCTAATTGATTGAGTTTTATGGTAGTTTTAGTGTCAAAAACGAACCAGCTCAGGATTTTAAGGTATTGAACCAAACTTCATGTTTTCATCTTTTATGATCTTCAATTACCTTTGGTTTTCTTCTTCTATATGTATGTGTATGTTTGATGAAAGCTATTGAGAAGGATAGCTTTATATCAAAGCTAATTAAGTCTAATTAGAGACAAATGTGAACTAGTTTTCTATGATTATAATATTTCACATGTTTGAGAGTTGTATTGTGCTTAGCTTGATATCTAGAACTATTTGTGACTATGATTAATAACCTTGACATGTGCTTGGATCCTTTAATTAAACAAATCTAGGATTAGTACATTTGATTTAGTGTTTCTAATATCTTGAATATGTGTTTCATGAATATGATTTATTCAAGTATTAGCTTTGTGAATGAAACTAGGAATCACATGTGTTAGGTGTTTCACATGCTCTGGATTTTGATTCATGTTGTTTTTTTTTACTAGACAATATTTGATTTGTGTGCTCACATGACTAAGTCTATGTCTACATGAAGTGTACATGATCCATGCATTTCATATGTTCATGCATCATCTTGTGTGATTGCATCTCTTGGATTCTAAACTAGAATATCATACATTGTGTGCTCATTGTTTATGTTAACCACCAAAAATGGCGGGGGCCAAAAAAACAATTTTCCATTAGCTTGAGAAGAAAGCCGAGGTGCAAAGTAGAAGTGGGAAAGATATCCAGGTACCCCGTCTGCTAGTTGATGGGCTAGAGTAAGAGCCTCTACCCACCCCGGTCAGGTCCAAAACCTCTGGAACCAGGAAAGCACTAGGAAGCCGTAAAGAGAAGGGCTCTAGAGACACAACCATCATAAGATTGTGGCACCCAATTACCCCGAGTACCCCGATACCCGAGTATCTTGCTACCCCGATACTTGGCACCATGATATCTGCAAACATCGTTTTAAGAGGAGCGAGAGGGACGCGGGGTACCCGGAGTACCCCGACCAGCAAAACTCGTGACATACAGATAGCAAGATAAACACCTGGATCCCAGTATACCGATCCCGCTGAAGCAGGAGGCGAGCACCCCGAAGAGCAGACCACATCTAAAGGCAAACATTAAACGTCACCGTTCAAGATAGAAACTCAAGTTACAACACGGCATTCATTCCCGCCATAAAGAATCCTATTTCGAATAGGGGTCAACTTATTTGGAACCGAGAAAGAAGGAATCGCCTGATCTTTCGGGATCAATATCCCAACGAATTCGTTAGACTCCAAAGGAAGGCCCGTGCATCACTGAAACCCTAGACCGAAGTTCTAGGAGTATTCAGCAAGAAAGCGGGCCTATATAATGATCATATGTTCACAGGAAAAAGGGGACAACCCTACCTGACTTTTTTTCTATTTATCGACAGGCACGAAAAGCTCCATCTCCATTGTCCACCAAGTTGTTTTATTTTCTCCCATACTGTAACCTCGATAGTTCAAGCATTGAGTTGTAAAAATCTTATTAAAGTCGTTTATATATATACAGAAACAGTTTTATGCTTTCATACTTTCACCATATCAAAAAATTATTCCTCCTACTACTTGCACCCATTATTCTTAGCGATTCATAAGATTTAGCGGGGTATCGGGATACTGTGCATCCCGCTAGCCTAGATCTGTTTACATCCAAGCCCTTCATATATCATTAATTTGAAATTGCACCCCGGTGACAATTTCAGGTTAACACTTTGGCGCCGTCTGTGGGAAACAAACCCCCCACCATTAACAAACTTTAAAGATTCAACTCAGAAGAAGATAGAAGATGAGGCTCCGATCCTCCCAGGGTCAACCCAAAAACTTAGGGCCCCATTCCCTCGCTTCCACCCAGAGGAATCAAGGAAAAAGGAAGGGAACCAGAAGCCAGATCCCAGCACTAGTCCCACCACCAAATCCCAGATCAGCACCACATGACCCCATGGTCCCAGAGGCGACTAGGGAGGCCATAGAGCAACATGCCGTTGCCTACGTGGAAAGCGTCCGCCTTCGGATGATCGCCCAAGGGATACCCTTTGAGGCACCCCGACTTACAGAAGGGGCAGGACCAAGTACCCAGGCACCAGTTTTTGATAGACTCGGGCTGCCTTTATCAGTGCAGAATCATCCCGAAGATCTCAGACATCAGTTGGTGAAATCGGCTATTGACATCCCGCCTAAAAGGAGCCAGTCAGTAACAAGGCCGATAGCAGAAAGAAGAAGTTCGCAGCACGATGCGGAGGTCAGTGTTAGATCCAAGAGGGAGAACGAGGGGAGGGACCTGATGCGGCAAGTTCAGGTTAGTCATACCATTAGCGGAGGACCAACCCTTGTCGAGACTTCCAACAATTCAAGAAAGAACCATGCTAGGAAGATCCCGAAACACGCCATTGGCCGGGATGTGTTCCGGGTATCCAAAAGGTCACGTGAATACCCTCATCTGTTTAGATTGTTTTCGCTGAAGATGATGCCTACAACACAGTACAACCCCATGGCAATCCAATGGTGATCACAGCCCAGATTGCCAATTGCCAGGTCCACCGCATCCTGATAGACACCGGAAGCAGCATAGATATCTTATTCAAAGAAACATTGGAGAAGTTTAACCTTAAGAACCCCTGTTACAACAGTTGCAGTTCACCCTTGTATGGTTTTACAGGAGACTCCGTGATGCCAGTAGGAGCGCACACCTTGCTGGTAATCATTGGAGAGGCCCCCCTTCAGCAGAACATCATGACGAAGTTCATCATAGTAGATACCCTGTCCGCCTACAATGCAATCCTAGGAAAACCTTTCTTGTCAGGAATCAGATGGGTCCTATCCATTTATCACAACGTCCTAAAGTTCCCTGTTGGAACCAAAGTAGGAGAGGTCAGGGGAGATCAGCAAACGACCTGTACTTGTCAGGCAATATCTGCCAACCCCACCACTTCAACCAAGCGTAACACCCGTGTCACCCATGAGTTGAATCACAGGGCTCTAGAGCCAGACCATCATATCCTAGAAGAAAGGGAGATACCAGACTTGATCCCGGAGGAAACAGAAGAGGAAGAAAGAGGATGGACTGGAGGGCACCCCAAGGAGAAGTTAGAAGAAATCCAGATCAGAAAGGGTGACCCAACTAAGTTAGTGAAGATAGGAGGTGCACTGGATAACGAGGTCAGGAGAAGTTTGGTAGAACTTCTTGAAGAATACAACGACATTTTTGCCTGGAACCACGACGAAATACCGGGCATCCCCCTCAACCTAGCAATTAACCGACTGGCAATGGACGATACCGTCAAGCCAGTCAAATAGAAACGGAGACACTTCAACATGGAGCGGAACACTGCGGTACAGGAAGAGGTGGATAAACTTTTGAAAGCCAGATTCATCAAAGAATCCCACTACCCCAAATGGATGGCCAATGTGATCATGGTAACCAAAGCCAATGGAAAGTGGCGCATGTGCGTGGATTATACCGACCTCAACCGAGCCTGCCCGAAGGACAGCTTCCCCCTTCCAAAAATTGACCAGCTGATCGATTCTACTATAGGAAACAAACTCCTAAGTTTTATGGATGCTTTCTCGGGATACAACCAGATCATTATGCATCCCGCCAATCAGGACAAAACCAGCTTCATCACTGGACAAGGTATTTACTGTTACAAGGTCATGCCTTTTGGCCTCAAGAATGCAGGAGCCACATATCAACGCTTGGTGAACAAGTTATTCAAGCCTTTGATAGGGAAATCTATGGAGGTGTATATAGACGACATGATCACCAAATCTCAAATAACCCATCAACATCCCGAAGATTTACGCCAGACTTTCCAAGTAATCAGGGAAAATCAGATGAGGCTAAATCCAGCTAAATGCGCCTTTGGGGTAGCAGCGGAGAAGTTCCTTGGCTTCATAGTGCATGAGAGAGGAATCGAAGCCAATCCCGAAAAGATCAAGGCCATCATAGAGCTGGAATCTCTTAATACCCTCCAACAAGCTCAAGGGCTGACTGGACGGATAGCCGTGTTGAACCACAGATAAGTGCTTGCCTTTCTTTAAAATCATCAAGCAAGGAAAAAACATGACGTGGGATCAAGAGAGTGAGCAGACATTCCAAGCCTTGAAAGAATATCTAGCTAGTCCACCACTACTAGTGAAGCCCATCCTAGGAGAAGAACTACAACTTTATCTAGCGGTATCAGAGACCGCAACAAGTGGAGCTTTGGTGAAGGAATGCAGTGATGGAGTCCAAAGACCAATCTACTATGTAAGTCGGGCTTTGTCAAAGGCTGAGAAGAATTACACTATCCTGGAGAAATTAGCCTTTGCATTGGTAACAACAGCCAGAAAACTTCGGCCTTATTTTCAAGCTCACACTGTCGCAGTGGTAATGGACCAGCTGATCGGTCATTTATTGTATATGTTTTTGATCCCCATTCCTCCAATCAATTGCTTATTTCTCGAGTCTTTTTGGGATTTAATTTGTGTGTTTGAGCATTTTTCAGGTTGTTGGATTCAAGTGATATGTTTGAAGTATTTCAGAGAAAAAAGGTGATTTTGGTAGATTTGAGGGACTTTTATGCAAATGGCCATCAACCATCATGAAAGACCGCTGTCAATTTCCACACAGCGGCATGAAAGCGGTGCAAAACAGTGTAAACCGCTGCCAAAACCGCTCTGGCTCTCGCAGCGGTAGCCCGTCACAGTGCAGATCATCAATATTGCGGGGCCCATATCTCTCAGCTCCGATTGAACTGTGTGTCCTGCTACCTATGGATTTGAAGCCCCGGAAGTCTAGTTTCCAACCCAATTTACGGCTTGTCGATCCGAATTTTCTAGAAGAAGTTATGTCCGTTTTAGTGCCCGAAGGTCAGATCAGTCAGTCATAAAATCCGCGAATACTTTCGGGATTTGTTTCGCAAGTTGTCGGAACGGGAAATATTACCTTCTTGGACATGTGTGAGAGTCTTGGGAAGCAAGTAGACATCTAATCCTTATCTTCCTTCAATAAGTAATCAATTTGGATGGATTAGGAAAGAAATAGAATTCCAAATAGGCTTGTATTCTCAAAGGGAATAGATTTCCTTGTTGTTTTAGGTCATGGCCTTGCATCTACACCTATTTAAACCCCTTGTAAGCCTAATTTTGGAGAGAGAGAGAGACCAGCTGGAGAACCACCCAAGGGAGGTCCCAAGCCACCAAGGGGGCCATCCCCCATCACCATCATCCATCTTTACACATCGAGGGTTTGCAAGACGAAGAAGACTCACCATGGAAGATGGGAAGAAGTCGTTGAAGGCCTCAATGGGTTTTATCTCCTCTATCTCTTGTCTTGTTATTTTCATGATGTGTAACTAATCCATACTAGGGAATCAATGTGAACCTCTATGAATACTCTTTGTTAGAATTGACTATATTTCTTAATTTAAGTTTTGATTCATTCAATTCATTCTACGTCTCAATTCTTTGTTTGTGTTGATGCATGATCATACGTTGGCATGAATTTAGGGTTTTGATAATTTAACAATTAAGTTTGGAGTGTTGATCTACACGTAACCTTAATTAATATTCAATTGAATGGGTAAAACTGATCTTAGCATTGATCTATGCAAGTAGGTTTTGGTTCATTAGTTCTTGCACTTAATGGGTTCTCGGTTGTAGTTTGCACCATTGATCTATGGGTAAATTATAATTGAGAACACTTGATTCATCCCAGGATCATACGGTAACAATCATAAATAAGATAAGAACGAACCCTTAACTTGAGTTACATCTTTTATCAAAGTCAATTCGAAGCATTGAGTAAACATAGTTGGGGAGCATTGATGACCTAGTCCTCTCACCTCTTGATCACATTCACATATTCTTGTTAATTGCTTTCTTAGTTTAATTTAGTTTTAATCAAATCAATCATCAAACAAACTCTCTTGGTTACTTTTAATTGCTTAGCTTTAATTAGAATTAGTTATAACTAGTAAATCACTTTTCCTCGTGGGAACGATCCTTACTTGTCGCTGTACTTATCTCACGATTCGTGCACTTGCGAGTTAGGTTTTTATAACACGATTTTACACATCAAGTTTTTGGCGCCGCTGCCGGGGAATGGTTGAATTTATTGGTTATTTCTAGTTTTAGTTTTAGTTAATAGTTTTAGTTTATTTTATTTTTTTATTTTTTTTTATTTTTTATTTTTTATTTTTTTTTTATTTTTTTTATTTTTTATTTATATTTTTATTTATTTATTATTTTTTTTAGCTTTTAGATTTTGTTTTCTTTTTATTTTCTTTTTCTTTTCTTTCTTTTCAGGAACAATGGACTTCTATGAGCAGCATGCTTATGATGTGGAAAGTGAAGCAATTCATATGCTTGATATGAAACTAGATGCTTTAGTGCAACAATATGGGGAATGGAAATCTATGATTTTTGCAAGAGAACAAACCCAAGCAATGAATTCTTACAATCCGTGGCCTGTGCATGAACCTTTTGAACATTCCTACAATCCATGGCCAATCAATGAACCATATGGAAATTCCCACAATCAGTGGTCAAGTTATGAACCATATGACAATACTTACAACTCGGAGTGGAGGAATCATCAAGACTTCTCATGGAGCCACAATGAAGTCAATACCTATGAGCAGTCGGTCTCACCAGCAATAGAAGATATGATCCAACAAATGCAACAACAATTGCAGCAAATGAACCAACGTAATAAGGAACAATTTCAGATCATTGAGGGTTCACTGAGGAGGATAGAGGTGAAAATTAGGCAATTGGTTGAACCGGAGCAAGAAGATGTTGCCACCATCCCTTCTTATGGTAAGATTGTTGAGAGATATGAATTTTCTGATGATTTTTCTAGTGTTGCAGATGAAGATGAAGAGGAGGAGACGGAAGAAAATGTTAAGGAAGCGGAAGATGTCCCGTTCGAGGCACCGCTCTTTTACAAGGAACTCAAGCCTTATGTCCCTCCTATTACTTTTCCGAGCCGCCTACACAAAAGCAAGTGGAATAAGTGGTTTTTTGAACTTATTTCACTAAACTTTATAGTGAACATTTACTTGCCTTTGCTTATTGTGTGTAGGAACATGCCGATGCGCGAAAAGTTTTTCCAAGACCTAATCACATATAGGCGCAAATTTGAGACATTGGAGTTTGGTTAATTCATCCTTGCATCCGTCTTGCCGAGACATTAAATTAAGCGCTTGGTGGGAGGCAACCCACCTAGGTAATTCGTTTTTGTTTTTGTTTTTAGTTTTTAGTTTTCTAGCTTGTGTGTTTTGTGTTTCGAGTTCTTGCCTTCCATGCTTTTTCTTTATTTGTTGTCTGTTGACGGTGAAATTTGGATTGCCACGCGCTCAACAATTAAATCAATTTAATATAAAGCAAGAAAATCAAGAACACATGCAAAAGACAAGTTTTACGTGGAAAACCCTTGAATGGGAAAAAACCACGGCGCCCCTGAGGGCAGAAAAATAATACTAGGTTTTGGTTGCTTCGTTACACTCTCTAATCTCTCACAATTGCTCTCTTTTCTCTCTCTCTATTTCTGAACCCCTTCCTCGTAGGATAGGTGATTCTATTTATACATGTTTATTTAGGGTTTCCCCTTGTTGATTTGCATTAGGATCCTTTTCTGTCGCGGATTGGGTCTTCTTTCTTTTTTGCGATTCCTTGTTGCTTCTGTGTTTATGCCGAGTCGGTTCGAGCCTAATGCGCTGGTCCAGCGAGTACTTTTACTTTCTGGGTATTGTATATCTGGCGAGTACACTTCTATATTCGGCGAGTAGGTTTTTGGTTTTGGCGACCATGCCTTTGACTTCCCTCTGGTCTAAGCTATTTATTCATCCTGACTGGTCAAACCTCTACCTTTTACCCGGTCAATGAATGATGTGGCAACCTTTTGTTAGCTCCTTTGATGACGTGTCAGTTGGGCGAGTTTATACATACAACAATACCCCCATAAATACTTCGAGCTGGGCGAATGACTTGTCCTTCCTACTTCGTTTGCCTCTGCGAGCAGTATTTATATTTACGTTTATGAGATTTCAACGCATTTTTGCAATAATTTCTTCTTTTAACCACGCGCTGTATTTATTAATTAATTCTTCCGATGCACGCTTTCAATCTGAACCACATAACTTCTGGCGCCTCCACTTGCTTGACAGGTGAAGGGACGTTCTGACGGCTCGGTTCTCCCCAAGATGCCACATGTCACTTATTGGGTGGTGACCGTCGCGGTTTGGTAATAGTGGCCGTCATTCCCATTAAATACGCATCATTGTACTTGATTGCTCTTTTTTGAATTTCGAAATTCCCTCTTTTTAAGGCCCGATCGTCTCTCTTCTTTTTCTTTACTTGCTTCATCGTATTTTTATCAGAGCAAAAGAAAGAACAGCTGATCTCCTGCTTTCGTCTCTTTTACTTCTTCGAGAGCTAACTACAATCCTTTTCTTGTGCCTTTTATTGTCGGTCGATTCACCGGATTTCGCCTCTTCTTGTTTCTCCGTGTCTCCTGATCTTTCCTGCACATCTTGCGAGTCTAGGGTTTTCTGGTGAGTTCTCATGGATCCCTCCTTGCGTTCTTTTCTTTTTAATAGGATGATGCAAGCTATGGAGCTTGGTGATAAGTGTACTGCGGACAAAATCGAATCTCTGATTCGCAACTTTCGTCCAGATTCTCCGGTCCCGATTTCTGTTGATATTCCATTTTTTGAGAATGCTTCTAATCCTGACATCTCTCCTCCACCTTTTGACAGTGATTCTCCAGAAATGACGAGATCTCCTAAAACTGCAAGTAGTAAACGACGCTCCACTAGGGCTCCTCGCGAATCTCTGCTGGATGTGCAGACGGTCGTTGACTCTGATGTTGAAGATCATCAGAGGGATAGGTTGCTTTTCTCGTCTGCTCGCCCTTGTTCTTTCGATACGGAAGTAAATGTGGTCGGCGAGGGCGAACTTCGTAAATACAAGAGTCGTTTCGATATTCCAGATTCGGTGACTCTTGTGTTACCTGGCGACCGGGCTGTGTGGAATCCTCCTGAAAATGCGGTCGCCATTTATGGAGCCATGCTCAGTTGTGGGGTGACTCTCCCCCTTCAGCCTTTTATTGCCAGGTTTTTGGCGGAGGCTCAAATCGCACCGGCTCAGCTCGCCCCAAATAGTTACAGGATACTGATGTACCTGTGTCTCATGTGGAAGCTGAAGGGTTACGGGCCTCCTACGCCTCGTGAGATCCGCCATTTTTATACTTTGAGACAGGCGGGCAATGGTGGCACATACTTTCTCCTTTCCTCACCGGTGGAGAATTGGATTCCTGAGGGTGTGGTGAACCCTGGTCAGGTCGAGGTCTCCAGTGACGAGAAGAAAAAGGGCTTCATCTGGGGCTTTCCTACCTCAAATAAGAGGTGGAAAAACAGTTGGTTTTTTGCCAGCGGCGAGTGGGGTCGAGATGTACCTGCCCACAATCGCCACAATCTTTTGGCGAGGAAAGTTCCCAGGCATTTTACATCTCCTGAAGCCTGGTCGAAGGCGGCCCCTACTTTGATGGATAGGGAGGTTTCTCATCTGGCCGCGGCGGCTGTTCTTCCTTTGGACTCGAGGGGTAGGTCCTTCCTCTTGGATGAGGAGAAGATGATTTCTTCTGAAATCTTTACTCGGCTTCACGCAAGGCTCCCTCGCCGTAAGTTTCACTCTGTTCTTCCTTTACTTTCTCGCCTGATTTTATTCTCTTAGTTTGACACTTGGTTTTATTTTCCCTGCAGTGTGTGATTTTGACACCGTTTGCGATTTGCAAGCACGGGCGGTGAAGAATTCTGAGGCTGCCAGCAAGAGGCATGCTGCTGGTTTGGCTAAGGATGGAATTGCTAGTCCTGACGGTGATGATCACTCAGACGGCGGCGAAGAGGCTGGTGATGCTTCTAGGGGGGTGCTGTGAATACTCCCGCTGCAACTGCAGCTGTTACCCCCAGCCGTAAAGGCAAAGAGAAAGCAGGTGCTTCAAGGGGGGTCGGCAGTGCTGACAGGAGGCGTGCTGAGTCAGGGCCATCGCCTGCTCGCCCGAAGGTTGTCGCGAGTACTCCCGCTGCGGCTTCTACTCCTGCTGTGAGTACTGCTGCGACTGTTCCTGCTACCACAGCCCTCAATCGTAAGGGAAAGGAGAAGGTGGGGGTTTCAGGTGTAGCTAGCGACATCCCTATTTTTGATGCGGATGTTCCTGAGACCCCCCTCGATCCCGCGAGTGACTTGGCTCCCAGAGCTAGGAATAAACGCCCTGCTGAAAGCGCTCCTGATCACTCGGCTCGACCTCCTAAACGGGCTTCGCGGGTAGTGCAGTTTGTTGTCTCTTCTGATGAGGAGGATGTTCAGGAGCCGGATGTCGCCGAGGTTCCTCCTGCCCAAGCGGAGAGGTCTACTGGGGCGGAGAATGTGGCGGCTCCTCCCTCTGAGGGGGTTAATGAACAGACTCCCCCTGCTGCTCCTTCTCAACCAGCTTCTCCTCGGCCAGCTTCTCCTGCAGTTGTTGTGGACGAGCCAGGTGTCTCAGATCAACCTAGGCCATCTGGCCCATCTGAGTCGACTGTTCGGCCAGGCCCATCACATCAGGCGGGGACCTCTGCTTCCGGTTCGGGCTCGGCCCGTGAAGTTCCTCCTACCGGACCGGTTGGAGCTGAAGAAGGGAGCGTGTCCCTTTTTGATTTTTCTGCCACTGAAATATGCTCCCACTTGGCTAATAATGATGTATATGTCGGCGAAGGCTGGGGGCATGTTAAAAACAAGTCTTGCAATAAGAAGATGGAGTTTTTCTTCAACTGCCACTCCTTGGTAAGTTCTTCGCCGCAAATCTCTATGTATTTGTATTTTTTATCCTCCTTTTTCTTTTTCTTTTTTTTTTTTTAACTTTGGCTGTCTTCTTCCTCAGATGATGTCTGAGATGGGCGATAGTTATAAATTCGGGATCAAAGCTTCTCGTGAAATTAAGCGTTTGCGCGAGCAGGCTTCTGTTTTGGCGGCCGAGAAGCTTTCCGCTGAAGAATCCCACGCCCAACAATTTGCTCAGTTGAGAGAGTCCTCAGACGGTCATCTATCTGCTCGGCTATCCGCTGAAGAAAAACTTTCTGCTGCTGAGGAGGAAATTCGCTCGTTGAAAGAGCTCCTATCCTCGAGTCAAGAATCCTTCGCAGCGCGTTTGGAGGCTGAGCGGGTAGCCGAGGAGGCTAAGGAGAAGGCTGAACTGGAGGCGGCGGATTTACGTAACCAGCTATCTTCCCGCGATCTCATTTTTGAAACCTGAAAGCAGTGCTGGAGGTTGAGTCTGTTGATCGCTTCAAGAGATCCCCTACCTATGATGCGCTTTTGCTGCGCGAATTTGAGAAAGGCATGAGGCAGGCGAAGAAATTCTTTGCCATGAAGGATCATTCCAATGAGAAAGCTCTAAAGCGTTTTGACAAGTCCCTCCAGCAGCATATGGCCCACGGCGTGGACTCGATTAAAGACCAGATGAGACGATGGAAAGCCCACTGCCGCTATAACCGGACTGAGCCTCATCCTATGCATCTTGAGATTCCCAGTAAGCGTACTTTCAACACTTACTACTCGGGTCAGAAGGGCAGCTTTTCTGGCTCTGGTGCTGAGCCTGATTTGGGCCCTGTTGCTGGGAGAGATTATGAGCCCTTCATGCCAACGGAGGATGAGGCAGTCATTTGGCCTTCAGATGAGGAGATCGAAGACGAGGAAGATAGCGAGGGCCCTCCTGCAGCCGGTTGATTCTTCTGTTGTTTTGGAAGACTATAAATTTATTCTTTGTCCATTCATTTGTAAATAATACAAAGTTATGAATATATATATTTTTCTTCGTTCAGCTGCCTTTGCTGAGTTTTGGCTTTGGCTTTGGCTTGGTTTTCCACCAAGTGCTGTTTTAGCTTACTGTTGTTTTCCATTCAGCTGCCATTGCTGGGTTTTCGGCATACTTAGTATTCGCCAGGACGTATCCGACTATATACCAAGTTTTTATTGTGTTTTATAGCTATATTCAGCTGCCATTGCTGTATTTTGGCGTACTCAGTTTTTTGGCAGGTTTATTCGACCATGCCCTGAGTTTTTATCATGTTTTCATCTTTTATTCAGCTGCCGTTGTTGTATTTTGGCGTACTCAGTTTTTTGGCAGGTTTATTCGACCATGCCTTGAGTTTTTATTTCTCGCCGGTTATCGCTGCAGCGAGCATAAAGCTCGTTTTCATGTGATGTAGCTATGTGTGCTGGCGAATGCCTTTTGCGTTTGGCGAGTCAGAATCGAGAATCTCTTAGTAATAAATTACTCTTTATTGAATACTTCCTGCAACTTTATTAACATAGTCATAAAGAAAAAATGCTAAAACGAACAACTTCTCTAAGCTAAATAGAAAAATAGAAGGAATTCAAAAGAATCTAACTTGTCCCTTAAGGATAATATATCTTCAAGTACTGCGCATTGCATGGACGGGGTAACTCGCCAAATCCTTCTCGAGTAATGCGATATGCCCCATGGCCAGCTATCCCCGTAATCTTATAAGGCCCTTCCCATTTGTCTGCGAGTGATCCTGCAGCCTTGTCTCTTGTTCCCGGATTCACCCTCTTCAGTACTAAATCACCAAGTGTGAACCTCCTTTCACGCACATGCGAGTTGTAATATCTAGCTACCCTCTGTTGGTACGCTGCATTCCTTATTTGTGCTCGCTCTCTTCTTTCTTCTAACTCATCTAGGCCGCACTTTAGCATATCAACGTTGATTTCTGGCTGAAAGAGTTGTACCCTTGGTGAAGAGAACGATGTTTCCACGGGAATAACAGCTTCTGCTCCGTAAGCCATGGAATACGGGGTTTCGCCTGTTGAACCCCTTTCCGTTGTGCGATATGCCCAGAGCACTTGCGGTAACTTATCCGCCCAGCTCCCCTTTTTGGTTGCTAACTTAGCTTTCAGGTTGTGCTTGATGATTTTGTTCACTGCTTCAGTTTGGCCATTCGTCTGTGGATGTGCTGGAGAAGCGTAGTAGTTGTTGATGCCATACTTATCACACAGTTCCCTGAATTTCCTGCCATCAAATTGGGTCCCATTGTCTGTGATGATGGTGTTTGGTATCCCGAATCTGTACAAGATATTTTTCTTCACAAAGCTAATGGTGTTTGCTTCTGTTATATGCACCAATGGCTCGGCTTCTACCCATTTTGTAAAATAATCCACAGCTACTATGGCATGCTTTGCTCCTCCAGTTGCTGTTGGCATTGGGCCGATCAAGTCTATTCCCCACATGGCAAATGGCCAAGGCGAGGTAATACTTTGCAGGAGCTCAGGTGGTTGTCGGATGTTATTGGCGATTTTCTGACATGCTTCACATCTCGCTGCCACCCTTTTGGAGTCGGCGAACAGGGTAGGCCAGTAAAAACCCTGTCTCAATGTTTTGTGGGCTAGGCTGGCACCCCCAGCATGGTTCCCACAATTTCCGCTGTGTATGCTTCTTAGGATACCTTCTGCTTCTTCAGGCCCGACACATCTCTGCAGTGCCCTCGAGTATCCTCTCTTGTATAGTTCTCCATTGAGTACCGAATATCTTGTTGCTCTGTATTTTAGCCGCTTTGCTTCCAGTGGGTCACTTGGAAGTATATCGTTGATGAGATACTCTTTAATTGGCGTGATCCAGCTGTCCCTCTCGCCAAAGATTGCCCCGACTTCCTTTGTTTTAACTATACTCGGCTGCGACAGGCGGATCATGGAGATATTGTTGGGCCAAATGTTGATCGTGGCAGATGCCAGTTTGGCTAAGGCGTCGGCCTTTTCATTTTCTTCTCTGGGGACGTGAACAATTCTATACTCTTTGAATCTTTCTAACAGTTCCCTTGCTAATTCCAGGTAAGTGATCATGCTTTCTTCTCTCGCCTGGTATTCATTTAGTACCTGATTGACAACAACTTGAGAGTCGCTGAAAATTTCCACCTCGTCTGCACCTAAGATTGTGCTAATCTTTAAACCCGCTATAAGTGCCTCGTACTCAGCTTGATTGTTGGTGGCTTTGAAGTCAAAACGCAAGGCACATTCGACTGAGTCTCCTTCCGGTGTTGTCAGCACTATACCTGCCCCGCTGCCGTGCGTGTTTGATGAGCCATCAACGCGAAGTTGCCATTTGAATATTTTCTTATTTTGCTCCACCATCATTCTCGCCACCTCTACGCTTGGTTCAGTGAACTCTGCTACGAAGTCTGCCACTGCCTGGGCTTTAATTGCTGTCCTTGGGAGGTATTCTACATCGAATTCACTTAATTCGATCGCCCACTTTGTTAACCGACCGGATACCTCTGGTTTCTGCAGGATTAACTTCAGTGGGCAGTTGGTGTATACCCTGATTCTATGAGCCTGGAAATATGGTCTTAGCTTCCTTGCTGCTGTTATTAGGGCGAGTGCCATTTTTTCTGCCGGCGAGTACCTTGTTTCGGCCGGTAACAGTGCCTTGCTGGTGTAGTATACTGGCTTTTGGATTCCATCTTCCTGTCGTACTAGCACGGAACTTGTGGCTGCTTCAGAAACGGATAAGTACATGTACAATGTCTCGGCTGTTTCTGGCTTTGATAGCAATGGTGCCTGTCCAAGGTAGTCTTTCAAGGCCTGGAAGGCTTTTTCGCAATCCTCATTCCATTCGATCCCTTTTCCCTTCTTTAAAGCTTTGAAAAATGGTAGGCATCGGTCTGTTGATTTGGCTATGAATCTGCTCAGCGATGCTAGGCACCCTGTGAGTTTTTGGACATCTTTCAGAGTCTTTGGCGAGACCATTCTTGCTAATGCTTGGATTTTTTCAGGGTTCACCTCTATTCCTCTTTGGTTCACCTGATATCCGAGAAACCTCCCAGATGGTACGCCGAATACACATTTTGCCGGATTTAACTTCATTCCATACTTGACCAGTACGTCGAACGTTTCCCTCAGGTCATTTGCATGTTTATCTGCGGTAATACTCTTTGTCAGCATATCATCAACATAAACCTCCATATTTCTCCCTATCTGTCTGGCGAACATCTTGTTGACCAAGCGCTGATAAGTTGACGGTGAAATTTGGATTGCCACGCGCTCAACAATTAAATCAATTTAATATAAAGCAAGAAAATCAAGAACACATGCAAAAGACAAGTTTTACGTGGAAAACCCTTGAATGGGAAAAAACCACGGCGCCCCTGAGGGCAGAAAAATAATACTAGGTTTTGGTTGCTTCGTTACACTCTCTAATCTCTCACAATTGCTCTCTTTTCTCTCTCTCTATTTCTGAACCCCTTCCTCGTAGGATAGGTGATTCTATTTATACATGTTTATTTAGGGTTTCCCCTTGTTGATTTGCATTAGGATCCTTTTCTGTCGCGGATTGGGTCTTCTTTCTTTTTTGCGATTCCTTGTTGCTTCTGTGTTTATGCCGAGTCGGTTCGAGCCTAATGCGCTGGTCCAGCGAGTACTTTTACTTTCTGGGTATTGTATATCTGGCGAGTACACTTCTATATTCGGCGAGTAGGTTTTTGGTTTTGGCGACCATGCCTTTGACTTCCCTCTGGTCTAAGCTATTTATTCATCCTGACTGGTCAAACCTCTACCTTTTACCCGGTCAATGAATGATGTGGCAACCTTTTGTTAGCTCCTTTGATGACGTGTCAGTTGGGCGAGTTTATACATACAACATTGTCCATGCTTTTAATGTCATACAAACATTGAGGACAATGTTTAGATTAGGTTTGGGGGTGTGAATTCGTGTTTGTTTTATTCTTTGAAAAAATCTGTGAAAAAAGTGCTCTGTTTTGAAAATTTTTTGAGGCAAACGTTTTGTTAAAACTGTATTGATTGGTGAAGAAATAAATTTTTCCGTCTGCGTTGGGTTCTTCGATTTTTCGATACGAATCCAACGGTATAAAGAACGTAAATTTCTGGGCGGTGGTTTAAAAGTTATGAATGTTTCTTCAACCAAAGGTCATGGGCAATGCCCTGTTGAGCGAAACAGTGCGTGCACTGTTTTCGTTGTCTGTTTTCTCACTTTTCCAATGCGAATTTTGAAATGTTGTCTAAATGAAAAGTGTGAGTTTGCATGTCTATTATCTTGTGCTAAAATTTCGTTAACTTTTGTTAATTTATTTGAGAGATATGCATTAATGAACAGACGTAGGTCAATTTCGAAAGTCATCAGTTTTTAAATTTTGCCCTCCATGTTGAGATGCTTCTTTTGTGTGCTTTAAGAGCCGTAATATATGCTTTATTCACTGAGTTTAAACTAACTTCTTGCCACTTAGAGTAGTGCATTGCATTTTCAAAACTTATGACATGCTCTTGATGTGATGGTGGATAGGAAGCTTAGTTGGATTGTCATGATTAATAGTGGAGACTACCCTTGTGAGTTCACTAAACCAAAAGCGTACATAAATGACACACTATGAGGGTCCTGTTGTTTCTACTCTTTAAACACTCAGTAGGTTCTTAGCATTAGATTTGATCTCTATAGGTTGTACATTGAGCATTAAAGAACAATTCTCATAAAAAGATATCACATGTGGACTTTGCTCTTGATTTGGTTGAACCATTAGAAGTGATATAGGCAATGTGTGCTTGAACTCACTTAAAAGGCCTTAAATATTTCCTACCTTATGTGTGTGCTCCATAGCCCTGTTTGAAGCCAAACACAATTAGCCTTTTTCTTTCATCACCCACATTAACTTAACCCCAATAAACCATAATTTAGCCATACCTTATAGCTTGGGATCATATAGAGAAAGTGATGAAAATGATTGAAGGGAGTTCAAAATGGGTGACTCGTGATGTGCATGTAAAAAAAAAAAAAAAAAAAAGAAGAAGAAGCAAGAAGACAAACACCAAAGTGGTGTCAAGAAGAAATGTATTAAAAAATTGTTGTATGTATCAGGCCAGTTAGTTCTTTGGGCTTTAGAGCTCACCCAGTATGACATAAAATACAAGGCTAGGACGACAATCAAGGCGCAAGCTCTAGCCGACTTCGTAGCAGAATTCAGCATGATTTCCCACCCGGGTGCTCTTATAGTTCCAAGAACAGATTCGGAATCTCCAGAATGGTCGACGGATGGGAAAACCTAAACCCTATATACCGACATTTCCTCAAATCAAGCTGGCTACGGGGCCGGGATCGTCCTGATTGATCCCGAAGGGATTGGATGTAGCCACTGTTTCAGGTTTGAGTTCAAAGTCACCAATAATGAGGCAGAATATGAAGCCTTATCGGCAGGAATAAAGGTTGCTACAGAGCAAGGAGCTGAGTACCTCGTAGTAAGAAGTGACTCCCAGTTGATAATCAACCAGGTATCCAGCATATATCAAGCAAGAGGTGACAACATGATAGCATACCTCCGGAAAGTCCAAGAAGCAGCTACGAAGTTTAAAGGTATGAGGTTGGAACAGATCCCTCAAGAGAAAAATCACCGGGCAGATTTCCTAGCCAAGATAGCGACAACAGGAGGACGAGCATTACCTAAAGGGATACCACTTCAGCTGATACCTCGGCCTAGCACAACCCCAATGCTAGAAGTGAGCCCGGTCACTCGCTTGCCTTGTTGGATGGATCCCATAGCTGACTACCTGTAAAACGGTATGCTCCCTGAGGACCCGGATCAGGCGTGCAAACTCAAAAGGATTGCAACCTGGTACTGCTTGATAGAGGGACACCTCTATCGCAAAGGAAAATCACTCTCGTTGCTGCGATGTTTGCACCCGGATGATGCGAAATGGGCATTGGACAAGGTACATGCAAGGGACTGCGGCAATCACGTTTCAGGATAAAGGTTGGCGTATCAAGTTCTCAGAATGGGATACTACTGGCCCACTATCCATCAGGACACCAAAATATTTGTACAATCCTGTGAGCCATGATAGAAAACTGTGGATCTCCACCATCTACCCCTTGAAAAACTCACTTCGATCAGTACACCTTATCCATTCGCTATCTAGGGGCTGGACCTAATCGGGCCACTTCCTACTACACCCAACCAGGCCAAGCACGCTGTAATAGCCATAGACTACTTCACGCGGTGGGTAGAAGCAAAATCCCTGGTCCAGATAACTGAAGCCAATACCACGAGCTTCGTCAAAGAGTATATCGTTTGCAGATTCGGTACCTCGATGGCTATAATTACCGACCTCGGTAAGCAGTTTGACAATGCCAACTTCAGATTTTTCTGCGAAGAAAGGGGTATCGACCTATGCCTGGCCTCAGTGGCTCACCCTCAGTCTAATGGATTAGTCGAGGCCACTAACAAGACTATCAAGAAGCTCCTCAAGAAGAAGCTCCAACATAAAAAAGGGGGATGGGTGTTAGGATTATGCTCAATAGCAAGAGTGTAATATTGTAATTAACAATCTTTTTCATATTAATAAAGTGATTTCTGGTTTAACAAATCGTATAGCATTTATAGTTTAAATATTATAATTGTCAAAGTAAATAATCATAAGGTCTAAAGACTATGAGAAAAGAAGAATTGTTCGTACATCTGGATATGTATGTGGTAGACACAATTCTTTAGTTAGTCTTGAATAATGTTCACAACTTAAGTTTAAGGTTGGGCACCTTTATCTTGTTAAAGTTGTAGAATTCTTTTGCTAGCATTTGAGTGGGATCAAATGAGATATGATGAGTCTAAAATCATCGGAGTGTCTTCGAGCAAAAGGATCTAGTGCACTGGGTGCATTGAACTGGATCACAATGAAAAGCTTTATCTAGAACCGTCAATAGATAATAGTCTTTTCATTATCAAGACAATCGGAGAGTCTATCTTAATTCTGAGATAAATGATGGACTTATGGTTGCAAGTGATAGCATTTGAGTTATCAATGAGTACGATTATATCGCATAGTCTATCCTCGATAGTTTGGTGATATTCATTTGTTAATCGATAGAGGACTTCATTTATAGATATGGACATCGTGGCTCCATTTAATAAATGAGAGTATAATATCATCATATGGATGTTTTGAGGTAATTAGATATTAAATCTCAACGTTGAGTTTTCGATAGTGTCTATTGAAAACATGGCTTCTGGACAAGTCAAAATATCCAAGTTCAAAACGTGGTCATATGAGTAAATATGGTAACTTGGAGAGTTATAAGCGGTCTATGAACTCTTGGCGATTACTGATATTAATCACGAGGATACACTATCTCCAACATGATTGTCTAGGGTATGAATGAGGAACATCTTCCTTTTCTATCTTTATTTAAGAGTTCAATTTTAGCTCTTTAGTGGAATGAGTTAAAATTAATGGATTGGACCTAAGTGAATCATTTGTTGATTGTGATTAGGTTGTGTCTATTGAAGCTTAAATTTAGATAGCCCGCCAAGATCCCCAATCCACACGGACTTGCATGGATCACTTGATATATTCTACCGGACCAATTTGAGGGTCCATCTAGAATTGCATTTAATATATTAAGAATATAATTTGCACATTATTTATGTAATGGGTTGCTCAATTATATTAATATATTAATGAAAGACATGTGGGCTTGTTTCTTTTAGTAAGAATGGGTCTGGTTCACATATGGGCTTTTTATTTAAAGTCCAATGGATTAAATGAAATAAGAAAATAATATTAGGCCCAATTTTAGACAAGTGGGGCGGCAAGGTTAATATATTAGCCTATATATTATTTTGTTTTCATTGTTTAATTAAATAAGAATTAATTAATTTATTAATTAATTGTTTAATTAAGAAACAAATATTTTTCTGAACAGGAAATATATTTCCTAGAGTTATACTATTGTTAGTAGTATACTAAAAGTAAAAGACTTATTTGGTAAGAAAATAAATAATTAATTTTATTTATTTAATCAAATAAGAAGTCTTTTAATTTAGTCAATAAAAAGAATAAAATATCTATGAGTTAAATTAGGGTTTGAAGTCTATTCTTTTATGGAAATTAGGGTGCAACACAAACCCTTTTAGGAGTGTGATTTGCGGCAACCCTAGTGTAAAAAGGAGCAAGATTTCGGCAACCCTAAAAGACAAGGAGAGGAAAATTTCGGCCACCTATATATTCCCACATATAGATTTCGGCCACCGGTGTGGTTCTTGAGACAATTTTCTCCTTCTTCTCAATTCATAGAAAGTGATTTTATTTTACTAAAAACAAGAAAAGAGTGAATAGATTATTCTTTGATGGTACACTAATTGCTTGTTCATCAATAAGCTTGTGTGTACAACATCGATTTAGGTTCACGCGAGTTTCGATCATTAGATTGAGAACTCAAAAGTGACCGGAATAATCTTAGTCTTCTTTTTGATTGTTTTGTGACTAACAAAGAAAAAGAAAAGTTTGTTTGTCCATTCTCAGGTTTGCAATTCAAAGAAAAGGGAGACCACGCTCCTAGGTGATTCACGTTCGTGCTAGGATTGAAGATCTTGCGGATTACCATCGACGTAAGTCAATCGGATCACGCGACAAAAGGTATTCTTCTTTTGTTGGTTTATATATATGCTTAATTAATTAAGGGGTTAAGGTTCATAAAAAGGAAAAATTTTTAAACTATACTAAATCTATTTTTAGTCTCGCTTCCGCTGCGTGTACTACGGTATTTTTCCCTACAATGGGTTGATGAGCTTCCAAGCGTCCTTTGGGCGTATCGGACTACCAAAAGGACTGCTACTGGGGAAACCCCTTATTCTGTTGCTTTTGGAACTGTAAGGTTGATAATTAGTGTTGGCATTAATTCCATATCAAAACGTGTTTTACTTATAATGTTTAGTGGTTAGTAAATGAAGGATTTCGAAGACGAAGGACGTCTCAACCATTATTCGTTCAAGTTGCCGGCTTTTAAGAGTTTCAGACATTATCGGTCTACGAAGGTATTCAAAGACCTCTTATCTCTTACAAGGCTAGGCACACACTCACACATATCATTCTTGTGTGTCCCTTCATGATTTTATTTCATTTACATTTCACTTTCACACACTTGGCAAAATATGCTCATGCATTCATATTTAGTTAATAAACTTTGTGTTTTGCATTTTCTAGGACTATGTTCGGAAACTAGCATATGTGTGTGTATTTGTGCTTGTATGTTTTTATATTTTGTGTTTAGGACTTGAACATGTTCTTATTCAATGCCTTATTGAGTTCCGGTCGTTTCGGTTACTCATTCATAAGGTTTCGAGTCCAAACGTGTTGACTATGCCACTTTACGTTCTCTTACGTTGTGTTGACTTCATCGATGATTTCCGAGATGATTTCTCAACCATTTTTCAAAGTTGTATAGTCATTATCGTGCGTGAGGGAGTCACGGTTCGTAATCCGAAAACGGATTCAAAATCGGAGGTCGGATACTCAAGATATGGGCTGAAGATCCGAAGGAGCGCGCGAGGGCGTAAGTGGCCAAGAGGCCACGTGTGGCCCACCCCGTGGATGGAGCCATGGGCCCCACGGCCAGAGGGGCTCTCTACCCCCGTGTGGCCCACGTGCCCCCCACGGGGCTGGGCTGAGGTGGCCCTCTTTTATTGGCCAAAAATTGCCTCCTCTCTCCTCTTTTTAAAACCCCTCCATTCCCTCCATTTGTTTTCAAGAAGAAAAAGTTAGAATTCCTGTCAGAATTTTTCTCCCAAATTTTCCCAACTTCCAAACACCATAACTTTCTCATACGAAGTCGGATTTGAGTGATTCAAGTTGGAGAACGTTCGTAATCGAGTCCTCTACCTTTTCCAAGTGATTTGGCAGCTGTTTGATCGACTTTTCTTGTGGTTGCACACAGAAAACCGAACCAGCTCGAAAATCCAAGGTAGTGTTCATATCTTTGGGATTTCTTCTTTTATAACCTTCAATTTGCTTGGGGTTTCTTCTTCTATATGTATGTTTATGTATTATGAATGCTATAGAGAAAGATAGCTTCATAATCAATCTTAATCAAAAGTCTAATTAGAGACATATGTGAACTAGTTTCTTAGATTCTAGGTTTTTCACATGTTTGAGAGTTGTATTGTGATTAGATTGATATCTAGGATTATTTGTGGATTGATTGATGTATTTTATGATTAATAATCCTCACATGTGCTTAGATCCTCTTATTGAACAAATCTAAGATTAGCACATTTGATTTTGTATTTAGAGCTAATTAGGACTTAATTGATTATTCATTATATCTTTGCTCTAAATACTTGCTAGAATATTCATTGTATACATTTTGTGATTCTAGCATTTTTTTGTTGTTTGTGTTCTAAAGTCTTGATTATGTGCTTAATGAACATGCTTTGTTTTCAAGCTTTAGAAACATGAATAGAATCTAGGCTTGGCATGTTTTAGGTGTTTTGCATGCTCTAGATTTTTGTTCATGTTTAAGATCTAGATTACTTTGTTTTGTGAACTTTGTTGCCTATGTCTAGATCTTCATGAAGTGTACCTTATCCATACATTTCATATGCTCATGCATCATTTTGTATGGTGTCATGTTTTGGATCATAAACTAGAAAAATGTACATTGTGTGCTCATTGATTATTTCTAGTTTCCATAGGATGTATTGATCATATATTCTATGTTGCATGTGTTTGCATCATTTGCATCACTTAGATCATTACCTTGTAAAAGGTGGAAGTCTCTTGCAAAGTGAGTGAAGCTTTGTGGAAAGAGCAAGGAAGCCTTGACTAGGACATGTGGTCCGGATAGTCAAGCAAGGAAGTCTTGTCTAGGGTCGGGAGGATCCGGATAGGCAAGCAAGAAATCTTCCTAGAGACGTGAGCGTCTTGGATAGGAAGTTGCTTCCTAGAGGTGTAGGACACATCTCGGATAGGAAGTAGGCTAGGTGGTTCACTAGGCCCGAGGGTAGACTAGGAGTTGATAGCTTGAGCGGATATCATGAGTTGGTAGCTTGAGTGTGTAAGTCCTTTTCGTCATAGTGGATTGCTTTTCCGGTGGTTGTGGATTCAACCCGTGGATGTTTCCTCTTCGGAGGTTTACCACGTAAAAATCAATGTGTCAAATGTCTCTATCTCTATCTCTTTATATTTATATGTATGATCTATATAACTTGTTTAAGCTCTTCATTTCCTCACATCCTTGTATACAAGTTATTGATAAAGAAAGAGTTGCACACATTGTTGGTTGAATCTACATTTGTTTCTTGTATCTTGTAAGTGCTTGAACATTGTATCTTGTGATTCTATATCAAGTTGTAAAGCTTAACTTGGTGAGTTTGCATTGTAATATTCAAAGTACAACTTGTGGAATTTAAATTTGCTCATTACTGAATATACTTGTAAAAGAGATACATTGTTCATTGATATATGTTTTGTAGACTAAGGGTGGTGAATCGAGCATACTTGTGATAATTGTTTTCTCATAACAATCATGTTTAAGGTTAATATGTATGCTCACCGAGGTTTTGACATAAGTCACGAAAAAGTTTTTAAAACTAGTGCGTCAACCTATTCACCCCCCCTCTAGGTTGTTTAGCATAACCTTGTAGGTATTTTCAGGAACAGAGGCCGTCTCACCCATCGAACATAAATTAACATCCTTCAGGGTCCAGCATTTTGAGTTGGAAGAAAACGAAATGAAGTTGAGAGCCAGTTTAGACCTCCTTGAAGAAAAACAAGATAGAGCGGCTAAGCGAGTAGCTGCTTACCAGCGCAAGATAGCCCGATGCTTTAATAAGAAGGTAAAGACTCAAAACTTCAAAGAACGGGACTTAGTCCTCAGGAAAGTGACTCAGAATACCAGGAAGAGGTCAGACGGGGTATTGGCCCCCAACTGGGAAGGACCATATTTGATAAAGGTGGTGGTACGCAAGGGAGCATACAAGTTGGAGGATATGGATGGTTGCCCGGTGGATCACACTTGGAATGCCGATCATCTCAAGAGATTTTACCCTTAGAGCTCTTTAAGGAAAAATGTATCTCGGAGGGTACACTTCTGATACATGTACCCTGATTTTTGCTTTGTATTTGCCTTGAGAAATTCAATAAAGTCAGTTTTCCTCCCATGATCTTCTCCTAAGTACGCCTAATGAAGTCTTCTCCATCCTTTTCGCCTCAAGACCAGGAAAAGCCACATGGCATTCCTGCTGCCTTGGTCGGGGAATACCCCTCTCCAGGAAGGATCTGGTGCTTGAAATCGTAAAAGGCGTAGTTGCCTGCCAGACTCTATTTTTACCAAGACCAGGAGGGCCTACACGGACCCCCTGAAGCCTCGGACGGGGAATTCCCCTCTCCAGGATAAATCAAGCACCAAGGTAAGCCTTAGTAAACTACCAGAGAACTTAGCCAAAGGAATCAAGATGATCCATCAGGATACATGACACTACACTCCGTTACGTTGCCATATCTTAGCAAGAAAGACTTGATATTGGGGCAACCTTGGTTGCCAACCAAGGTTGGCTAATAAAGCCCCAAGCCAGACTTCCCATCCCGATGGACTATTTGAAGTCATGCACCCAGATCAAGAACTTCCGGCCAAGATAAGTTCTCTACTCGTACAAAATTACTCATCTGAAAAGCACAGCGAACGAAAAATGAGGGGACCATCATCCAAGAACAATATTGTTGAGTATAGGTATGGGTTTTCGTATCACCAGTCAGACAGTAGGGTGTCGCAAAACGATTAAAAAAGTAAAGCAGGAAAAAAGAAGGAAAGAAGCTTCAATTAATCAGTCAGGGTGCCCAATCCCCATGTCCGGGCTATAAAAAAAAAAAAAAAAAAGACTAACTAACAATGTAGCTAGGAAACAACAAGAAAATCAAGATTTGAAATTTCCCTTAAGTAGTAGTGAAATATACCTAGAGGGCGGGTGAATAGGTATAGGCTCCAAATTCTTCCAATTTAAAAATAATGCGGAATATAACAAAGAGAATGCACACTTGATTAGATTT
Source organism: Acer saccharum (assembly GCA_030490815.1). Classification (NCBI taxonomy): domain Eukaryota; kingdom Viridiplantae; phylum Streptophyta; class Magnoliopsida; order Sapindales; family Sapindaceae; genus Acer; species Acer saccharum. Next base: position 23,477,972 of record CM059878.1, read on the forward strand.
TAGCAAATGAATTGATTTCACTAATACAAGAGTTAATCAATTTACAAGATATGCAATCAATGTAAGATATGGAAGACAAAGAAAAAAATAAAAACAAAAATGAACACAAGTGTTTTTACGTGGTAAAACCTCAAAGAGGAAACATCCACGGGTTGATACCACAACCACCAGCAAAGCAATCCACTATGTGAAAAAAGACTTACACACTCAAGCTATCACTCATGATATCCGCTCAAGCTATCAACTCTTAATCTACCCTCGGGCTAGTGAATCACCAAGCCTACTTCCTATCCGAGATGTATCCTACACCTCTAGAAAGCAACTTCCTATCCAAGACGCTCACGTCTCTAGGAAGATTTCTTGCTTGCCTATCCGGATCCTCCCGACCCTAGACAAGACTTCCTTGCTTGATTATCCGAGTCCTCCCGACTCTAATCAAGACTTCCTTGCTCTATCCACAAAGCTTCACTCACTTTGCTAGAAACTTTAACCTAATGCAAGGCTATGATCTAAGTGATGCAAGTGATGCAAACACAAACAAATTAAGCTAGATGATCAATCAAGCAAAATGTACATGTTCAATGACAATCTAGAATATGCTTTCAATACACAATTACAAGATTATCTAGAAATCAAGACATGTAAATCAATAAGAACAAAGGTATGAATATTCAATAAATCACACTAAAAACCTAGTTCTTAGATCATTAAATAAAACCTAGAAAATAATATGAGACATATCATATAAACATTTTCTAGAATCAATTTCAAACAAAATCAAGTTTAGCACATATATGTTCAAGAAAAATCACAAAGCTAAAACTCAATTGACAAATGATCAAACACCCCTAGCATATGATCTAACATACTCCTCAACAAATTTCATCAATCAAATAGTAAGAATCAAGAGATGATCAAAGATGAAATTGAAAAAGAAGAAGTTGAACAAACAACCTAGAGCTCGTAATGAAGATCAGGCTGCTGGAAACAATGACAAAGTCAACTCCCTCTGAAAATACTTGGGGTTTGTAGCTCTTCTCAAGACCAACAATTCTGGCTTTTAAATCGATTGATTTCGAGTTCGTATGAGAAAGTTATGATCAAAATAAGAAAACGAAAATTGAAGAATTTTTGCAGAATTTTACAAAGTGTTCTTGAAAATCTTCAACAAGTGTGGAGGGAAAGAGATGAGTTTAAAATGAGGAGAGAGAAGGAATTTTCGAGCCAATCAACACCTGCCACATCACCCTCCCGTGGGGGGCGCGTGGGCCTCACGGGGTCAGAGAGCTCCTCTGGCTGTGGGACCCACGGCGTGGGCCAAGTGGCCTCACAGCCCCAGACCTCTCTCGCGCGCTCCCTCAGTTCTTCAGCCGTATCTTGGGCATCCGAACTCCGATTTCGAATCCGTTTTTGGATTACGAAATGTGACTCCCTCACACACGATGAAGACTACACAACTTTGAAAAATGGTTGAGAAATCATCTCAGAAAACTACGATGAAGTCAACTCAACGAATGAGAACGAAAAGTAGCGTAGCTACATCGTTTGAACTCGAAACCTTATGAATGAGTAACTGAAACGATCGGAACTCAATAAGGCATCAAATAAGAACATGTTCAAGTCCAAAACACAAAATACACAAACAAATAAACACATATTCACACAAGCATGCCATATCAAAGAGATAGTCACAAAGTATGCAATTCTACAATGTTTGTCAATACAAGATCAATGCATGAGCATACTATGAAGTGTATGAATGTGTTATACCAAATGTTTGAACCACAATGCAGGGACACACATGTATGAATTATGTGTGTGTGCGCTAACGCCTTGCAAGAGGATAGGAGTCAAGATATACCTTTGACGCTTTTCACCTCTTGAAGACGACTTTTGCACTAGACATTGCTTCTTCACCTTTTAAGCTTCTTTTCTTCCAAGAACATCTTAAGCAATAACTAATACAAATATAGAGCGTTTTGCAATGGAATCAAGCCAATACAAATCATAAACCTTACAAGATTCCTCCTCTACCGTTTTTCTCTGCCCAAACTCACCTTCTTCGTTAGCCCCTTCGCCACCTATAACGTCATGAACTTCTCCGGCTCCAGCCACAACTATTCCAGTAGGAGGATCCATCTCGTTAGTCAGAGGCGCGAAATCTCATACCAAGTCATTCATAGAAACTTGGGGACTCCGGGTACCCTTCTCAACAAATTCAGGAACGGGGGCTACTTGAGAAGGGCCTCCCCAGTCCTGGTCTTCAAATTGGGCAGCTCGAGCCATAATCAAGTCGCGATCCCAGTTAAGAGTGGTCTACAAATCAAAAGGGGGAGGAAATGCCTTGGCAACCTCATATGAGGCAGTAAAAATACCCATCCCCGAAGGAGGAATCCACCCTAGATTCTAAGGCACTCATAGAAGCCCGCAGGGTCCTATGGTCATCCAAAAGGACAGTCATCTCCGCCTTAACGGTCTCTCTGTCATTCCGGCTGTGAGTTGATCTGACAACCTCCATGTCATAAGCATGAGTCACTCGCTTCAGTTCCATCAAGGCAGCCTTCCTGCCAGCATCAGACTCAAAGGCTTCCTAAACTAAGGAAGAAACGCTCTCTTCAGCCCGGGCTAGATCATTCCTAGCTTCCTCTAGTTTAGCCTGAAGAGCCAGGTTGGCCTCCTTCAGGGCAATCACCTGCTGCCCTATGGCTAGGGTAAACTTGAAACCCTGCAGAAAGAAATAAGGAAGATATAAAAATAGGAAAGGGAAATTTACATACGACAGGCTGAAGGAACCAAACGCATACCTCGGTAAGAAGAGACGCCCCCTTTGATGCTAAGATATCAGTTGGGAGAGAGGACATGGACTGTAAACCTCCACGGGAGCAAGCAGCAATGAATTTAGAAACGACTTCCCCCTGATCATAATTTCGCGACCCCGACCCAGAAGGAAAATCGTTGGAAGAGATATCTCGAGCAGCATACGCCTTCCTTTTCTCTATTCTAACAGGAAGCTGGGCTGAATCAGTGAAAGGAGGAGGAGGAGGAGGAGCGACCAGTATTGCAGGCAGGACAACGGCCGCATTGGGAGATTGTTTTGAAGTAGGGAGTGGAGAAACTTTGGTCTTAACAGCCCGCGCTAGCATCTCACTTAAAGATGGGCGCACTACGATTTTTACAAGAAGGAAAGCGAGAGAATATGGAGTTGACCCCGTAATTGCAGGAGGAGGAGTCGACGCAAGTGGCTGAGATATGGAGGCAGTCCCGACACCGACAGAAGAAGGGGTAGGAGAACTGGTAAGAGGGAACTTCGGACGTATCGATCCTGATAGGAAAAAAGAAAGAAGGGCAGTAGCAGAAACTGTCAGAGGAACCATCAATAAAAAAAAATAAAAAAATAAAAAATAAAAAAATAGAGAAAGAAGAAAGGAAAGACGAGGGGCGAGGCATACCTGGTTGCACGAGGGATATCTGCAGATACCTCTCCAGCCGGGCACCTTCAAAGGGATCACAAGTGGGATACTGCAGATTGGTATAGTTCTTGTCTTGAATCTTCAAAATAATTCGACTGGATTCTATAGAAAGCTCACTCGGGTTCCACTTATCTTGTGGAGAAAAGCGGATAGGAACCGAGTGTTTAACCCCATCCAGATACACCGACTGGCCCCAATCACCCTTAACTACGACCCACTCGTCCTTCCAGGGCGGGGGGAATTTTACATTCGCCCCAGGAACAATAAATTGCAGCTTATTCTTGGGCCTCAGGTAGAATTGACCCCGAGGGACCATACACGTTATTTGAAAAATATAACGAAAGTCATCAAAGCTAGGTTCCTTCTCGACACCGTCTTTTTCACACTACTCCCTCCAGAGCACCAGGAACCCGGTCAGGTTCTTCCAGAATCCAGGTGAAAGTTGTAGCGGGGCCAATCCTAAAGCGACAAGCAGCCTGCTAATAGAGGGGTGAAGAGGAAGTCGGACTCCACACTCGAAGGCAGCCACGTGAATTAGCAGGCAGCCACGTGAATTAGCAGGCAGCCTGCAGAGGGAGTGTACACATCATACCCCCGATGAGGGAGGTGATGCGCCCCAGAACGGTCTATAATAAAGTATCCCCGGCGGCGCCAACAACTTGGTCGGCGCACGCGGGACACATGATAGTTCTATAAACTATCGTAAAATAAATGGGGCGCGTATGTTTATCCGCAAGCGCACGGATCGTTACGATCGCATAGCGGCAAGTACGGTTCGTTCCACAGGGAATGGATTCGTTAACTGTATCTAGTTCTAGTGTTTATTAAAGCATGTAAAAAGGAATGCGGTGTGGTGTGTGCGGAAATGTAAATCAATTAACTAAGGTAGAAATGTAGCCGGGTGTCTTGGCTATCTAATTAGTCTACTCCTAATTAAGTTAACCTACTCCTAAAGGCAAGACACCCTAACTACGAAAATAAAGGTGGCTGGGAGAATAGCAAGATATATAATACATATGGGAAATCGGTTCACCAAACATACTATGCAATTTATGTGGATTGTTTATCATGTAATTCCAATTAATTCAGTAAAGGGTTCGTTCTCTTGATTAAGGAAATTACCCCGAAATCTTGATTAGGGAATTCCCGAAATCATGTACTCACTTTCCAATCGGAAAAGTGATTGTGTCTAGGGTTTAGACCCATTAAGCACAAGAACTATGAACCAAAGCTAAGGTGGCATGATTATGCACACCTAAGCTATTTCCATTCCATATAGCTAATAGCCGAATTTATACCCGGAATGGAAATCCGAGCACAAACTCAACTCTTAATCACTCTAATCACTCTAAACACATACATAGTAAATCATACATCAACATACATAAACAAATGAGATATTTGATTACAACTACTCCTAATCATTTATTTAATCTACTCCTTATCTCATCCATACATACATATCAACACATAATCATCCGTACATATGAATATCATAAAAAGAGCTTAATCACTATACATCTAAGGAATGAATCAATACCAAATCAAAGCATAAGAACAATCATACATATATTAACATAAGTGTAGGTTACAAATATTCCCAAATGGGTTATACATCAATAGAAATACAAAGATGAGCAAAGGGATTACCCTTGAAGACAAGCCTCCAAAGCTCTCCCTATCTATGAACATCTATGGCTTGCACACAAGCCTCCTATCTCTGCATCTCTACTCTCCATGGAAGGCTTTCCATGGAAGGCTTTCCATGGAGGAAAATCCCCCATGGAAGGCTTGGAGTTGCTCTCTCTCTTTTGGTGTGTAAGAGCAAAAGCTCTAAGTTGTGTTTTTGGTTAGTCACCCCATTGAAAGAGAGGCAAAAAGGGTGTTTATATATGTTGGGCAATTTGGGCAAGAATGGGGTGTGAAAAGACATGAATGCCCCTGAAAATATCATGATTTTGGCTCGGTCAGGGGTAAGGCGGGTTCGTGGGCGGGCAATGTCCAGCCTTACGAACTAGCCTTGGTCCTCGGCGAGCTTGGACGGCGGGCAATGTCCAGCCGCACGAGCTAGCCTTGGTGCTCGGCGGGTTTGGACGGCGGGCAATGTCTAGCCTTCAAACCAGCCTTGGACTTCTTCACACAAAATTGCCCAATTTTGCCCACTTTCAATACAAACACCTTCCATGTGGGATATTTACCTGCACATAGCTAAAACACGCATTATATACACAAAAGTGCTCGGAAACGAACACAAAAGATAGGAATAGGGAGCGCTAAATGTGAACATTTGGAGCGCGATCAGGAGGGAAAGACGGATAGCATCCGGGATCCTATAAACTTTCTTGAGCCGAGCTAAAGTGTCAACTGTGCAGACCGAGTTCAGAATTATACGGCCTTCACCGAAAGGGAGGAAGGGCCCAACAAGAACTCCCAAAGAGTCCCCAAGAAGAATGTCGCCTACTCCCTCCCCCTTTTGTCATCGACATCAGCACCCTCACCTTCGTCCACTATCTGGACCGGATTATCAGGTTCATTATGAAAACCCAATCCAATTCAAGGGTTCCTCACAGAGCGACGACGCTGGAACGAGATACCATCTTCGGTGACGTCGTCATCACCCCGATTTCCGTTTCTTTCCCTTGATTGACTAAGAACTCACCGTCGAATCCGCCTTCTGGCTACCAGGAAGATATGAGGAGACAGAGCAAGAACCTAAGGAGGCAGGCAAGGAAGACGGAGGAGCATCCTGAGTGGAGGCGGGAAGTTTTGAGGAAGATGTCATTGTAAAAAAGAAAAGATTCGAAATAAGGAGAAGATTTCGGTTCTTGATTTTTGAAGGACAAGTGAAGCATAGCAAAAAGAGGGGAAGAGAGGTTTATTTATAGGCAGAAGAGAGGCGGTTACCGAAACATAGAAGGAAACAAGGATTAATAGCTGAAGGCGTGCGCGAGAAAAACTCCAAAAAAGCCGCGCTGGAAACGGCCAATTTGAATTTATGAAGTAGTCACTATCTGACATGTGGATTGTCATTAAATACCACCGTTTTGAAAGAAGATTTCCCCCTTCGCTATGAAAATAAGTGGACAAGACGGAAAATCCTTCGAACGGACTAGAGGATCCTGACTCCAACCCCAGCAAGATACCGGTGTTCAAGTCAGGGGGGACTTCTGTTAACCACCAAAAATGACGAGGACCAAAAAAAGAATTTTTCATTAGCTTGAGAAGAAAGCCGGGGTGCAAAGTAGCAGCGGGAAAGATATCCGGGTACCCCGTCTGCTAACTAACGGGCTAGAGTAAGAGCCTCTACCCACCCCGGTTAGGTCCAAAACCTCTGGAACCAGGAAAGAACTAGGAAGCCGTAAAGAGAAGGGCTCTAGAGACACAACCATCACAAGATCGTGGCACCCAATTACCTCGAGTACCCCGATACCCGATTATCCTGGTACCCCGATACTTGGCACCATGATATCTGCAAACATCATTTTAAAAGGAGTGAGAGGGATGCGGGGTACCCGGAGTACCCCGACCAGCAAAACTCGTGACATACAGATAACAAGATAAACACTTGGATCCCAGTATACCGATCCCGCTGAAGTAGGAGGCGAGCACCCCGAAGAGCAGACCACATCTAAAGGCAAACATTAAATGTCACCGTTCAAGATAGAAACTCAAGTTACAACACGGCATTCATTCCCACCATAAAGAATCCTATTTCGAATAGGGGTCAACTTATTTGGAACTGAGAAAGAAGGAATCGCCTGATCTTTCGGGATCAATATCCCGACGAATTCATTAGACTCCAAAGGAAGGCCCGTGCATCACTGAAACCCTAGACCGAAGTTCTAGGAGTATTCAGCAAGAAAGCGGGCTTATATAATGATCATATGTTCACAGGAAAAAGGGGACAACCCTACTTGACTTTTTTTCTACTTATCGACAGGCACAAAAAGCTCCATCTCCATTGTCCACCAAGTTGTTTTATTTTCTCCCATACTGTAACCTCGATAGTTCAAGCATTGAGTTGTAAAAATCTTATTAAAGTCGTTTATATATATACAAAAACAGTTTTATGCTTTCATACTTTCACCATATCAGAAAATTATCCCTCCTACTACTTGCACCCATTATTCTTAGCAATTCATAAGATTTAGCGGGGTATCGGGATACTGTGCATCCCGCTAGCCTAGATCTTTTTAGATTCGAGCCCTTCATATATCGTTAATTTAAAATTGCACCCCGGTGACAATTTTAGGTTAACAGTTTAATTCTAGTTTCCATAGCTCATATTAATCATATGTTATATGTTGATTGTGCTTGCATCATTTGCCTCACATAAATCACTTGCCTTGTAAAAGGTGGAAGTCTTGGCTAAGGGTGTAAGGCTCTAATAAGTCCAAGCAAGGGAAATCTTGGCTAAAAGGTGTGAGGCCTCTAAGTAAGTCTGAGCAAAGTCTTGTCTATGGGTGTGAGGCTCCAATTAGACAAGCAAGGGAAGTCTTGGATTGGAGTGTGAGGCTCATATAAGTCCGAGCAAGAAAAGTCTCTTGTTGTTGAGTGATTCTTCAAAATAGACCAAGGGAAGTCTTGGCATGAGGTGTGAGGCCTTTTGTAAGTCCGAGCATGGATATTCTCTAAAGGCATGCGATGTGTCTCAGTTAAGGAATAGGCAAGTTTCTCTCTAGTGAGAATAGATAAGAGGGATATCCAATAGATTGTGATATATGAGAGTTGGTCACATTTGATGGTATAATCTTGTTTAACTAGTGAAAAACATTTTACCGGTAGTTGTAGATTCAACCCGTGAATGTTTCCTCTTTGGAGGTTTTACCACGTTAAAAATATCGTATGTCAAGTTTCTCTTTCCCTATCTCTTTGTTATTTGTTTATTTTAATCAAAATGATCTTGAAGGCTTTTTAATTGATTAAGCTCATGTAAGACAAGGTCTTTGATTGTCTTTGTATTTTTTTATATGTACTTGTACTATTGAGACATTTATAATGAATACAAGTACTTGATGATTTGTATATTTTTGGTATAACCTCCTCATGCAATCTATAGGCTATGTTTAATCTATCAATTGAATATCCTTATAAATAGTCCATGCATGCTTGTTTGTGTTTATTGTGGTGTTATATAAGCTATCTATGGGGTCAAACTTTTGTCTGTTCAAGGGATTGAAAAAAGGCCTTAAAACTTATTCACCCCCCTCTAGGTAAGCTTAAGGCAATTTAACCGTGATTGTATTTACAGAACCTTTAGGCCGAAGCCATCAATACGGCTTGTCCGGAAACGTCCGCGCTTGCACGATGGTGTGCTTGTCTTAGCGCGATGTGTGACCATTAGAGAGGTCCTTTTTCCTCTCTTGGATTGGTCTTGGGTCACATGGTCTTATACCATGAGTTTTGGCAATATTGTTATTACTTAAATCTGACCTTTGGTCACTCAAATGACCATAACTCTTTCTATAGATATCCAAACCCCATTTTGTAAAAAGGAGTAGAAAGTAAACATCCATACCTTTCCAATGATATATCATATGAAAGGTTTCGATGTTGTTTGGTCATGTTTCGGGACGCTTGAATCTGGAGTTGTTGCGCTATCGCGCTTTGTATACCCAAGACATTTGCGACTTTAGAAGTGACTTCCATCCAAGTCACTTTTTGATGGGAGAAATGAGGTTTCTTTCCAAAACGACGTAGTTTCATTTAGGGTTCCTATATATATGATGTCTTCTCTCTTGTATGCTTCCAAGAGTTCAAAATTACATCTTTGAAAAATAAAGTATTTCCCAAGAAAGAAAAACTCCCAAGAACTCATTTTTACTCATCCAAACTCATTTCCATGTGCATCAAACATCATCTAAACATTATCTAGGATCATCTAGGATATATCTATGCATGAGTCTTCTTCAACACACATGAATTGGTAAGTTGAACACCATCTTCATCCATTTTAGTGTTCTTACTTAGCAAGAAATCTCATTTATGACTTGCTTGCATCTAGATAAGATTTATCTACAAGTTGAGATTTTTTGTGTTGTTTGATTGAGTTGTTGTATTGTGATAGCTATTGTATCTAGGATTGCTTTATTCTATATAGCTAAGTTATATGTTTGACATGTAGCCACATGATATCTATAATTGTTTGATATGTTCATCTATGATTAGATAAGTATTAAATGTATTGACATAACATTTATGCATTTGATATTCACCTAGGTTGTGTTCTCTTCCTTATGGTTTAAGCCTTGTGACTAAGTAGCTTAGTGCACAAGTAAGTAGGTCTATGATCACTATTAAAGGCCCGTTTGGGTAGAGTGGAAGGGTTAGTGACCAAGAATGGTTTGACTTGAGGTCAACCTAGGTTGTAAACTTTCATTCAAGTAGTGTATCTAAAGATCGTGTGTGGCTAGAAGGATAACCCGTGAGATTTTTCCAGTTGTGGGTTTCTCACATAAATCAATCAACGTGCAATTTATTGTTTTCCACACTTAAATTTAGTTGATTGTATTTGCTTAATTTGGGTGATTATAAAATATTGACTAATTAAGAAAAATTGGTAATTAATTTGATTAAAACCTATTCACACTGCAACCCACCCCGCCCCCCCAAATGTGTTGACATAACATTTATGCATTTGATATTCACCTAGGTTGTGTTCTCTTCCTTATGGTTTAAGCCTTGTGACTAAGTAGCTTAGTGCACAAGTAAGTAGGTCTAGGATCACTATTAAAGGCCCGTTTGGGTAGAGTGGAAGGGTTAGTGACCAAGAATTGTTTGACTTGAGGTCAACCTAGGTTGTAAACTTTCATTCAAGTAGTGTATCTAAAGATCGTGTGTGGCTAGAAGGATAACCCGTGAGATTTTTCCAGTTGTGGGTTTCTCACATAAATCAATCAACGTGCAATTTATTGTTTTCCACACTTAAATTTAGTTGATTGTATTTGCTCAATTTGGGTGATTATAGAATATTGACTAATTAAGAAAAATTGGTAATTAACTTGATTAAAACCTATTCACATCCCCCACAATCACCCCCCCGCCCTCCCCCCCCCCCCCCCCCCCCCCCCCTAGGTATATTTAGACACCATAATTAGTTTCACTAGTCATAAGTTTTCGACATATCCAATTTTAGCGTTAGAGCCCCTTTTTTATGATTCTAAGTTCTTAAGGCATGAAGACTCTCCAACCCGATTATAGCATTATCTATTATCAAGTGACCTGGAATAAAAGCACTATATGCTTCGGAAATGACTTCGCCAAGAACTAACCAGAGTCGATCAGCCAAAGCTTTTGCAACAATCTTATATATCACGTTGCAAAGACTAATAGGCCGAAATTCCATAATTCGTTCCGCTAATCGCACCTTCGGAATTAAACAAACCAAAGTATCGTAAACCTCCGCAACCAACTCTCCCTCATTCAAACACTTTAATCAAGCGACTGTCACACTCAGACCAACCATACCCCAGCTTTTTTGGAAAAACATAGCTGAGAGGCCATCCGGTCCAGGGGCCTTCGAAGGAGCCATATCAAAAATGGCTTTGTGAATTTCTTCCAGCGTAAAAGGAGCATCCAGGTACTCACAAGATCAGTGTGAAAGTCTTGGCTGCATACAGCCTAGAACTAGTTCCATTGCATTCGTATGAGAGACTTCTGACTTAAAAAGAATAGAGAAATAATTTGTAATCACCTGCTCCATTTCCTGCCTCTTAATACACCATTTCCTGCCTCATCTAAAAAACTAATAATTGCACTCTTAAATATAAAATAAATACATAATTTAATAACTAATAATTTAAACCCTAAACAATTTTATGGAACGTGTATCCTCCTTTTAATTTATTGTATTAAATTTATCCTTATATTATTATGATTCATTTTATTTTATCCTTAGTATCCATCTTTATTTTTTAGTTTTAATTTAATAAAGCAATAATTTACCAATAATTAGAAGAATAAAAAAAAATCAAAAACATGTCTAGTAATGTTTATTACTCATTATTTTTAAATAAATTTAAAGTGAATTCATTATAAATACAAAAACATAATTTCTTATTATAAAATTAGATTGTAATTTAATTTTTTAAAATAAATATTGTAACTTTGCATTGTGTATGTTGTTTTTCTTGTTATTATTTATTTTTTAATATCATGTTTCTTGTTTTTTTTTTTTCCTTTTTTCTTTTTGAATGTAAGACTATTTAGTTCCTATTGATTAAGTGTTCTATTTATTTTATTTTATCTAAATTTCCTCATAACATCATTTTTTTTTTTCTTTATATATATAGTAATTATCAAGTTAGGGATCCCTTAATTTAATTTCGGTAAAAACCTTGATGAAGTCATATCCATTTTTATGAATTTCGAACTGATTTTTTTTATTTTTTATTTTTTATTTTTTTATAGATGATAAGTTTAATGAAATCTATCTATGAATAAAATTTGAGAAATTTTCAAGGACTATAACTATTTATCCTGATTTCGTTATATATTAAGGCATTGGAAAAATGGAAGAAATATAGTAAAATTTAAAAAATAGTTATAGTACTTAAAAAAATTTTAAATTTTATTCATAGGTAGATTTCAATAAACTTATCATCCACAAAAAATAAAACCATATCAAAATTCATAAAAATAGATGTGATTTCATCAAGGTTCTTACTGAAATTAAAGCAAGGGATCCCTCACTTGATAATTACTATATAAAAACTCATTTTAATATATATGCTCTTAATTGTTTCATATTTATTTTTTATATAACCGTTATTTTGCTCAAATGCCCTTTCTCATTAAAATTTATGGGTCCACCATCGGCACTTCATTAAAATTTACTCTTTTATTGCAATTTGTTCTTTTTATTTGTTACGTGAACAAAACATATTTTTCTAAAACAGAAGGTTATCCTTTAAAATATAAAAACAAATTATTAAAAAAAAATTATGGGGAGGTTTTATTTAATTTTTTTGTTTTTTTGTTTTTGAAGTATTACATAAATTAGAGGTTTTTGAAAAGGGAGAGAATCAAGGACTCGAACCCACAACCTCCTAGATGTTGGACTTTTCAGTGTCTATTTTATAGGGTTGTCCATATTTTAAAAATCCGCATCACATGTCCATATTTCACGAATTCCTTGTATTTTTCAGGAATATGAACTTAATTATCTTCTTTTTAAAATATGTCCCTCTTGAATTGAAGTTTTATACAATACTCGATGATTTTAGTCGAAGTGAGGACTAGATGTAAGAGTATGATAATAGAATGGAATGAGTTGTTATATCTATGTACTCAATATATATCTAATTTACACCTTGTGAAATTTAAGGGTTTAATTATTTTTCCCTGGGAAGGTTTTGAAGGTTAAGGTTTGTTTTAGTATTAGAGTAAATATCTTTCCTATTTTATTACCCATGATTGTAGGATACAAAATCAATCTCTTTTCCTTTTATGATTTTAATTTCCATTCTAATAATAATAATAATAATAAATAATTTCCTGTTATTTCATACGTCATTGTCTAGTTTAGTAAACATTATTTAATATATTTTCACAGCAAAAAGCTAAGTAAATATTGAATGCTTACTATCTTATTCTACAAATCTACAATACTTATTGTATCTTGATACAATTCTTTGAGTTTTACTCTATATTGCTTGTTAATTACAGAGAAAAAAAAAAAAAAAAAAAATTGGTTCTAGATGATTTTCGAGATATAAGAGCGATAGGTTACATTTTAATTCTTAAAAATATATATATATATATATATATATATATATATATATTTTGTGACGCTACCTTTAAAACTAAAGGGTATTGCATTTTTTTTACAACTTATTTCTTAAATATTAATATATATGTCTTGTATGACATTGAATATTAATTTTTATGTTGGCCCTCCCAAACCAAATTCTTGGCTTCGCCCCTGTTTAAAAGGAACGTAATAATATAAGATGAAATTATTCCTTTAAAATTATTAATTTTTGTTTTTGAAAATATAAATTGTTTTTCATGTTTCTCATGTTGATCGCTTGTGATACTTTTTCCCCTTAGACCAGTCCAATTTTTTTTTTTTTAAAAAAAAGCTTTAATAAACAAATACATTAATACCCTCTCTTCATCTTCTTCAATGTTTTCTCTCTCTTTACAATCAAAATATATTCAACCATTTACATTAATTCTCTATCACATATATCACAAATTCTAAAAATTCTCAACGGATTCATGTCAAATATGAACACAATATAATTTTATAACGAGAAAACAATGAAAAGCTGAGAGAAAAGAATAATATATGGGATTTTAAGATTTTCAAAATTATGATTGAAATGTCGACTTGTTTCATGCCGGAAGTGTTTCCAAATGGGAAACAAGTGCCCCTCTCTTCCCTACGAACAAAATTTTAAGTCTTCTGAAAAATAAAAAATTTAACATTAAATTTTATTAGTTTAACGTAAAAGTTGCGTTTCGTTTACAAATAATGTGGTATTATTGATAAGGTGCCATTTTCGAGTTACTTGTGACTTTAAGAATTACTATTTTTAATATATGTAGAACAATATAAACGTAAAATCAGAGTGGCGCAGCGGAAGCGTGGTGGGCCCATAACCCACAGGTCCCAGGATCGAAACCTGGCTCTGATATAGAGTGGCTTCCGATATACCTTTTAGGCTTTTCTCTATCATGTCGTTTTGACATCCCTTTGCCTGTCTAAAACAATGATTTCATGCCATGCCGTTTTTTCACCTTTCATGTCGTTTTAATATTTAATTTCTAAATGTGAGGATTAGGAAATGATATTCTGCCATCTACAGATATTAATATTTAAGGGAATTATCATTGATTAATGCTACTTTGTTCAAATCTGACGTCTAAATGATGTGGCAATACTCTAATTAATTCATTTAAATTATACAAATCTAATACAATTTATTTGAATGGATTATAATATTGCTATATCATTTGGGCACCAAATTTGAGAAACGTAGTATTATTGATTATCATTTGTGTATTTATGTTTTTTTTTTTTTTTTTTTCAAGTATCTACTTTTTAACGGTTTATCCATTTTTTACTGACTTGGTCCCTAAGTCTTTAAAAACCCATCAATTTGGTCCCTCATACTAGAATTTTAAAGGTCAACTCTCACAGAAAAGGAAAATGACCTTTTTACCCTTAAAAAAACTTAAAATACTAAATAAAAGAAAATGGTAAAATTATATTAAAATTAATGAAAATTGTAAAAAGAGTTAACTACATTAAACTCCCTTGAAGTTTTCTCTTTTACACGTGGAAACAACTTTATCATTAATTGACACTCACCTCTATGCTGTTTGTCAAACTTAGTCAAACTTAACTGTTAACCGAGTTCGAACGTCAAAATACGAAACTGCCCTTGAAATTCTTATTTAATTAAAAAAAAAAAAAAACTGTTTTTTTAATAGAGAAAAATATATGGAAAAAAAACCGAAATAACTGTTTGGAAAATTAAAAGAAATTGATGGAGATCCAATTAAATTCCAAATTTTGTTTCAAAAAAAAATTTAAATTCCAAAAAAAAAAAAAAAATCACAAAAATCAATCCCAAAATCAAAATCCATACATCTCATCAAACAATCATATCTTTTTCAATCAATTCCAACAGAAAAAAAAAAAAACCAAAATAATCTGAAGAAAAAAAAAATTCTAGATCCAAACACACATTCATCATTCATCGGTCAAAATCCCTCTTCAATGACAAATCTCATACAACAATCAAATCATCTTCATCAATCAACTCCAAAAGAAGAAAACCAAAATAATATGGAAAAATGGAAAAAAATTATTGATCCAAACACACTTTCATCGGCCAAGATCTCTTCGATCTGTTTTAACAAAAAAAAATTATAAAAAAAAATATCAATTTAGCAGACCTCCATCGCGAAGGGTCACCATTGCAGATGGCTCATCCACTGTCAGTTCAGCTGACCGGAGTGGCTCCGACCACCAGCTTCTGTATGACCTAGACCATCTCCTTGTATCACTTAGCTTGCTTGCCCAGATTCGCCAGGTACACAAACTGGTCTCTCGTCAGATTTTTCAGAATAGAGGTCCATCGCAGATAGGTCTCCATCCAGGATGGAATTCCATCGTAGATGGAGAACCATCGTAGACCACTCCATCTCAGATAGAGTTGGAAACAGATTTGGAAAATTTCTAAATCTCTTCCCAAATTTTTTTTCTTTTTATTTTTTGTTAATTTTTTTTTTTGTTTTTTGTTTTTTGTTTTTTTGTTATTTGATATCGACATGATGACAAACATGTTTTAATTATTTTATTTTGTTTTCAATTTTTTTAATTATTTATTAAAAAATAAGCTTGAAATGAAGAAAATACCCTTAGTTTTGACAGCCAAACATTGTCGATAGTTAAGTTTAACTAACAGCAAGGAAGGTGAGTGTCAATTAACGATAAAATTGTTTCTGTGTGTAAAAGAGAAAATCGTAGGGGAGTTTGGTGTAATTAGCTCTTGTAAAAATATGAATGAAAATCTGGAATTTTTTATATGTAAAATAGTTAAATAGAGAATATATATATAAACAGTCTTTCTATTATCAGTTTGAACTGACAAAAGTTATATTAGTTCCTTGTATGTGAGCCACTGGATTTAAATACTTTGACTGACAAGTGCATACAGTCAAGTCAAAGTATTTAAATCCAGTGGCCCACATGTAAGGAACTGATATAACTTTTGTCAGTTCGAACTGATAATAGAAAGACTGTATATATATATATATATATATACAGTCTTTCTATTATCAGTTCGAACTGACAAAAGTTATATCAGTTCCTTACATGTGGGCCACTGGATTTAAATACTTTGACTGACAAGTGCATACAGCCAAGTCAAAGTATTTAAATCTAGTGGCCCACATGCAAGGAACTGATATAACTTTTGTCAGTTCGAACTGATAATAGAATTTCTGTATATATATATATATATATATATATATATCTTTACAAGAAAATAATCTGATATTTTTTAAAAAAATATGAAAAGAAAAATACAAATAAATAAATTTAAAAAATTAAAAAATTAAAAAAAATTAAAAAAAAAAGTTAAAAAATGAAAAAAAAAAAAAAAATTAAGGTGGAGATCCATTGGTGATAGAGATCCTCCATCGAGATCTATCTGGATCTCCATGGAGGTGTAGATCTCCACATCGTTTTTTTATTTTTATTTATTTTTATTTTTTTATCATCAATCTTCACCGTCCATCTAAGATTTGGATGGTAGAGATTTAAATCTTTTTTATTTTTTGTATTATATAAATATTTAAAAAAAAATTCTATTTTTTGGTGTTGACACTTGGTATGTTATTGGTTTAAAGATAAAATTACCCTTAAAATCGTTAAAGTTGACTAACGGTTTACAAAATGTGGGACCAAATTGATGGGTTTTTGAAAATATAGGGACCAAGCCAGTGAAAAATGGACAAACAGTTAAAAACAGATAATTAAAAAAAAAAAAAAAAAAAAAAACATAGGGACCTAAATGATAATACCCCTAATATTTATTCATAAAAAAAAGTATTCAAATACCCTGCGCTGTGCTAGTAAGGGGTAGCAATCATACCCAGCTGGGTCAGGTATCCGACCATACTCGGTCTAAATTTTCCGGTTAAAAGCCGAGTTGCTTTTAAAAGATAATGAAATTGAATATGTGTGTGTGTATATATATATATATATATATATCAAGATAAATCATTCTTACAATTAATCTAAACATGAATTTTAATCGCCGCTAAAATACAATAAGGTAACATAATCAGATAATGATATTGATTTTAGAGTTGTTTCTCAACCTGCATCCCAATATATGTCGTGACAATTAGTAATTAATAGACATTAATATGATTTAATTCGCTTGTCACATATCATATAAGTCCAATTTTCCAATCATAAATTGAGAAACAATTTGAATATAAATGGTTGAATGTCAAACATTATTCTTATTTTTTAAAAGGTGTGACCCCTATTATTAATAATAATTGGATAATTGCACAAACGGCCCTGACATTTGATATAATTTCACATGCGTGTAATGTTTGCTTATAATTGCACGTACATCCTCTTTAGTTAATTGACTTTTGTCAACTTTATCGGTTGCCACCCTTTAGTGTAATTGACTAAAATACCCTTAATTTATTATTTAATCTATTTTTAGGGATATTATCATTTCAGTCCCTATGTTTTTTTTTTTTTTTTGAATTATCTATTTCTTACTCACTCATTTTTCACTAGATTGATCCCTATGTTTTCATAAATCACTCAATTTCGTCCATCTGTGAGTCAACCGTTAATCAAATTAAACAGTTCTAAGGGTATTTTTGTATTTAAACACTGATATGCCACACGTAAACACACAAATAAATAGAAAAATTTAAATTTAAATAATAAAAAATAAATTAATATGTAAATACAAATTAAAAAATTATAAACAAAAGAATAATTACAAAATTAAAAAAATAAAAATAAAAATATATATATATATATATATCTCTCACTCAAAACCTAAAACCAATCCCAGCTAAAATCAGTTCTTGGAGTGGTGGTGGCTAGAAATCAATTCTTCATTGATGATCTCCAACAAAAATCAAACCCAGCCACCAACAAAACCTAAACCTAAACCAAAAATCAAACTCACCCACCAACAAAACCTAAACCCAAAAACCACTCTCTCTCTTTCTCTCTCAACCTAAACCCAATCATTCAAAATCAATCTCTCTCTTTCTCGACCTCTCTCTAAATCCATCTCTCTCTTCTTTATCGATCTCTCTCTCCTTTCTCGGTCTCTCTCTAGCCTCCATGAAACCTAGAAGAAGCTACTCTCTCGCCACCATGAAAACCCATCTCTCTTATCTCTTACCAACCACCATGAAACGAATCAAGATTTGGTTTGAATTTAGGTTTAGGTTTGGTATGGTGGTTGATTTTGAGTATGGATATGGTGGCTGGTTTCGATTTTAAGGTGGTGGCTGGGTTTTGTGTGGTGGTTGATTTCGAATTTGGGTGGTGGCTGGGTTTGAATTTAGGTTTGGGTTTGAGTTAGGGTTTGAATAGAAGAATTTGCACAGGCATATCAGAGGAGATGGTGGTGGTGGTGGTGGATAGGGTTTGTGTGTTTGAGTTGATGGTGGAAGATGATGATGATGACAGATGTGTGGTGGTGGTTTTTTTTTTTTTTTTTTTTTTTTTTGAAAGATTTATTTGTTTTTATTTTTCTTTAAATTTTTTTTTTTAAAATAAAATAAATGGTTAAGGGTAAAGATACCATTTTGTTTTTTTGTGACCGTTAACCGTCAAAATTCTGGTCAGAAGAACGAAATTGAGTGGTTTTTGAAAACATAGGGATCAATCCAGTGAAAAATGAATAAGTGAGTACAAATTAGATAATTCAAAAAAAAAAAAAAAACATAGGGACTCAAATGATAATATCCCTATTTTTATTCAAACTAAAGAAAAATTAAAAGAAAAAGAAGATGTTTTATATGGGTCAGTTTGGTATTGCTGTAACTTTTATAATAATCACTGTTAGTTGTGCTGAAGGAATAATCAGCTATGAAATTAATCAGCAGATGTTTAGTTAATTATATTTTTAAAACTACTGTATAGCTCAAAAGCAGTATACATGTGTTTAGTAATTTTATTGTAAAAGTGCTGAGATTAGTTATAATAACTAAAATATACATGATTTTAAGACCTTATTTCATTTTTTTTCATTAATTATATATATTAAATCAATATTTAAGTAAAATATTTAAATTAGAAAAAAAAAAAATTCCATAAGAACAATAAAATATTTTTAAAAGATTTTATAAATCAAATCAATAATTAAATAAAATATTTAATTTTGAGATGAAATAAGGTATATAAATGATTTTAACTTGATTTCGTAAGAATAATAATGATATTTTAAAAGATGCATTAAATGCTTAAATAGATTATTTCATAATCACTTTCAAAAAGTAACCCCTCACCTAATTCTCAAAATCACTGTCAAAACTTGCCAGATTATCAATTAATCACTTTTGGAAGTTTTACCAAACATCATTTTTTGTCAAAATTATAAAATAATTAAATTTTAACTTTTTAAAAGTAATACCAAACTGACCCATAACTCTCTATAATATCAATACACGCATTTGTATTATAAGTAGTTAAAAGATGTTTTACCTATTAAATCAGACATTTTAACCATTTAATTCATTAAAAATTCAAGTTAAATATATCTTCAAATTTAGGAACGCCACTAATTATTTTAGATAAAAATAGATGAATTTAAAATGACTAATTTTGAAACACATTTCCAACAGTAAATTGTAAACATACATTATGGAAATCGGATGTAAACATGTATATTTTTAGTTGTCCATATATATCACTTTTACACCATCAAAGTAATAAATAAATAAAACAAAGACCTTTTGAAAACATTACTATAGTAAAAATAATAATTTTAATTCCTTCAAAGCATAAAATTTAGCCAAATTTGGAGTCAATCAGATTCCTAATACAATTCTCATTGAGAGCAATCTTTCCTCTCAATGTATGTTGTAATCTAATCTATCCAAAATTTTGAAAAGCTATTGCCAAAATTTAGTTGTTGAACACAATCAAATTAAATGTATTGTCAAATGGCCATAAGACGTTCTTGGAATTGCTTGACAAATTTTAGAATAAATTTCAATTTACATCACATAAGAACTCCAAGAGTACTAATGTACTATACCTCTAGAAATATTTGATATAAAAAAAACAAAGAACCTGTATATGAAGTGTGTCATTGAAGACCATAAACAAGCAATGCTCCAACACCAGCAACACCAGCAACCAGCCCTATTATGACCCCAATTGGAGGCAATACCCCACCAATTGCTTTTCCGGTGTTCACATCATATCCTGCAAACCTCTTTTTCGGTGCTTGGCATTGCGGACATACATACGTATCCGGCTGCACAACGTAAATTTAAAACCTTTCAACAACATTTCGTTTGCTTAGTATGTACTTCAGCCTATCGTCACTTGAATGTATATATATAAGTATGTGTTAAGCTATGACTGGTTTTAAAACAGAAGCATAATTAATACATTTGATTAGTTTTTTTTTTTAAGAATTTTTTTAGAAAGAAGAGATGCTTGCCTGCTCATCGAAAGGTTTCTGCAAGGTGTATATGTACCCACAGTCAAGGCATATGTGAGTGGCTCTTGTCTGCAAAAAGTCATGCTATTAGCAAGTGAAATTTAAGGATAGTGCATATTTCTCATATTTCCAACAAATTTCATCTTGAAGCCAATTAAATACACAAATCGATCAAGTACGAGAAGATGCTTGCCTTTTGGGCATCAGTTAACTTCCTTCCAAATCGTGGAGGAGCTGGACGCTTTGGTAGTCGTTTGACATCTACTGTTGCACCTCTGCATTAAATATAGTTAGACCAGCTGTAAGTCCTGCCTTCTCTAGAAACCAAAACAATTTCAAAGAAAAAAAAACTACATAGCTTCATGTTGGAGACTTCAATTTTTTGTTTCTTAAATGCAAATTTCATTTTCTTTTCTGCAAGAAAGTATTTGATTACAAATGGAATGAATTAAGGAACCTAATGGAGAAGAAAACAACAAAAAACAATTATGAAGTATCTAATGTTTCTATTTATAATGTTGTATTCACATTCAAGCTGCAATTCCACATTAGAGGAAGAGTGATGAAAAGAATAATGGACCTCTTGATACAACTAGTTCAATGCTGAAAAGTTGAATTTTCTTTGCTCCGTGTAAACAGGATTTACAGATAAAAATCATCTTCGTACCCCCCAATTGATCAAAACCTGCTAACTCTTGCCATTCTAATAGGGACTTTCTCCTAATGGCACCATCAAGTTTATCTTCATTGCACATCTTAACATTGTTACAATTTGTATCTTCTAAATCTTGGACTAGTAAAGCAAAATCCTTAATCCCATTTAAGCTCTAATACGCTCCCTCATGTGTGAGGATGCATTTCTTCAACAACATTGCAGACAGACTACCTGACTTGATTTACAAAGCAACTTAATTGAAAGGTTGTGTTGGTAGATATTTGAACAAGTATTTTCTTCATAACTCTATCTTGGCATTAACCTAAAGCAAAGCATTGCCTTGTTATATAAAAGAAAGAAATATTAGCCCATTTCGACTTTAGAGAATCCCCTACCGATAGCAATTACTTGTGTTCTTACTTGTCGATCTGAGTCACCAACTGATAGCATATGATGTATAACATTCAAGAAATTCCATTGTCAAATTGTTAATGAAACAACACAAAGTCCAAGAACTATCTACATTAGTCACAAGTGAAGCTAAAACCATGACTTAAACATACAATTAACATATAGAAAAGATGAAAATCAAGAGTAAAGAAACAAGGCACATGAAGAAAACCTGCTAACAACAAAGTAGACAGAATCGGGCTTCGCTTGGATAGCAGTTTTGGTAAATCCTAGTTTATCCGCGGGCCAAAGTTCATCTCCGAAGAAGCTGCTGGTGTAGAGTACCTGGTCCCCTGCCTTCAGCCCTGCCCTAGCTGCATTTCCTCCGCTCTCTACGGCCTATATCAAACCCAGAACAAAAAAACACCACAGTATTACCCTATCCAATATTTTCGAGCAAATTATTGAAGATTCTTGTTAAAATTCTACCTTTAAAGACCCAATTAAACAAAATTTGGTAAGCAAAGATAAAACGAATAGAACTTACAGTGATGACAACACCACCACCAGATTTTTGACCCAAAGTGAGTCCTAAAGGCTTGTCAACATCAACCTCAATATTCTTTGAAGCCCCAGCAGTTCTGGCTGTAATGTCAAGGCCTCTAATTACATAGTTGAAACTGCTCTTTTTCTCAGCTATGAAAAGATCTGAGACATCCCTTTTGGCTTCTTGAAGAGATAGGCCTTGGAATGTGGTTTTCTAGACAGAACAAAATAAAAAGAAATCATGTAATTGCATAATTGAAATGAAAGAAAAATCAACATACTTGGAAAGGAATGCCTCAACATTACTATTAAGAAACAAGATAGATAGGCTTTGTTATACTGTGTGAACGCAATATGTTAAGTTATTATTGAACCCCATTGAGATAAAATAGAGAAATATATAGATAGATATACCTGTGAATGAGAAAGTGAAAAAGCTTTTGGGGTTATTTTGATGGAGTTGTTTCTGGAAGAGAAGGTGGCAGAGCAAGAAGAGGAGGCACCTGCAAGCACAGCTGAAGACATGTTTGACACCTCGAGGCTCAAACTTAGAGAGAGAAACAGAGAGAGATTTTGTAACTTGTAATTGTGTTAGTGTAAGAGAGTAACTGTGTAAGTGCGTGGACCAGAAGTGCATAAGTGGATAAGCTTTTAGCGGCAGTGGAGAGTGTGAATGCCACGCGCATGCAGCTCTCTTTATTTGCCACTAAATTTTTCAAGGTGACAAAACAACACAGCCACAAACCAAAGGCAACATTACAATTTAAAAATACACTACTTACCTAGAACCGTCAATTATTGTCCGACTGAATGAGTGTCTCTTAGATTCGATCAAATTGGACCGTGGTCATTCCGATCTCTCGTTTTATTTCAAGGTTTCTACTAATCACATAACCGTATATAGTTAAATTTCAACGCAAAAATAGTTTTAATTTATTCATGAATTTAATGTTGATTATTAGCCAAACCATCCATTTTGGTTTTTATTGTTTGAATACTGGTATATACAGGGTCGGCCTGGGCCTGGTCTTTAAGGGTGCGTTTGGTACGCAGGACAGGACGGGACAGGACGGGACTATTTTCTCTTGTCCTGCGTTTGGCGCGCCAATAGCTTGGGACGGGACGGGACAAGGTGGGACAAAATTCACCAAAAATTGTCCCACCTCAAACCCTAGGCCAGACTTGTCCCATGCATGGGACAAGTCTGGAAAAGACAATTTTGCCCTCACCATTTCAAAATATTACAAAAATATCACCTATATAATAATTACATATATAATATTTTATATATTATATATATTATATAATAATATATTGTATTATATTATATTATTATATATAAAAACATATTATTATATATAATATATAATAATATTCAATATATCATATATATATATATATGATATATTAAACATTATTATTATTATATATTATAATATAAATATATTATTATAATATATATATATATATGTATTAACACATAATATATATGATATATATTATTATTAAATATAATAATATATAGTATATATATATATATGATATATTAAACATTATTATTATTATTATTATTATTATTATTATTATTATTATTATTATTATTATTATTATATGTATTAACACATAATATATATGATATATATATATATTATTAAATATAATAATATATAGTATATATATATATATATATATGATATATTAAACATTATTATTATTATTATTATTATTATTATTATCATATAAATATATTATTATAATATATATATATATATATATTAACACTTAATATATATGATATATATATATATATATATAAATATGTATTATTAATATATATATTATAATAATATGTATATATTATACTATATATATATATTAACACATAATATTTATATATATATATATATATTATAATAATGAGTATATATTATAATATATATATTATATAAAATAAATATGTAATATAAATATAAAAAATATATATTATATTTTATTATTATATATAATAATATATAATATATTAAATATTATTACGTATATAATAATATTATTACCCTTACAATAATATATATATATATATTATTATTATTATTATACATGTAATAATATTTAATATTATATATATATATATACTTATAATGTAATATATATATATATATATAAATTATATACATTATATAATATATATTATATTTTTTATATGTACTAATATTTAATATTATATATATCTATATATATCTTATATTATATTATTATATATAATAATATAATATATTATATTACTATATATATAATACATGTAATATTCTATATTAATATATAATAATATATATTATATATTTTATTATTTAATATTTTATATATATATATATATATATATATATTATTATTATTATTATTGGATATTATTATATATTAAATTGTAATATTATAATATATGTTGTTTTATATATAAGAGGGGTACTCTGGTCATTTGAACCTCTTGTCCTGTCTTGTCCCAGCCAAACCAAACACATAATAGTACAGTCCACAGTTCTGTCCCAAGCCTTCCAAACACAATATAGAACAACATGTCCTGTCCCGTCCTGTCCTGTCCCGTCCCACCTTGTCCTGTCCCATGTCCATGCCAAACGCACCCTAGAGGTGTCGACCTAGGACTCATCCTTTAAAGGGGTTTATATTTACTTGTAATGAGTTATTATTGAATTTGATATATATATTGATTGAAATTGAAATGGCTCAATAAATACATTTTGCTTCAGATAAAAAAAGGCCCAAATATTTGTTTTAAACAAAGCCCAACAATTGCAGATACAAAAACAAATTAAAAGGGCCCTCAAGTATCTCTAATGCCTATTTTGTTGTAAAAATTCAGACCCGACAGTTGCATCTCTTCTCTCTCACTTTTTATAGGGTTTCATCACTTATTCACTTAATCCTTTTTTTTTTTTTACTACTGATTCATATCCCTCTTATACAATAAAAATATATCATTAAAATTACAATCAAACCATAAACCTGTGGATCCATTACTCAATATTGCAACAAGTGTTGAATATATGATAATGATGAGATGTTTATTTTCATTGCATAAGATGGACATGGATCAATAGTTTTTTTTTTTTTTTTTTTTTTTTTTTTAAAAAAGGATATGAATCCAAATCTGATTTGATTATAGGTTTTTGCCTTTTAATGAACAAATTACTCTTAATATTAAGAGTTGATTGAAAACAATAAATTTGTAACTTAAAAAAAAATCCAGAAATTTGTCAAAAAAAATAAATCCAAACATATACACATGATCAAATTCAGTGTAAATATTAAGAGTTCATTGAACTTAAAAAAGTCCAAACATTTGTAAAAGAAAAATAAAAAACAAAATCCAAACATATGCATGTAGTCAAATTCACTTTTATAAAGCACTAATATGGAGATTATTGAATCTAATTGAAGTTGCAAAATGGACTTTAAGGAGGATGAATGCAATGAAAAAAAACAAGAGTGATGATATTTGCACCCTTAGAAAACTATATGTGCACCCCTTTTTATATGCACACCTCATTAAAAAATTTTAAAATATGAAATCTTGTAAGCACACCCCTCACATTACCAAATATACCCTTTCTTTTAATTTTTAAAATATTATAAATAACAAAATTATAAAATAATATAAATGGCTATTTTTTTCTTTATTTTACCTAAAACAAAATAAAAGGAAAAATAAAAACACATAAACAAAAAAAATGGAGACATCTCCTTCTTCACCTTTCTTCATTTTCCTGTCATTTTATTGTTAATTATTTTTAGCAGCTTTTAAATTTTAAAAACCGTTGTTTTCACATTTTTTTTTTATAAAACAAAATTAAAAGATGCTTAGAACCGCAGTGCTGCACTCCTCCCAAATTTTGGAGGCTGCTCATCTTTTCTAGTCTAGGATCTCCATCTTTTATGGGGAGAATGATACTCAATTTTCGACTTCTTGATTTGGGTTTTTCTTAATTTGTTTTAGTTAATTTTTTATTTTCTTGAAAAATTTGTTTTAGTTAGTTAAAAATTTGAAAAAGTAAATAGTTCCAAGAAATTATTATATTTTTGAATTAAAATATTAATAATTTAATTTAATTTAAGGGTAATTTGGAATTTTGAAAATATATAAATTTGGGGTGTACTTATAGTTTTAGAGGGGTGCAAATATCGTTACTCAAAAAAAAAGTCAACAATTTGGAATATACTGATTGGATGAGTATTATGGATTTAGTATTTTGATGATATAAAACCTGATTTAAAACGGTTTAAATCGGGCTGGAATTGAACAAAGGGGTCCATTTTAAATTTTTTGCCCTGAGCCTCCAAAAACTCAGGACCGGATCTAGGTATATATTATTAACTGATTTAATTTGTGTATCCATTGTTCATTAAGAAATGTCAAACAGGAAAGCTATCACAAAGAGAATAAATTATGACATATAATACATGCAAAGAGAATATAGTGCGTGGCTGCGTGCCGGCTTAAGGTTCAAGGATTAGGCCAAGTGAGACAATCGCTTAAGGCCATACTAGCCTAGGCATTTGTTAAGGCCTTATTTATTTTTTTTAATTATATTTTTCATATATATTGTGGTAGCCAAAAATGGTTCATAGATCCAATGTATAAAAGCCCGGACCTTTTTAGTATTAGATCCTACCCATGCCCATTATATCGGGTCGACCCAATACAAATATCAGCTAAAAAAACTTGGCCCTTAAAATACCAAGTCAATCTTCATTTATAGGGGGTGGGTAGTGTTTGATTCAAAGAGAGGGAATCTCTCCCAAAATCTCACCCACAATCAAGTCATGATTAGGTGAACGTTGAGGATGGTTCTTTCCCTATAAATGAGAGAGCTCTTTCATTATTAAAGCTCTCCGAAACTCTTACTGAGAAAAGCTGATAAAGGCGTGTTAAAACTCTGATTACATTCTCCTCGGCTACCAGAATTCGATCCAAATTGTGATTGTCACTGTTAGCCATTGCTCAGCCCAAGCACACCTAAGGCTAAGAATTTAACCCCATCTCCATCATCTTTTTATTATTTGTTTCTCTGTTCTTGTTCTTTTGCAAGTTCAACAAAGAAAACGACAATCCCAGATCAGTAGACTAATCATTTTCGCAAGATTATTAAGGAGACAACATCCTTCATTCGACCGGTTCAACCAAGTTGCTTTGGGCCTAACTTGAATCCGACCCGATCCAAATAACTCGTAGTTCGACCCCCCTACATATATTTGATGTATTCTTATAATAAAAAAAATATTATTTATCCAATTCATTATAATTCTTTTTGAATTATTTTCTTTCCAACTAAATGATAATAACGGTTTTCCAATTAATTAAGATTCATCTAAAATATATATTTCTTTCAAGATTTAGAGGAAGAAAGAATAAATTGCAAATCCCCTCTTTAGAAATTAGAAAGAAAGAATCAGAGAGCTTTTATTACTAAATCAAGACAAAAAAGCAATGAAGTTTCAATGCTGTTTGGTACAATCTGTGGGCATGAAGGATACAATTTGTTTATCAAAGTCATAGTCAATCAAGAGGCTTGATTGAGCAAAGTTTCCAAATATGCCCACATCATCACCATCATATATAGGTTGCATAGCAAAGCAGAAAACACCCTCCAATGGGGGAATGAATGTGCTTGTTTGAATTAATGGCACCTTACCACCACCATAAAAATGGGCTGTCAATATTGGTGCATCAATATCAATAACACTTTGGCTTTTATAGCAAAGTTGTGTCCCCAATTGAGGGTCTTGATATGGTGTTAGTTTGGTCGCACCCCTAACTTCATCTTCCAATCTCTTGTAAAAATCTTTACGTAAAAGTGTCGGAGGCGTCCCTGAGTCAATTAACATATTACCTTTCGAAATAGGTTGCGATGAATTATAAGGGATAAACTTATCTCCGACGCTGATTCCTTCCAATGTCACAAAATAGAACGTGATCTTTCCGTCTTTAGGAACCAAAGGGGTTGAAACCACCCCAAGTCCTGAAACTTCACTATTACTTCCAAAATACATTTTGCTTGTTAGGCTAGAATCAGTGTGAAATGGCACCAAGCAATGAGAAAACTTTTTTGTTCCAAATTTGGAGCAAACTTGAGAAACAAGCGATGAATTCCTTCCTCCTAACCCTATTAAACCCATTTCATTTTCATTGAATATTCCTGTATTGTTGTGACCGCATCCGAAAACAATGTTATTGAAAGATATAGAATTTCCTTGACTAGAACCAAAGGTGATTGTTTCTATGGATAGAACACCTATAGTTAATGAACTGTCCGCGTAACCGTAAGTGTAGTTACAGAATTGCTGAGAAGAACAAGATACAGAATCGAGTAGATGACATTGTTCGGATTGACAAGAAAGTTTATCATATGAATAAGAAGCTGTGGGATTATAAATAGGTTTAACTTGTTTATAACATTGTTCACACGGTAGACATTGTGTCCACATAAGGTCACTGCCGGTGTCAACAATGCCATATATGTCCACTGGTGGTGTACCCATTGAAAATTTCATAAGATACTCACCATTGT
This sequence comes from Acer saccharum, assembly GCA_030490815.1. Taxonomy (NCBI): domain Eukaryota; kingdom Viridiplantae; phylum Streptophyta; class Magnoliopsida; order Sapindales; family Sapindaceae; genus Acer; species Acer saccharum. Next base: position 23,506,791 of record CM059878.1, read on the forward strand.
TGGCTGATACATTTGAATAAGCATCATTTGGATTGAATGAAGTCACAGTTAAACGATTGAGATGAGAGTAAGCGTGACAAAAAGCATCGTTGTAGCGCTCTAGAGGAGTTCGATTAGGGTTGTACAAGGGAGAATTCGGGGAATCACGATGGATTAGATCGATTTCAAAGCCATGATTGGTAGCTTGTATAGTTGAATTTACAACATGTATGAGGAGCAGGGTCAGAGCAAGAAACTGTGAATGGAAGTTAATGGTGGCCCTTGAAGGATTTATAAAAAGAATTACAAGTGTTCAGTACTTGTATACACAAGAAACAAGATCACATAAGGATTTTTATATAAAGAAGGTTATGTTGGGTTAGTCAAAACATAATAATGGCAAAAAGAAAAACATGGTAAGCAAAGATCATATAAATCTGTTGTATTATTCTCCTTTTTATGACAATAATTGACCTATTTATTAGTGAAGATAGGGGTCTATCCTGTATCGTTTTACAATGCTGTTTTTGTTTTTATTTTCCAAATCCAATTTCAAATACACGTTCGTTACCGTTTTTCATTTTGTTTTTCATTTTATTTGCAAAACAAAAACAAAAACAAAAACAACATCAATGTTAAAAGTGAAAAATTTCCAAAACAACTTTTTGATGTTTTTCATTTTGTTTTTTGTTTTGTTTTTCACTCTAAATAAAAAACTCACATTTTTTTAAAAACTTTTTTTCTCACTTTTTTCTCTCCTCTTCGCTGATCAAAGACAGCCTTCATCTTCTTCTTCTTCTTTCATTCTTCACTCGTCGACTTCAGGTCTGCATCTTCTTCTCTTCTCTTCTCTTCTCTTCTCTTCTCTTCTCCTCCTTCTTCTTCTTCTTCTTCCCCTTCTTATTCTCCACAGAAGCAAATTTGGAGGAGCCAATCTGCTCCTTCATGGCCGGAGGGGGTGGGATCCTCCTCCGGCGACGCCAATCTGGCCAGATCGGCGTCGCCGGAGGAGGATCCCACCCCCTCCGGCCATAGAGGAGCAGATTGGCTCCTTTATTACTTTTGTTTTCAATTATTTACAAAAAAAAAAAAAAAAAAAAACTGGGCAAAACATGTAATTTATGTTTATTATTTATTTAGTTTTATTTTTGACTTAAAAAAGTGATGATCAATTATTGTTGCTGGCCATTAAGGTGGTTGTTTACAACGAAAACTGATTTAGATATAAGAAACAGAGCAACAAACATAAATGGGTGATTTAGACCCTCTTTTTACAAAGAAACAGAGCAGCAACAAACATAAAAAAAAAAAACTGGGCATTTGATTGTTTATTTGGGGTTTAATCAGGTATAAGAAGTAATGACATGAGTTTGATGAAAACTAATGGAATTAAGGAGGTTGGTAATTGATTTGTAAGATTTTTAAATGGGTGTAGGTAGAGATTAATCAGGTGTCTGGAGAATTTTTTGGGTGGCATAGTTGATTTAGATGAATTATTGACCCACATTTTACTCAAATTAAAAAATTACAATAGAAAAAATAGTAGGAAAATTACAATGTTTGAAATTTTTGGAAAACCTACTAGACGCGTTTTTTACGTTTTCATATTCGGAATACAGCTTCCAGGATATGCTATCAGACGCGTTTTTGGATTTCGAAACTGAAACTAAAAATACTATTTTCATTTTCATTTTCATTTTTATTTTGTAAAACAAAAACAAAAACAGCTTTAAAAAACGTTACAGGACGAGCCCTAAGGCTTCCTAATTATTTTTTTTTTTCCCAAAACACTACCCAAATCATGTTGGTATATGAGTTATCAACATTAGTTTATGATTTGGAAAAAAAATTGGGAAGCCAAGCATTACTTAGTGAGAGTAAGAATAATGCTACGCTTCCCAAATTTTTTCCTAAAAAACTTCACAAATCATGTTAGCATATAAGTTGTTAATATTTTGTAAATCATGAGTTTATGTAGTAAGGATGTGATGTTGACAACTCATATATAAACATAATTTAATTAGCAAGTCTTTTGGGAAAAAAAAAATTTGGAAAGCCTAGCATTACTCAATTATTCAAGAAAATAATCATTGACTTGAAAATCTCCTTTGATGAGTTTGATTGTATTGTTTTTTTTTTTAAAAAAAAAAAAAAAACGAAACTAAACAAAAGAAAATATTTCCATTCTATATACCTATTAAGTTGCAGATCCTCATGTATTGTTCCTAAACCTTTGATAAAGGCACAACAACAGATTGAGTCTTTTACGTCTTGAGTTTTATGGTGCACATAAAAAGCGCGTCGTAAATGTTATCATTCATGATGTGCACACAAATGCATGTCGTAATTGTGATGCATAATTTCTCAAAGACGGCGTACATTTGAGGAATGCCGTAAAAAAGAGATTATTTACGGCGCGCATATGAGGAACGCCGTAAAAAAGAGATTATTTACGGCGTGCATTTGAGGAACGCCGTAAAAAAGAGATTATTTATGACGTGCATTTGAAGAACACCGTAAAATAGGATTATTTACGGCGCACATATGAGGAACGCCATAAAAAAGAGATTATTTACGGCATGCATTTGAGGAACGCTGTAAAAAAGAGATTATTTATGATGTGCATTTAAAGAACGCCGTAAAAAAGGATTATTTTCAAATCAAAAACTGAAACCGCTGGTTCCAAATCGAAAATCGAAACCGCTGGTTCCAAATCGAGAACCAGAACCACCGGTTCCGAATCGAGAATCGAAACTAGGGTCAGGTCTAATTCTGAGTATGATTAACGATTGACCCTTTGATCTGACAATATATGATTTTAACAAAATAGTTTAATTAAATGTTATAATAAATGTTTTTTAGTATCAATTTGTTTATCATATAAAAATAAAATTTAAAGGGAAAGTATCATTTTTCCCCCTATAGTTTGCCATATTCATAAATTTGCCCCCCTAGTTTCAGAAATGGTTGATATTCCCCCTGAAAATTAAAGTATTCGAATATATACCCCCTCCCGTTAGGATTTCTGTTAAATTGAGCAACTCTGACAGAAAAAAGAAGTTTAAATACATTTTTGCCCTTGACAGGTGATGGTGATGGAGAAACTATATTTTTACCTCCCTAAGGTAACTGTTGGTGATTAATATATATATATATTTTTACAATTATTTATTTTTGATAATTTTTTTATAAATTATTAGTTGTTTTATTAATAATAATTTATTTAATAAAACAACTAATATTAAATAATAAATTAATAAATATTATCAAATTAAATAATAAATATTAAAAAAATAAACAATAAATAAATATTAAATAGTAATATCCCAACACCAAATCAATACAATCAAACACCAACCCAAAAATCAATCTCCGAAAAAAATGAAGATTTTGTGTTTTATGATGGTGATCGGGATTTTTTTTATTTTTTATTTTATTTTATTTTATTTTTTGTAGATCGAGAGAGGGATGGAGATTTTTTTTAAAATGATTTTTGATTTTTGATATTTTTTTTTTCATTTGGTTGATTTTATTTTTTGTTTTGTCTTTATAAATTATTTTGTAATCTCTACAATCCAATTTATGAGATGGATGGTGGAGATCCATTTAAGAAAAAAAAAATGATTAATTTAAAAAAAAAAAATCCAATTCATGTTACAATTATTATTTGATTAGGTTTTTTTATTTATTATTTATTTATTTATTTATTTTTTTAAGAATTATATTATTTTATTATTTTTGATATTAATAATTTTTTTATTATTTAATATATATATAATATTTATTATTTAATTTGATAATATTTATTAATTTATTATTTAATATTAGTTGTTTTATTAAATAAATTATTATTAATAAAACCACTAATAATTTATAAAAAAAGTAGTAATAGTGGAAGGGTGAGTTGTCAATCATCTCTTTTGTCTTTATAAATTATTTTGTAATCTCTACCATCCAATATATGGGATGGATGGTGGAGATCCATTTAAGAAAAAAAAATTGATTAATTTAAAAAAAAAAAAATCCAATTCATGTCACAATTATTATTTGATTAGGTTTTTTATTTTATTTTATTTTATTTTTTATTTTTTTATTTTTTACAATTATATTATTTTATTATTTTTGATATTAATAATTTTTTTATTATTTAATATTTTTTTATTGTTTTTTACTATTTATTATTTAATTTGATAATATTTATTAATTTATTATTTAATATTAGTTGTTTTATTAAATAAATTATTATTAATAAAACAACTAATAATTTATAAAAAAAAGTAGTAATAGTGGAAGGGTGAGTTGTCAATCATCTCATCCACATGTTTTATTTGTATTTAATAAATCTTAAATTTGCTTTTGTTTTTTACTTTCTTGCCCTTCAATTTTTAATTGCCATTCAAGTCCTCCAAGCAGAGTTACAAGATTGCCCTCGCTATTTCACGGTCAAACCTCAATTTAACAGAAATCCTAACGGTAGGGGGCATATATTCGAATATTTTAATTTTCAGGGGGAATATCAACCATTTTTGAAACTAGGGGGGCAAATTTATGAATATGGCAAACTACAGGGGGGAAAATGATACTTTCCCAAATTTAAATTAGTGGAATCGATCTACAAATAAAATTTTGATTGAAAAATAATCAATAAAAATTTAATAACAAATAGAGGTTATATATAAAAATTATGCTTTTAGTAGCACAATCAAAGCAGTAGTAAGGTGGATAAGGCTTGGCTTGGTTCGCTCATGAGTGCTGGGTTCAACACTCCATAAGAACACCATTTAATTGTGTGTGGGCGTGGGTGGGTGGTTGCAGGGTCGTAAATACAATTTTTTTTAAAACATATTTACGGCGTGTTTAGTACGCCATAAAAAAGAGATCATTCATGACATACAGCTGAATGCCGTAAAAGGGGTCATTTATGGCGTTCTTTGCATGCAGTAAAAGGGGTACAATTACGGCATTTTTCAAATGTTCTTAATGGCGCATTTTGTACGCCGTATTTGAGGGATATCATTCATGACGTCATCTAATAAGGCTTGTAGATGAACGCCCTAAATAGTCATTTATGGCGTTCTTTGCACGCTATAAAAGACCCATCTGTTGTAGTGAGGGTAGGATGTCAAGGGGATGGGTTTGGGACAGGACTACAAATCCTGACCCCAACCCAAAAAAATTACTTGGCCCCAACCCCGATTATTGAGGACATTAAAATATGGATATTGTGCGATTTCTATATATTTAATTGTTATTTTTTTAATAAAATAATTTTTTATATTTTAAATAAACTCAATACTAATACACAAAATAAAATTTAAATGTTCACAATTGATTATAGAATAAAATCCACGAAAATAATTAACAAGAAACAATAGAAAAAGTAACTTAATTTTTTATTGATTAAATATTAATATTATTAATAAATAAATATTAATAAGCGGGGTTGGGACAGGGATACCAAACCCTAACCCCGCCCCGTATCTAAAACGAAGTGTAAGATTTGGCCCTATACCCACCCCGACCCCATTTATTTTGATAAAATCCTACCTTGTATTGTTGGGATTTATCCTATAAAGCTTATAATTTGTAAATGTTATAAATCCATTAATAAAAGAAGTAGTTATTTCATTTAATAAATATGACTCATACGCTTATATCATATGTGCTAACATCCAAGATTACTGGATGTAATCTCAAACTGAGTTTATGAATGTCATATACAGAGGTATTCGTTTTGAGACATGTAATCTAAAGAGTCCGTAAAGAGCAAATAAAGATGGGTAATTTATTTGTCATTAATCTATAACTACGGTCCATTCCGTAATGTACGGTGATCTTATCCTAGACTACTCATATGGTGATATGAGAATGGAGGCACCTTATATGATGTGATCATATAGGACTAGACCACGATCTATATGAATCTATCACCAAGATCCGTTAGTTGAAAAGATTCATATCTATCGACAAATGATGTCGGTATATGTGTGATCTAAATCTGAGTGTCTTACTGACTCCTTCAAGTTAGATCGTGTTTCTTGACATACCATGGGTGAGATCGGAGTATCATTCCCGATCAATAACTCCATATCTTGGAATCACAGTTTGGCTTGTGGCTAGGAAGATATGCACACAATAGAGGTATCCACTCATTCTTGCGAGAAGTAAATGAGTAGTTCTCTTAAAGGTTGATTCGGGACTTGAATGATTAAGAGCACTCTTTTTCTTCTGTAAAGGAATGAAGGATATAATTGTTCATTAGAGAATCAATGGTACTTAAAGGAAAAGATATAATTAGAGAGGTATAACGAACTTTATGACTTAGCTCTAATTATGAACTATTAGTGGAGGATCATACCATATGTAATAGCTATATCGATGGACACTGATAATTAGTTGTGTAAAACATCTACAGTTAGGAGAGTAAAACCTTGGGTTTTTAGTAGAATAACTCAGAGGTTAATAATTGTGAAATATTAATTAAAGAGTTTAATTAATTTTTCTAAGCATTATTGGAGCTCAAAACTGTGGGTCCATTAGGTCCCTTTGCTAGCCCTTTACAATTAATAGTAACAAGACTCATAGAGAATTGGATGGTCCAATTAATTATGTTATAAAAGTAACATAATAGTAACTTAGATATATTCTGGAAATTAATTAAATGGTATGATTATTTAATTGATTAATTAAATATAATTAAATAATATGATTATTTAATTGACACATTAATAATATGATCCCGTAATCAGTGGATCTTTGAAGGGAAGTCAGTGGACTTTTGTTCCGTCCTTTCTTTGGTTTGGCATGCGGTTTCAGAGGCTAATCACCTGGAGATTGGTTGTATGTGTAATTGTATGGACGACCTCTTGATTCTTCGTCGTTTTGGTCTTCATGGTCGCCCTTCTAAAGCCCCGGTGATCAAGAGTGTGGTTTGGTCACCTCCGGCCCCTGGTTGGATCAAAGTGAATACAGATGGCGCTGCCTTGGGTTCTCCGGGGGTTGGTGGTTGTGGTGGTATCTTTCGGAACTGTAGAGCCTTTGAGAAGGGTTGCTTTGCTATTCCTCTTGGTTAGGTTTTCGCGTTTGAGGCCGAGCTTCTGGAGACCTCATTGGCCATTGTTATAGGTAAAAATAGTCGTAAAAAGCACGTCACCACCATAAGAGGCCACGTAAGCAGAAGTGAAGGGAAATCAACCTGAATAGCAAAAACCCAAGGCAAACCCATCCGCTCGGGCAACATAGCCTACTCGGGCATACTCGGGGTTCAACTAGAAAGATAGTTACGGAAACTCACTTCCCAAACATGTGAGAGGAATCAGCAACTAGCACCTCTATAATAAGTTATAGTGCAATTACTCAGAACCCAGCAAGGAAACAAGCAGGTGTTCCGTAAATAAAGGAGTAAGAGTCCTGTTCAAGTTAGAACTCAGCCAAACCAAAAGATACGCTACACCTAAATAGGAAAGCAAGTCCTTTTAGGACTGAGAAAACTTCTAGAACGTGGGCGCCACGACACAAAACCCTAGTGATACCCGCAAACCCTAAAGAACTATGTATAAATACCCTTGTAAAAACACAAATAGGGGGACATGAGAATTGGGAGGAGAGATCAGAGTGTGTATTCAATAACAACTTTTATAGTGGATTTGACTTCGTTGCTTAGGCAACAACCCGTGGATGTTTCTCTGACCATCGGAGTTTTACCACGTATTTTTTGTTCATTATTGCTAATACTTTGTAGTGTTAATTTCAATCATTATCATTCATAAACTTGATATCAAATCATTGATTGAGTGACTACGAAAAATCACCGTCAACAATTGGCGCTAGAAGGAGGGGGTCTAAAAAACTTGTGAAACAATGGCCGGCGAAGGAGATGGTAGCGATTCCAGATACAGTCAAGGATTACCAATTAACAAGTTGGAGGATGACGCCACCCTCAATACTACGGATGTAACCTTAGCAACTACAGACCAATCAACTGCCCTGGCCGGTATCCAGCATTTCCCTACAACTAATGAAGAAATCGTGCAACGATTCCGGGCCTCTCTGCAGCAACTCATATCTGATGCAGCAAGGCAAGGAGTTGATCTTTCCACTACGGAAGGTTTGACTTTGAAAGTACACAAACGAAGTTAAATTTCTTAAAGCATACCTAAAGGGGGGGGGGGGGGGTGAATAGGTTTTTACACCTTTTTCAAACCCTTGAACAAACATTCGTTTGTCCCTCAAGGTAGCCTTACACACAACACAATAAGCCAAGGAAGACATACATAGACAATACGATAATACAATTATAAGAGCAACGTCTAAGTATATCAACAAGTTATGTGAGGTAAAATAGCAAATAAACATAACAACAAAATAAGCTTGTATTTCATAAGATGTTCAATGTGTTACAAGAGTGATCAAAATGTCACTATACAAAAATTACAATATATAAAAGAATCAAAGATACAAATTGATCTATAGAATGAATTCACTAATCACACTATACAAAGACTTGCTTCACAATACATCACAAGTGAATATTATGAATCAAGACAATAAATATACAATTAAAATATAAGAGAAAGAGATAAGAAGAATTAACACAAGGGATTTTTTAACGTGGTAAAACCTTCAAGGAGGAAACATCCACGGGTTGAACTACAACCATTGGGTACTATATTATTGGAAAGCAAACATAGAACATTCACAAAGTGACCAATCTTTAGCTCACCCAACCTAGTGAAGTCTAAGCCTACCCAACCCTATTGGAAAGTGTGAAATCCCTCAATGATGCGGAACCACCATATATTGGACACCACACACAACCAACATCGATGGTAGATTAGAAATTCCTCAAGAGTGCATACACCTCCCGTGTACCCCGCTCTATCGGACTCTATGTCTAACCATACGCCTAGGCCTACCAATACAATAGCCAACTCCCTATCCAAGGCACTCTTGCCTCTAGGGAGCCTCCCATGCATGACTATCCGAGTCCTCCCGACTCTAGCCATGACTCCTTGCTTACCTATTCGAGTCATCCCGACTCTAGGCAAGACTTCTTGCTTGGCTATCCGAGTCACCCCGACTCTAACCAAGACTTCATGCCTTTTACAAGGACTTCCTAGTGTGATCATGTGAATGCAAATGATGCAAACATTCAATACAACATAGAACATGTGATCAATACATTCTATGGCACAAATAGACCTAAACATGTGATATCACAAATAATCAAGTCTAGATGCAAAAATACATGAATAGAAACCTAAGCATGTGAAACACCTAACACATACACTCAAAGTCTCATTCACACACATAACACTTGAATCACAATATATTCATGAAGTACAAATTCAAGATGCTATCAATGTACAATTAAATGCTAGATATATGAGATTAAAATCAATCAATATACTAGACAAAAATATAGAGCAAGGTTTTGAGATTTACATCAATCAAAACCTATATTCTCTAAATCACAAACAAATACACAAATCCTAGATTTTATTAATCAAAGGATCAAATCAAATCTCAAAGTCATTTTAACACAAAATTAATTCAATTAAGTATCAAACAACCTAAGATGCCATTCTAATCACAATACAACTCACAAACATATGTAAAACCTAGAATCATAGAATCTAGTTAACATTAGTCCACAAATTGAGTTTCAATTAGAATGATAATCAAGCTATCTTTCCAAATAGCTTTTACCAAACATTATCATAGATATAGAAGAAGAAACCCCAAGCAAATGGAAGGTCAAAAAACAAGAAATCCCAAAGTTGAAACTCATACCTCGGATTTTGCAGCTGGTTCGGACATCAGTGTTCAACCACTGGAAATCACGATCAAACAGCCACCAAACCACTTGGAGATGTTAGAGGACTCAAATACGAACACTCTCCAACTTGAATCACTCAAATCCGACTCCGGATGAGGAAGATATGGTGTTTTGAAGTTTGGAAAAATTGGGAGAGAATTCTGACGGGATTTCTGAAAGTTTTCTTCTAAGTTTTCAAAATGGAGAGAAGAAATAGGAGGAGAGAGAGAGGGCTTTTCGGCCAATCACGTGGTGCCACATCACCCCCTGGCCGTGGGGGGCGCGTGGCCCACACGGGAGCAGAGAGTGCTCTAGGCCGTGGGGCCCACGGCCTCATCCACGGCCAGCCCATGTGGCCCACAGCCTGGGCTGTCCTCTCGCGCGCTCCCTCGGTTCATCGGCCCGTATCTCGGGCGTCCGAACTCCGAATTCGAATCCGTTTCTGGATTACGAACCGTGACTCTCTCACGCATGACGACGACTATACAAATTTGAAAAACGGTTGAGAAATCATCTCAGAAATCATCGATGAAGTCAACTCAACGAAAGAGAATGTAAAGTAGCATAGTCAACTTGTTTGGACTCGAAACCTTATGAATGAGTAACCGAAACGACCGGAACTCAATAAGGCATTGAATAAGAACATATTCAAGTCCTAAACACAAAATACGGAAACATACAAACACAAAGACACACACATATGCTAGTTTCCGGACATAGTCCTAGAAAATGCAAAACACAAAGTTTATTAACTAAATATGAATGCATAAGCATATTTTGCCAACTGTGTGAAAGTGAAATGTAAATGAAATTAAATCATGAAGGAACACACAAGAATGATATGTGTGAGTGTGTGCCTAGCCTTGTAAGAGATAAGAGGTCTTTGAATACCTTTGTCGACCGATAATGCCCGAATCTCTTAAAAGCCGGCAACTTGAACGAATTGTGGTTGAGACGTCCTTCGTCTTCAAAATTCTTCAATTACTAACCACTAAACATTACAAGTTAAACACGTTTTGATATGGAATTAATGCCAACACTAATTATCAACCTTACAATCTCCCCCTTTGGCAAATTCCATGTCAAAACCCCTAAACAAACACTAAAACAATTACAAAGAAAATTTGGTCACAATGAGTACAATGAGTTACACATATAGACACAAATTATAACAACAAGTCTTGAACTTCATCTTGGTCTTCTCTTGATATCACCTAAAAAGAACTTAAAAGCACAAGAATATCCAAGAGACAACAAGTATGGCAATATCCAATCTTAGGCAAGAAAATAGTAACATATAAGTTCAAATGGATCAAGTATGCTCCCCTTTAATACATACTATCCATCAATATATTCTAAGCCAAGATTCAACAAAAAAATATTACATGCCATATAGTTCAAGCTAGATACCAAATATACAAAAATATAAAACAACTAACATAAGACTAAGTAAGCTAGATTTCTCCCATGTGTTTCTCATATTTCTCCCCCTTTTTGACATGATATGAAGCCAAAGGGAAAGAGTAAGAAAATATACCTCATGAAGCTCTCTAGCCACTTGTGCCACCAAGGAAAGAAGAACGGTGTGCGGATCTCACATATTGCCTTGTTGGAGTTGATTTTCCTTCCAACTCTTTGATCCTCTCATCTTGAGCAACAAGCTTGGCACTAAGGTCTTCAATTTTCCTTTGTGACGCCTCAATCAACCTATGAGATTCTTCAACCTCTTTCCTCAATTTTAAAGCCCAACTAGGAAGAGCGGGTGAGTTAGAGACATGGTTAGAATCAAGAGAATCACCAAAAAGCCTAAGTACATCATTAGACTTTCCCTTGTCCTTGTACAACATGGTTGCCATACGTTTCTCACTCAACTTCTCTAAGGGAGGAAGCATAACATCACCATCAAGATTCCTCACACCTTTAGCTAAGCACAATTGAGTTATAAACCCCGGAAAAGCCAATTTCTTGTCCAAACGACTAGTACAAGCCGCAATTTCAATTTGCTCCACAAGCAATTCACCAAGGTTTATAAGTTTGTTAGTCACCAAGGCATATACAATCTTAATTTTGTCTCTATTAAGCTCCGAAGCATTAGTAGAAACAACAAGATTGGAGCACACAAATAAATGCCAAAATGCACTAATTTTTATTAGCTCACCTTGCCTAATAAAAGCACGTTTCCCCCACACAAAATCATTATCATCACATAGAGTCCTACCCATTAAATCAAGGTTTTCCAAGATATCAACATCAAGGAATTCCGATTCAATATCATCAGGCAAGTTAAGGAATTCATTAACCTTCCTAGGACAAACTCTAAAGACAACTTTCCTTATGCTTAGAGTAGCACTAGTCACAGTAGAACCGAATTTGTAAGCATGATAAAACTCTCTAACAACGGTCTCATTAGAGATTCCTAACATGTTCACCCATGAAATCCAATTTCTACTCTTAAGCACATCATAAACATAGGATCCAACACAAGAGTCCAAGTCAATACCTCTTTCTTGAATTATCTTTTTGCAACCAAAAATTCCCAATTCATCCACTTTGTTACCTTTGGAAATTTTGGAAGAAATTGTAGGTTTGGACTTGGCAATGGGAGTTGAAGAAGTATTTCCACCAACCTTCTTTGCTTTTCCCATAATCTTGCTACACAAAACAAACTAAAAACCAAAGTGAGAGGAAACAAAGAAACAAATAAGAAACCAATAAACATATACAAAGGCAAAACACTATATTTAATAAATCACCATGCAAGTAAGAATTTGTCATAGCATCTTCATGATTTATCAAAAGTAAGAATAATGCCAACAATTAACAACCTTGAAGAACATGTGAACATGTCATAAAAGAGAACAAGAATTTAGCATATTATACTCCCCCTTGACAAGTGCCTCATCTAAAATCAAGATAGACAAATGTTCACAAAAATCACTACACAATCACATCACAAGCAATTTTATTAGATTTGCAAATAAGCTTCACATATCTAAGAGAGTTACATCAAGATTTTCAATCACTCTCATATGTCATCAAAAATTGCAAAAGTATCAAAAATACTAATTAAGCAAACGTGAGTGTGTGAAGATTTTGCTTCAAGTATATGAAAAGAAGTAGTTTGATAATCAAGCATGCATACAATTTCAACATCTATTCATCTTAGGCCTTTCCATAAAAAGGTCAAACCGGTTATCATCCGAAATTTTGCTTATAAAGAGAATAGATTTCAACATGTGAGCGTGTGTGTGCATGTGGCTCGTCAACCCATTTCTATTTGTCAACCCGAGCTCATTTGATTATTCAACTATACTCCAAAAGCCTTTTATTTATTTATTTTTTATTTTGTTTATTTATTAAGGCTTGAATCAAAGATTTTTTTTTTAATGATTCAATTCAACACTTCTTTGATTTTTCTAACATAAACATATACACCTCATGGCGACTTTCACTCATCACAATGGCGTAGCCCTTTCCTACATTGGGTGGCTTCACAACCAAGGTGTGTAGCCCTTTCCATGAGGGTGCTCGTTGAGTTCTATGTTGCCGAAGCAAATGGATACCAACCATTGGTCAATTTTAAATGTACTAGTCCTTAGGACTTCAAGGTGTATCCAAAGGGAACATCAATCAAGCTCAACATACTTAACAAAATATACAAGAGAAGCAAAGTGCATTTTTTGAAACCAATTTCAAGGCTTAAAAGCACATGATCTAGAAGCAAGTAAAGAGACTTACTTAAGATCTCTACTTCTCAAGAGAGTAGCTATCAAAGAATATGAAGCTCACATTATTCAAAAATTAGCCACTCAACAATCATACAAATAACAACACACTTCATGAAATAAGATCAATGTGAACACTTATCACCAAAAGATCTTAAACTAGCAAATGTCAAAGAGTACCATATAAACACTATATTAGTTCTCAATTATGACATGCTTCATGAATGTGATTACAAACAATGAGTTGATAGATGAAAAATCAAGTAAGCAAGCAATATGATATAGAGATACCTTCGCAAGCTATTTTCACCAAATACAAAGCCTTCACCCTTTTTATGAGTCCTCTTGGCTTGTAAGTCCTCATGACTACAAGTTATAGGTGTGTCAATTCCAAGAGACTAAAGACAATGTAATCCAACTCAAACAAAAAAAAAAAAATGACTTTCTCTAAAAGCCATAACAACAATGTTACCATATAGATTCCAAAAAAAACTTCTCAAAAGTTAACCAACAAATTTTGACTATCATAACAAACAAAGTGAGATAGCTAAGTTCATGTCAAGTTGTAAAGATACAAAGCAAAAAGCTAAGCTTCTTATCAACGACACTAATCTTAAAGCTAACTCACATGTGCAACTTACACTAATGGTAAGAGCACTCACCCTTGACAAATTTTGTCTTGGGTGGACATACACGAATATCATCAAGATTCTCTTTGACCACAATGTTGAACCTAGAGTAAAGTTCTTCCACAACTTGATTCACAATAATATCATTAATACTCTTTTTCTCAACATTGTTAGCAACACATGCAAGGTCAAATTTAGAAGGATATGCATTCTTCACCTTCCGGACATTCTTAACATGCTTTGAAAAATTATCATGCTTTCCATATTCAAAAGCTTTAGCATGCATAGAATTAGGTCCAATCTCTCTATTCCTAGATGCATTTTCTAAGTTGCAATATTCAATGAATTTATAGCACTTGGGCTTGATATGGCCTAAGGTATTGCAAAAATGACATATAGGAACAAAAGGAGAGATTTTACCTTCCGGTGGTGGTGGAGGACAAATGGGAGTTTCAAGGGGTACCTTATTCTTCAATTTGTTCTTCTTCTTGGAACGTCTCTTCTTAGGAGCTTTCTTGTCAACAATGACATGATCCTCGCTTCGTAGGAAGTGATGCTTCTATGAGCTTCTCCTCAACTACAAAGTCGCTTGAGCCTCCTAGAGATAAACTAGAGATGATCCTATCCCTTTCAAGAACAAACCTTTCAACTTCTCTAAGCTTCTTGGCAAGAGCATTCTTTTCACCCAAAAGCCTCCGAGTTGTTGAGACAAACTCATCCACTTATAGCTTGATCAAATTATCTTAAGCACTCTTAATGATTTAGATCAACCTCCTAATCCAACGAATCTTAACATATATCCTCTAAGATAGAGTGAGAGATCATGAATGCAACAAAGTTGCTTACCAACTCTTCTTCACTAGAAGACTCATCACTTGAGCTCTCCTTATCACTAGAGACATCATCACTCCATGTGGATTTCTTCATTATGTTGCTTGAGAAAGTGATCAAATCTAAATTGATCATCCTTTGGAACACAAGAACATCTTCTTCTTTGCTTTTGTAACTAACACTCTTTCAAGCTTATCAACAAAGTAGTTAGTAGACAAATGCAATGAAAAACAAGAAGAACATTTCCCACAACAAATAAAGGAGGACAACTATGACACAGAAACCTAAGCAATTTACACGTAAGTATAAACCGGATCTCGTCGAGTGCCGTCCGACGACCCCCTCTGATACCAATTGAAAGTACACAAACGAAGTTAAATTGCTTAAAGCATACCTAGATGGGGGGGGGGGGGGGGGGGGTGAATAGGTTTTTACACCTTTTTCAAACCCTTGAACAAACATTCGTTTGTCCCTCAAGGTAGCCTTACACACAACACAATAAGCCAAGGAAGACATACATAGACAATACGATAATACAATCATAAGAGCAACGTCTAAGTATATCAACAAGTTATGTGAGGTAAAATAGCAAATAAACAAAACAACAAAATAAGCTTGTATTTCATAAGATGTTCAATGTGTTACAAGAGTGATCAAAATGTCACTATACAAAAATTACAATATATAAAAGAATCAAAGATACAAATTGATCTATAGAATGAATTCACTAATCACACTATACAAAGACTTGCTTCACAATACATCACAAGTGAATATTATGAATCAAGACAATAAAATATACAATTAAAATATAAGAGAAAGAGATAAGAAGAATTAACACAAGGGATTTTTTAACGTGGTAAAACCTCCAAGGAGGAAACATCCACGGGTTGAACTACAACCATTGGGTACTATATTATTGGAAAGCAAACATAGAACATTCACAAAGTGACCAATCTTTAGCTCATCCAACCTAGTGAAGTCTAAGCCTACCCAACCCTATTGGAAAGTGTGAAATCCCTCAATGATGCGGAACCACCATATATTGGACACCACACATAACCAACATCGATGATAGATTAGAAATTCCTCAAGAGTGCATACACCTCCCGTGTACCCCGCTCTATCGGACTCTATGTCTAACCATACGCCTAGGCCTACCAATACAATAGCCAACTCCCTATCCAAGGCACTCTTGCCTCTAGGGAGCCTCCCATGCATGACTATCCGAGTCCTCCCGACTCTAGCCATGACTCCTTGCTTACCTATCCGAGTCATCCCGACTCTAGGCAAGACTTCTTGCTTGGCTATCCGAGTCACCCCGACTCTAACCAAGACTTCATGCCTTTTACAAGGACTTCCTAGTGTGATCATGTGAATGCAAATGATGCAAACATTCAATACAACATAGAACATGTGATCAATACATTCTATGGCACAAATAGACCTAAACATGTGATATCACAAATAATCAAGTCTAGATGCAAAAATACATTAATAGAAACCTAAGCATGTGAAACACCTAACACATACACTCAAAGTCTCATTCACACACATAACACCTGAATCACAATATATTCATGAAGTACAAATTCAAGATGCTATCAATGTACAATTAAATGCTAGATATATGAGATTAAAATCAATCAATATACTAGACAAAAATATAGAGCAAGGTTTTGAGATTTACATCAATCAAAACCTATATTCTCTAAATCACAAACAAATACACAAATCCTAGATTTTATTAATCAAAGGATCAAATCAAATCTCAAAGTCATTTTAACACAAAATTAATTCAATTAAGTATCAAACAACCTAAGATGCCATTCTAATCACAATACAACTCACAAACATATGTAAAACCTAGAATCATAGAATCTAGTTAACATTAGTCCACAAATTGAGTTTCAATTAGAATGATAATCAAGCTATCTTTCCAAATAGCTTTTACCAAACATTATCATAGATATAGAAGAAGAAACCCCAAGCAAATGGAAGGTCAAAAAACAAGAAATCCCAAAGTTGAAACTCATACCTCGGATTTTGCAGCTGGTTCGGAAATCAGTGTTCAACCACTGGAAATCACGATCAAACAGCCACCAAAACACTTGGAGATGTTAGAGGACTCAAATACGAACACTCTCCAACTTGAATCACTCAAATCCGACTCCGGATGAGGAAGATATGGTGTTTTGAAGTTTGGAAAAATTGGGAAAGAATTCTGACGGGATTTCTGAAAGTTTTCTTCTTAGTTTTCAAAATGGAGAGAGAGAGGGAAGAAATAGGAGGAGAGAGAGAGGGCTTTTCGGCCAATCACGTGGTGCCATGTCACCCCCTGGCCGTGGGGGGCGCGTGGCCCACACGGGAGCAGAGAGTACTCTAGGCCGTGGGGCCCACGGCCTGGGCTGTTCTCTCGCGCGCTCCCTCGGTTCGTCGGCCCGTATCTTGGGCGTCCGAACTCCGAATTCGAATCCGTTTCCGAATTACGAACCGTGACTCTCTCACGCACGACGAAGACTATACAACTTTGAAAAACGGTTGAGAAATCATCTCGGAAATCATTGATGAAGTCAACTCAACGAAAGAGAACGTAAAGTAGCATAGTCAACTTGTTTGGACTCGAAACCTTATGAATGAGTAACCGAAACGACCGGAACTCAATAAGGCATTGAATAAGAACATGTTCAAGTCCTAAACACAAAATACGGAAACATACAAACACAAAGACACACACATATGCTAGTTTCCGGACATAGTCCTAGAAAATGCAAAACACAAAGTTTATTAACTAAATATGAATGCATGAGCATATTTTGCCAAGTGTGTGAAAGTGAAATGTAAATGAAATTAAATCATGAAGAAACACACAAGAATGATATGTGTGAGTGTGTGCCAAGCCTTGTAAGAGATAAGAGGTCTTTGAATACCTTTGTCGACCGATAATGCCCGAATCTCTTAAAAGCCGGCAACTTGAACGAATTGTGGTTGAGACGTCCTTCGTCTTCGAAATTCTTCAATTACTAACCACTAAACATTACAAGTTAAACACGTTTTGATATGGAATTAATGCCAACACTAATTATCAACCTTACAGACTTCAACCTACAACCTGTCCGCTCCAAATCAACAAACAACAAGATTGCGTTCCATGGTGGTGATACCAACACCTGATACGCCCTTAAAAGCAAGCCGAGACCCTACAGACAGGCCAGAGATTTTGTCCGAAAGGCAAGCCAAGGGTAGCAGGGAGCGTAGAGAGGAAGGTTATTCCGATAGACGGTATGATCCAGATCGAATGAGGCGAAGTCGGGACCAACCCAAAAAGTGTATTCCCCAGAGAGATCGGTCATCGTCCTCAGGGGAGAGTGAGCAGTATTATCGTCACAAATGCCAGAGGGGCACAGTTCGATTACATAGCCTAAACCGAGAACACAAGGAGCAGGAACCGGAGGAGAGAGACCAGAAGTTGACCATCAGTCAAAATTTCAATGCGATGGGAGAACTAGAAGGAGATAGAGACATACTCATACAGAGCCTGACCCGGGAGGTGCAAAACAATCGTCGACAGATGGATGCTTTGGTCAGGCGGTATGGGCGCAATGAACTGTCGGATGATGAATCAGGCAGCCCTTTCACCAATGGAGTTCTAAGGATGCCTTTCCCGGAGAGGTTCAGGATGCCACACGTAGAGTAGTTCAAGAAAGATACCGATCCAAAAGAACACGTCCGGAGGTATAGGAGTGCTATGGCCCAATATGTCCACAATGACGCCCTGCTATGCTTGAATTTTCCACAGACTCTTGGGGATCTAGGTTCTCGGTGGTTCGGTAGTATAAGCAGCTTCAGCGAACTGAGCAAAGCTTTCTCAAGGCAGTTCCTCGGGAATGTACACAGGAAGAAATCGGTGGCTCATTTGTCCTAGCTCAAGCAAGGAAAAGACGAGTTGCTGAAGAAATACTTGGGAAGGTTCGGTCAGGAAGTATCGGAGATAGGGAGTGCTAACGATGAAGCCATCATTGCAGCATTCATCAACAACCTTCAGAACAGCTAGCTATCCTTTGATTTAAGAAGAGCTCGCCTAACCAGTTATGCCGACATGATGGACATGGCTGGGGGTTATGCCTTAGCCGAGGAAGAAGAAATTGCGACAGGAGGATATTTTGTACATGGTGGTCGTCTGGAAGGAGCCAAAACAAAAGACCAAGCCAAGGTACCAAACACCAAAGGTGACAAGCAAAAGAACAAAGCACGAGATGGACGGGATGGCCAAGATGGCCGCCGGGCTTATGATCCAAAAATTGATCAGCCGCGGCAAAAATTCCAGGACAGATATACAAATTACACCCCGTTGAAGAAAGACTAGGAGGAGGTATTAGCTATCTTGGAAGAAAAGAATATGTCCAAAGAGCCGCCTAAGCAGTCGACTTACGCTCGGAGGGACACCACCAAGTATTGTAGATTCCATAAAGAGAACGGACATGAGACATCCAAGTGCTTCCAGCTAAGGGATCACATCGAGACCCTCATCCGAGAAGGGCACTTGAAGGACATTGTCTTAAAAAAGGCCGATAAGGTAGATGGATAGAAAGATAATCTACAGGGTGGACGGGAAAGGAAGCTGAGTCCCAAGAGAGCTGGAGATGAATGAGCAATCAACACCATTTTTGGTGGACCAGCAATTGGCAAAAGTAACAGGGAGAGAACCCAGGAAATTCGGGAAGCCATGGAAGCCCGAAGAGACCTCGACGTCAACTCCATTGAACCTGACCCGAAAAGAATCAAGGAAGGCTGGGATGCAATCATCTTCACAGAGGCTGATTCTTACGGAGTAGACGTAAAGCCAAATGATGCGTTGGTTATCAATGCTCGAATTGGTCACAAGGAGGTTCATCGGATCTTGATTAATAATAGAAGTTCAGCGGATATCTTAAGTGCAGAGGTGTACGATCAGTTAAGATTAGATAGAAAGGACCTGCAGCCCTTTCATACCCCACTCAGAGGGTTTGGCGGGGCAGAAGTAAGGTCACTCGACACAGTAAAACTACCAGTGAAGATCGGGAAAGCCCCTTGTCAGAAGACAGTATTACTCGATTTCGTGGTTGTAGATACAGAGAATTGGCCATACAACGCCCTGCTCGGCCGATCATTCCTGAATAAAGCTAAGGTAGTAACGGCAACGTATGCCCTCATGATGAAGTTCCCAACTGAGTATGGGGTAGGCGTGGTCAAAGGATCACAAGAGATGGCGCGAAGGGCGAATCTGCTAGTTTACAAGGATAGGGAAGTACACCAATTATACACTATATCAGCCGAGCAAGCCAATGAACCTAAGGAGCAAGCAGAGGCGCCAAAGGAATTTGAACTAGACCCTAGAGAAGAGCCTGAAGCCAAAAAAGATGAGCCAACCGAAGAAGTGATATTAGACCCAAATGAGCCGAGTAGAACAGTAAAGATAGGAGCAAGCCTAAGTGGGCACATCAAAGCCAAACTCATCACATTATTGAGGGATTACCGGGATGTGTTCGCTTGGAGTCATAAAGATATGCCCGGGATAGATACGAAGGTGATATCGCATTATCTCTCCATCGACTCGGAGTTCCACCCAGTGGTACAAAAGAGACGATTGTTCAATCTAGAGAGAAGCATCGCAATCAAGAAAAAGGTGGAGAAATTGCTTTCTGTAGGGTCAATAAGGGAAGTCAAATACCCGGAGTGGGTGGCCAATGTAGTATTAGTCAAGAAGAAGAACAATCAATGGAGGATGTGTGTGGACTTCACGGATTTAAACAAAGCTTGTTCGAAAGATAGCTTCCCACTGCCGAGGATCGACCAGTTGGTAGATGCGACAGCAGGACACGAACTACTGAGTTTCATGGATGCTTACTCGGGATACAATCAGATCCGGATGAACAAGGCAGATGAAGGAAAAACAGCTTTCACCACGAATCAATGATTGTATTGTTACAAAGCGATGCCGTTCGGACTAAAGAATGCTGGGGCAACGTACCAGAGGTTGGTAAATAGAATATTCGCTCGGCAGATTGGAAGAAACATGGAGGTCTATGTGGATGACATGTTGACCAAAAGCATCACAGCGAAAAAACATTCAGAAGATTTGAAGGAAACCTTTGATGTCCTCAGAAGGTACAAGATGAAGCTCAACCCAAGTAAGTGTGTGTTCGGGGGTACCGTCAGGAAGGTTTTTAGGTTTTCAGGTTTTTAGGTACACCAAAGAGGAATTGAGGTAAATCCCAAGAAGATTAAAGCATTAGAAGAAATGGCTTCACCAAAGACATTGAAGGATGTGCAGAGGCTGACGGGATGTCTTGCATCACTCAACCAATTCATAGCAAAATCAACAGAAAAGTGCGCCCCATTCTTCAGATCAATAAAAAAGGGAAAATGGCTCGAATGGAGCGAAGAATGTGAAACAGCCTTTCAGAAGTTGAAAGAGTATTCAGGACGAGCACCCATTCTTTCAAAACCGGTGCTCGGAGAAATACTGTACCTGTACCTGTACCTCTCGGTTACAAAAGTGGAGACAAGTTCGGTACTGATTCGGTTAGAGGAAGGAGTACAAAGACCGGTGTATTACACAAGCAAGGCGTTTCTACCGGTAGAAACCAGGTATTCGCTAGCTGAGAAAGTAGCGTTGGCCCTGATCACAGTAGCTAGGAAATTGAGGCTGTATTTTCAAGCACATGCAATAGAAGTATACACGGACTGCCCGTTGAAACTCATCCTCCAAAAGCCGGAACTGTCAGGAAGGTTGACCAAGCGGGCAGTGGAACTCAGCGAATTCGACATCAGGTACATGCCAAAAGCAGCAATCAAAAGGCAGGCGGTGTCAGATTTTATAGCGGAATTCACTGAGCCGGTTGCCGAGGTAAGAAGGATGATGGAAGATGAACATGCGAGTAGGTTCCAATGGAAGTTGCATGTAGACGGATCATCAAACACACATGGCAGCGGGGCGGGAATAGTCATAACAACCCCGGAAGGAGACGCTGTGGAGTGTGCCATGAGGTTCGATTTCAAAGCAACCAACAATCAAGCAGAGTATGAAGCTTTGTTGGCCGGCTTGAGGGTCTGTATAGCATTGGGAGCAGATGAGTTGGAAATTTACAGCGATTCACAGGTTGTGGTTAACCAGGTACTGGACGAATACCAGGCGAGGGAAGAGCACATCATAGCTTACTTGGACATTGCAAAAAGATTGCTCAGAAAATTCAAGATGTACAAAATCTTTTAGATCCCTCGGGAAGAGAACGAAAAAGTAAATGCCTTGTCCAAATTAGCTTCAACTACCATGAGTATCAAGTCCAAAGCAATACTGGTGGCACACCTGACTAAGCCGAGTACAGCAGAATCTGAGGAAGTCATGATAACAGAGATTCGACTAGGCCTAGGCGACTGGACAACCCAGCTCAGAAAGTACTTGGAGGGAAACGTATTACCGGAAGATACTGTGGAAGCTAAACGCATCAAATACAAGTCAACCCGGTACACAATTCTGAGGGGAGAATTATACAGGAGAAGGTTCTCAAAAATACTACAAAGGTGTGTTGCCGGTGAAGAAACCAAAAAGATCCTAAAGGATGTTCATAGTGGAGTATGCGGGAACAATACAGGGGGTAAGAGCCTAGCACACAAGGTACTTAGACAAGGATTCTATTGGCCGACTTTGTTCGCAGAGGCGCAGTGATTCGCGGAGAGTTGCGAAACATGCCAAAGAATAGCAAACGACATTCGGCAACCCCCAGAACTACTCAGAAGCTTAACCTCACCTTGGCCTTTTGCCATGTGGGGCCTCGATCTAATAGGACCAATGCCCACAGGAACAAAGGGAGGTGCGAAGCACGCTATTGTGGCAGTGGACTACTTTACCAAATGGGCAGAAGCAGAGGCACTCGTGCATATCACTGAGGCAAACACCACCAACTTCGTCAAGAAGAACATAATATACAGGTTTGAGATTCCGAGCATCATCATAACAAACAACGGGACCCAATTTGATAACAGTAAATTCAGGGAGATGTGCGAGGAATACAAAATCACAAATTATTACGCATCTCCCGCCCATCCTCAAACCAATTGTCAGACAGAGGCAATAAACAAAGTGATCAAGCACACGCTGAAAGCGAAGCTGGAGGCAAGGAAGGGTTGCTGGGCGGACAAGCTGCCTGAGGTACTATGGGCATACCGAACAACTATAAGGTCATCCACAAGGGAAACTCCTTTTGCATTAGCATTTGGAACGGAGGCTGTTATCCCGGTAGAAATAACTTTCACCTCTCCCAAGGTTCGGTTATACAGCTCAGAGCACAATGTCAACATGTTGCAGCAGAACTTAGATGAATTGGAAGAAGTCAAAGACGCAGCACAAGTAAGGAATGCAGCGTACCAGCAAAGGGCTACGAGGTACTACAATTCTCACGTTCGCGTGTGTAAATTCCAGCTCGGAGATTTGGTGCTGAGAAGGGTATCCCCAAACACCAAAGACAAATCAGCAGGATCTCTTGCTGACAAATGGGAGGGACCGTACATCATTAAAGGAGTCGCTGGACATGGAGCTTACATGATAGCCTGACCAGAGGGTAGCCGACCATGCAATGCACAGTACCTCAAAATCTTCTATCCTTAAAAAGGAACCTATCCCCACCTTTTGCTTTAGTTAGTTTCAAATTTCGCATTTTGTCGTATTTTAGTTTTCAGATTGTCATTTTGATCATTTGAAAGTTCAGTTGCTAATAAAAAGATTATTTGCTGAAGTCAATGAATACACCGTCAGAAGGGAATAGCGGCCACTCAAAAGCCGACCAAATAAACATTGAAAAAGAAAAAATTTCGGGCGCTATGAAGCCGCGAGAGAACGGACAAATAGTGCTCGAAAGGCGAAAAAAGATGAAGTAGCGTGCTCGCCTAGTTAAGATGTACAAATGCACCTCTTAGCAAAAAGGCAAATTCGAGGCACCAGGATAACTGGAAAACTGCTCAGAAGTGCCGCCAGAAAGATTGGTGAGATGCGCAGCTGTGTTGGCCGGTACACAAATACCCTAACGATTCGGTGAAACCTTGCATAGACAAAACCGGGAGACGTCCTAGGTGACATGTTCAAGGACCTTGGCGTATGGTTATGGTGAGCCTCGACGTAACACTAGGGCAAAGTAACTTCAAACATGAGGCTGTATTAATTGATTGCCAGTTAATAAGATACTCGGCTCAAATTCACAAACGCTAGTTAAATAAGATACTCGGGTGAACTAATTAATTACCAGTTAATGAGACACTCGGCTCAAATTCACAAATGCCAGTTAAATAAGATACTCGACTGAATTAATTAATTGTCAGTTAATGAGACACTCGGCTCAAATTCACAAACGCCAGTAAATGAGATACTTGGCTAGAGTAAAGGGTTCCAAAAATCCTTAAGATCAGAGACAGCCGAATACAGGCTATCAAATAAATTATACTCAATACAAATTTAGTTCATCCCATTTATGTGTTTATCATGTAGGGAGTTAGAAACAGTGGAACAGCATAAGAATAAAGATTCATATAAATATGAGTAAAGGTGAATACAAAGATCATTACAAAAATAACCAAATAAAAGATCAAGAAGACGGCGTTGGGGGTTGTGAGCTGCTCCCGCCGACGCTCGGGTCAGGTTCCATTACATACTCGCTCAGGAGGCTATCATCAGAGGGCCACACGATCATATCTTCTTCTTCATCATCCATCCAGGCACTATAGTCAGTCCCAGGGACGAGCCCAACGTCAGGATTCTCACCGTCAATCCCTGCTTTCTGACAAGCGTGAAAAGTAGAGAA
The DNA here is from genome assembly GCA_030490815.1 of Acer saccharum. NCBI lineage: Eukaryota > Viridiplantae > Streptophyta > Magnoliopsida > Sapindales > Sapindaceae > Acer > Acer saccharum. Next base: position 23,531,605 of record CM059878.1, read on the forward strand.
GGAATCGGCAGTGGGAACCTCCAAATGCATGGGATGTGGCACCTTACCTTTACTCCGGTAATATGCTCGCCACTCTTTCATCTGGATCTAAAGAGACTCCAGAGACGTATCCACATGCTTCTTAATTGAAAGGCTCCAGTTAGCCCTGGCCCGGTCAGTTGCCCTATTCTTCATCCTGAAGAACTCCCCAACTGAGACCATCCCCCGTTGGAACTCCCGGAGAAGCAAAGCATCATAGGCCGGAGATCTTTTAAAACGATCGGCCCCTTATATCTCCAATTCCAGCCTAGCTTCCTTCGACAGGGACTTGACTGTCAAGGCCTGACGCTCCAAGTCTTCAATTCGGCGCTCATAAGATGATTTAGCGTTTTCAGCGTTCTGCTCGGCCTAGAGTAGAGCATCCTGAGTAGATGACAACTGATCTTGCAAAGTCTTGACCTCCTCAGCAGCGAAAGACGCTTTCTGTTTAGCCTCCATTTGACGCGCCAAACATTGATCTAGGAGCACCTGATTTGACTTAGCCCCTTCCTGACAAGCCAGCTCAACCCGAGCACAGCGATCTTCGCTCTCCTTTAGTTGGGCCTCTAGCCGCCTTATTCTTTCTGCCTGGGCTTCACCGGCCTAGCAAGCCTCTGACATCTCAGCCACCATCTGCAGTCAGGTTATACAATAAAATGAAAGTGAGAAGACGGAACCACAGAATGAGAAAACTGATCTAAAAGCAAACTTACATAGGAGGCACTATTGAAAAAATTATGCAAACGGCTTGCTGAAGGGTCGACCCTGAAGCGACTCCAGCTGTCCCCCCCTATGTAAGCCCGACCTGAAGCCATGGCCTGAAGCATAGTCTCGGGGGTAGGTTCGCCAGCTTGGGTCGATGGGCCCAAGCCACCAACACTAGCTTCTGGGAGCCTCGCAGTCGATGTCACCCGAGGAGAGTCAGCGGAACCACTGGCATTGTCCTTGACCTGATCCCGTGGAGGAGTCCCAATCATTGTCCTCCCAACCTCAGCTTCACCCTCATCGCCCAAAGATGAATCGATATATGCAACCACCCGGGGGATCTTAGGGGTAGGGCGGCCAGGCAAAAATGAGGATTTTCTCTTTCTAGATTACCTCCCACGAGTATTCAAGTTAGCAGCAGGGTCCTCAGAATCCAGACCGGGATGCCTCATTTCAACACCACCACCACCTCCGAGAGGTGTAAGGATTGACTCAGCAGGAGTCGGAATCTCCGGAGCCATCACGTCTGGATGCTCCCTAGCTGTTTCAGCACCCTGGAATGTAGCACTAGGCTCGTTTGCAGTAGAGTAGGGAGAGTGAGTCCCACAGGAAAAAGCCGCTGGCTCAGAAGACTCCCCAATCTTCTCTTTCCCCTTAGATGAAGAGGAACCCGCCTGATTGTCTTTTTCAGCAGCAGCCTTGTCTGCAGCAAGGTCCCCCGGATTACCCATAGCCTCTGCCAAGTATGTGGTCATTTCCTGACCATGAGTCTCCTCGGGCGTATAATTAGGCACGCCCTCTTCACCATCTCCCTCGGGAAGATCCTCGGGAGAACTCATCAGAATCATCTTGTGGAGGGGCTATCCCAGCATCCCGCTGACGAATAGCCTCTTTTTGGCTCGCCTCCAAGATGCCCTTCATCCGGTGTGCCTGAGCATCACAAACGATATCTACATCGAACACTAAAAGAGATTTTCAAGTTAGTAAGTTGACTAAGAGCAAGAATAATCAGCAAAGTTCTATAAAAAACTTACGGCGTCGTCGGCATGCAGTAATCTGAGGAAAAAGGTGAGCCCTGATCATTTTCTCTTCATCAAAGAGATAAGGTTTGCTCCTCTTCTCTAAAGGACAAACGGCCGCCCGAAGTTGTAAGTTCGTCGTCAGTGAAATAAGGAGTTGTTTGATTCTATTTGTCAGGCGAGCAAAAGTACCGAGGAACCTTGCGAGTCACCCGAGTACCATAAAGATCGAAACTAATCGACTGGCCCCAGCGTTTACCCACAAAGAACCAACTGTTCTTCTAGAACTTATTTGAAGAAGGGAAGCCCCAAACAAACCCTTTCATCTTCTCATTCGCGACCGGCTCAACTTCACCCTTGACCATCACGTCTTTTGGTATCCAGTTCTCGGGCTGAGTCGAAAGAAGAAAATAAATCACAGTCTTCCCCAGAGGCCTTAGCGAATAAAAATGCCTAATTTTGCGAGGAGTGGGAGATGGCCGTTTCATCCTATGCCACATGTGCCACATGCACATCAAAATCCGGTAGCTATTCAGAGTCAGCTGTGCTGGGGCAAGCTGAGCCTCAGCCAAGAACCAGGTAATAAAAGGCTGAAGAGGAAGAGTAACACCGCAAGTAAGCATCACCCCATAGATTGCCACTTTACCGGGTCGGGGGTTCCATGCAGCTCGGCCGTCAGTAGGACTTAGCGAGACAACGCTACTGTCCAGATCGAACCGTCGCTTGTATTTGCTGATCTCTTCAGGACCGACCACATTCGGCTCGATATCATAAGCACATACCCGCCTTGGAGAGAAAATAATGTGAGCCCCCCTGTGCTCTTCTTCAACGTCATTCTCAACTACTCTCTGGGTCCCAATTCGGCTCTCGAGGGAGTAGGAATCCTTGTAGACTTTGCACTCACTTTTCTTCTTCCCCATTTGTTTCCACGACCGAGTATCACCACAGATGGAAACAGAAGAATCTAACTGAGCTTCGAGCTAATAAGATTCAGGCTGCGAAGAGTTGGAAGAAACGGAGGGAACTTCAGAAGCAGGAGGAACTTCAGAAGTAGCAGGGACTTCAAGGAAAAGCCCAGAAACGTCGGCGTCTAAAAAGCGAGGTTGATCGGGAAGAGGATCTCCTAGCAACCTGTGGACAACCGTGGCAGTAAGAGCATCATTTCGTTCAATAGTAATCATACCAACAGTAAAAAGACGGTGCCTAGCTGCAGAATCCATGAGAACTAACCTTGATATATCGGAAAACTGGAGATACGTGAACTGTAGAGGAAGAGTCTTCAAGAAAAGATCTGGGGTTGAAACTGAGTATCTCGGCAAAGCAAGACCAAGAAGCGTTTAAACTCAAAACGAGTTGAAGAACAAAACAAATTTCCCAGAAACACAACAGATGCAGGTGAACTTTTCTCTTGAAGAAAGAAGAAAATGGCGGAGAAAGAAATAGAGATTTTCCCATAAGTGCAAAGCTTATATATATAGGCACGATATCGATTTCAAAAAAGACCAAACCCTAGGAGATATGCGGAGAAGCGGGAAAACAGAGGGACGTGGGTCGTGATGTGGACTGCGCACAGGCGAGCAAAAGGGTCATGTCTCATAAATGCCTTGTACCACGACCAAACAGAAGGAGACTGGTGGCAACTAGAGAGCGCCTTGAGCCGTCGAAGAGCCAAAACGTCACCATCAAGAGATTTCTAAATGAGTGGTAAATCGGATGCATGCGGACGCAGTTAATACACGTCATTTAATGCTTTGAATTAAACGAGGATACATTAATACAGAAAACGACGAACGAAGGCAAGTTGTAACAAAATGTAACAAAAGGGAGTATATGAAGTTAAATATTTGTCCCGAGGAGACCTGATTCGACACAGTCGGCTCAAATATTTAAGGGGGTATTGTTATAGGTAAAAATAGTTGTAAAAAGCACGTCACCACCATAAGAGGCCACATAAGTAGAAGTGAAGGGAAATCAACCTGAATAGCAAAAACCCAAGGCAACCCATCCACAAAGGAAATCGGCTCAAGCAACATAGCCTACTCGGGCATACTCGGGCATACTCGGGGTTCAACTAGAAAGATAGTTACGGAAACTCACTTCCCAAACATGTGGGAGGAATCAGCAACTAGCACCTCTACAATAAGCTACAGTGCAAATACTCAGAACCCAGCAAGGAAACAAGAAGGTGTTCCGTAAATAAAGGAGTAAGAGTCCTATTCAAGTTAGAACTCAGCCAAACCAGAAGATACGCTATACCTAAATAGGAAAGCAAGTTCTTTTAGGACTGAGAAAACTTCCAGAACATGGGCGCCACGACACAAAACCCTAGTGATACCCGCAAACCCTAAAGAACTATGTATAAATACCCCTGTAAAAACACAAATAGGGGGACGTGAGAATTGGGAGGAGAGATCAAAGTGTGTATTCAATAACAGCTTTTATAGTGGATTTGACTTCGTTGCTTAGGCAATAACCCGTGGATGTTTCTTTGACCATCGGAGTTTTACCATGTATTTTTTGTTCATTATTGCTAATACTTTGTAGTGTTAATTTTAATCATTCTCATTCATAAACTTGATATCAAATCGTTGATTGAGTGACTACGAAAAATTATTGTCAACAGCCATTAATTTTGCTTGGAAGTATGGGTGGCATCGAATCTGGCTTGAGAGCGATTCTTCTTATGTGGTTCAACTTCTTTCTTCTTGTTCTGAAATGGTTCCTTGGAGGGTTCATCAGACGTGGCAGCGCTGCATCTTCCAGATCTCGCATATGGATTTTTAGGTTTCCCATATTTTCAAGGAGGGGAATCAGGTTGCAGATACGCTTTCTAAGCATGCTTTGGAGCTTCAGGCTGATTCTTGGTGGTTCTCTGCCCTGCCGTTCTGTTCTTCTTTAGTTGGCATTGACTGTGTGGGCCAGGAGTCTTTTCGTTTTTCTTGATGTTTTCTTTTTCTTTTTTTTGGTGTGGCCTGCGTGCCTCTTTTTGTTTGGGGTTGTTTTCCCCTTGGGTCTTTGTGCTTTATTGCTTTTTGTCACTTTTTTCTTTTCTTTTATCTTTTATATATATGGATACTGTCTAGGGGTTTTTCAGCATATGATCGCTTGTGATGCTTTTTCCCTTTAGATCAGTCCAATTTTATTAAAAAAATAATAATAATTGTTATTTGGAGGTTTCAAGTTCGAACCTTGACAAGAGCAAAAGAATAAAATAATAAGAGATTATTTTTATTTACTCTAAAGAGGTCAAAGGTTCAAGCCCTAGTGGTGATCGAATTAAAAATGATTTATAATCCTATTTTGACTTGGTTTACTAAACCCTAGGATCCTGGTATATAAGATATACTTATCAGGAAAAAAAAAATAACTGAAAGCCTAATAAAGAGAGAGAGAGAGGTGCGGCAACATAGGAATGAAAAAGAAAAATAAACTATTTTTTCTTCTTTCCCTAGCTTGGCCGAACTCATCAAAGGGGACAAGGGGTTGTCTTTCAGATCTGTCAAGCATTCATTCAACTACTCATGGAATCCATGACGTGCCCATACATACAGTTGTTAGATCGCGGGACATAGCTCGGAAGGCTTAGTGGTGAAGGACTGAAAAGAAAACGAAGGAGAGTTCTTCAAAGGTATGAAAACAAATCCCTCTTCATATTCGTGTATACAAAAAGGTCCAAATACGATAAATTTTTTAACACCTATCGATCAATCTTTATCTCTTTTTTCCGCTGCGTGACTTACAATTGGTATCAGAGCCAATTTTTTATATACACAAATATATTAAGTTTGTTTTCTATTTTTTTTTCGATATGTATGATATATGTAGGCACAATCTAGGGTTGTATGATGTTTATATATATATATATATATATATTTATAAACATGGTTGATCGTTAATTGTATGGTACGATAAGTTTAGGGTTATTTTTTCTTTAGGGTTGTAATAATTATTTTTCAGCTGTAATTGTTCTATGTAAATCGTTTTCTTTTGTTGTAATTAATTATTGTAATATTGTATGAAGAAGATGATTCGAGAAGATGAAGAAGCCAGCGTTTGTTGGACACACAAATGGCACTGTGCGCATAAGGCATAGCAGCAACCGCTCATGCATGCTTGGCGCAAAGCACGGCCATGATGTGTGCATGCTTGGTGCAGCGCAAATAGCTGTGCACTGGTCTTGCGCAAGTGCAGCAGCCGCGCATGGATTGCTGTGCACGCTTTGGCGCAATCAACTACGCTAGTCTTACGTGAAGCAAGGGTGCCACACAACTTTGGCGCACCATGATGCGCATGGTTTGCACATAGGCTGGCAGTTGCGCGCTTACGTGCAAGGCTGCGAACAGCCCCTTCGTGCGAATGACAACTACCTGCGAAAGCGCAAGGCCGAGTGTTCGTGACACTAGGGTTACGTATTCGGAAGCGTGTATGGGCTGATATTTTTTTAAACACTTTGGGTCTCCGATAAATGTTAGTGTAACATTTGGTCCTTAGTTTTTGATTAATGAGATGGATCACCTTAAAAAAACAAAAAACAAAAAAAAAAAACAAAAAAAAAAAAAACAAAAAAAACAAAAAAAAGGTTTTAATCAAGTTGGACTTGGTTAAAAGCCCAAAGATGGAAAATATGGACTTGAAGAAAAGAGGGATTACAAGAAGACCAAGGAATGCCTTGGATTAATTTTTGTAAATAGATTTTTTTGTTGTTAAGTTATATAGCTTATCGTACTCGGTCAACTCATGTATGTTTTATTTATTTATAATATGATTAAAACATTGTCATACATACATATGCCATATAGATTAGAAGTGCCTACACTTGCATTATAATATATCATACATGTATAATAGCCCATTTAATTTATATGTTGTTTATTTTTAATATGATTAAAATAGAATTATCACATAAATCGGCTATTAATAATGAGATTAGTTTTAGGATTTAAAACTTGGTAATTCTCATTAATTACTAATCTTTCATTAAAGAGTTTAATTAGTTAGATTAGTAAAACCCAACTTACATCCTTGTGCAAGGGCGGGCATGGGGCTAACGCCAGCAATTCGAATCCTAACCATACGGGGGCGAGTTCTGATTTACCAGGGGTGTGGGCCCAGGTTTCTTATCTATCCTACTCTACGAAGCCAACATACAGGCCACAACGTGTCACGCAGTTGGGGGCCTGCTTCCAAAAGTTGTTATTTATTTCATTTTATAAAATAAATAATTTCTAACTTCTAAATACAATTTTTTGTACGAGTGGTAAATGAAAATGTGAAAAAAAAAATAAAAAAATTAACGCAAGATATACTGTGCACATGACTACATTAGTGCTTAACAAAAATATTATTGTACACGGCTAAAATTAAATAATGTAGACAACAAAAATTATTTACCCAAATATTTTTTTTTTAAGTAAATGTTGAATATGAAACTTAATAAATTGTTATAGATTTTTCATGAAAAAAAAAATATAAACAATTATTAATAGTTGGTTTAAATCATTTTTCAGAATATGATCACTTGTGATGCTTTTTCCCCTTAGACCGGTTTAATTATATATATATATATATATATATATAGTTGGTTTAAATCATGAGGAGTGTAGATTATTTCGTTTTAGAATCTGATGCAGTCGTCTAGATTATTTCATGTTGTTTTAGAATCTAAGGCAGCTACAATCCTTGCCCTTAACTAGGTCACAAGTTGTTGTCTTCTCAAAATTTTTTTTTTTTAATTTTTTAATTTTTTTTTTTTTTTCAAGTCTTCTCAGAACGTGGTTTAGTGGTTGATAATATTAAATTTGGCTTAACTAGAGGTTAGTAGTCCTTAGTTCATAAGAATATCAAGTAGTATGATATAATTGTTTTTTGGTTTTGGAATAATACTTTTACCTTTAAATAAAAATGAAACTAATTAATAATTTGTGGGTGTACTTACAAACTATATATATATATATATATATATATATACATATATATATATATTTACTTACAAACTATTGAATTCCTTTTAATATTTTACTATAAGGTAATAATTGATTTATAAAAAAAATATTGATTTGGGCTGTAAATACAGTGTTTAAGGGGAGCAAATATCGCCACTCCATTTAAACATACTTTTTTTTTTTTATCATTATTATTCCAAAACTCCTTCGGAGTAGATTTGGATCGGTTATTTTTTTATAAAAAAAAATCTTATTGTTTGATTTTATTAATATTATAGTAAGTGATAAAATATTTAATTTAGAGGCATTATGGACATTTCACAATGCAAAACTGGTCAACAACCATTATCCTTAATGAAAGTCAACTAACACCAAGTTAGTTTCTCTGTCTTATTGTGAAATGTCAAGGTGCCTAATTGCAATTAACCCTAATTTAGATTGGGTTTGAATATTGAGTTGATAATTTTCAGCACAAGTACACAACCCAACGGTTCCAACCCAATTAACCCGAAAATGCACACCCTCTTGTCGATCAAATCTTTATTGAAGATGAAGAGTATCTTTTTTGTACATAGTTTTTATTTTTAAATTAAATAAATATTTTATCCTATTGTGGAAATATAAAAATATAGTGTTTATTTGATAATTGTTTCCCACCCTCTACATTTGACTTCAACTCTTATAAGCATATGATATGATGTTGTAGGTTATGCTTGGTGGCATTGTTGCCTTCGATTTGAAAACATATATATGCTGTTGGTTTGGTTGGCTTTGTGTAGCAAGTTACGTATATGGTGCATTATTTTTCTCCTGAATCCTGGTATATGTTGGTGAGCTATTTATTGGCTATTATTTGAGTGGCTTAATTTGCACGCATCTGAATATACAATTTCAATATCCCATACTTTGACTACTGCTATTCATGTCTTTTAATTAGTTGATCAACATATCTGCAATTATTTTGATTCTGCATGTGTTATATATAATATATAATAGTCAATAGGTGTAAAAATCTAGTAGCTTTTATTACTACTTATAAATTCATGACTAAAATAAAAGTCATTATCAAGTAGTACTAGTTGAGAGTTATTGTTGAGTACAATCAGTGGGCTTGAAGGAGACTATCTGTTTGTCTTGATCATAGCCAATCAAGATATTAGACTGAGCAAAGTTTCCAAATACACCCTCATCACCATCTTTGGGGTTCATGCCAAAGCAGAAAACACCATCCTCTGGAGAAATGAATGTGCTTGTTGCAATTAATGGCACCTCCACACCACCATCAAAATGGGCACTCATTGCTGGTGCAATATCACTCATACTTTGGCTTTGGTAGCAAAGTTGTGTCCCCGTTTTCGGATCCTGGTATGGCGTCAGCTTAATCAGGCTCTTCACTTCTTGTTCCAATCTGTTGTAAAAATCTTTAGGTAGAAGCATTGGAGGCACCCCCGAGTCAATAAATACATTGCCCTTTGGAGCTGCTCCCGAAGAATTGAAAGGGATAAGCTTATCTCCGACACTGATTCCTTCCAATGTCACGAAATAGACCGACTTGTCATCTTTTGAGACCATAGGTGTGGAAACAACTCCAGCGCCTGAAACTTCCCCCTTATCACCAAAATAAATCTTGCTCGTAATGCTAGGGTTAGTATGGAATGGCACCAAGCAATAGGCGAACTTCTTTGATCTCAATTGGGAGGAAACTTGAGACGCAAGCGATAAATCCGTTGCTCCTAGGCCTACTAAACCCATTTCATTCGGATTGAATCCCCCAGTATTGTTGTGGCCACATCCAAAAATAATGTTTTTGATAGATGTAGAACCGAAGGTGACTGTTTCCGTGGATAGAACGCCCTTTGTTAACGCGCCACTCCCGTAACCGTAAGTATAATTGCAGAGTTGTTGGGGAGAACAAGAGACACTTCCAAGCAAATGACATTGTGCAGATTGACATGAAAGAGTAGAATAGGAAGAGGATGCTGCAGGATTGTAAATAGGGTTAGTTTGCTTGTAACATTGTTCACAAGGTTGACATTGTGTCCACATAAGGTCGCTGCCAGTGTCAACGATGCCATAAATGTCTACCGGCGGAGTACCAATAGACAACTTCATTAGATACTGACCATTATCAGTTGACACGCTTGTTTCGGCAGCAGCATTCGGGTGGACTGAAGAAGAAGTCATGTTTAATCTATTGAGATGAGAAAAAGCACGTCGAATACCATTGTTGAAGCGATCTAAAGGAGTTTCGTTAGGGTTGTACAAAGGAGAATTAGGGGAGTCTCGATGGATTAGATCGATACTAAAGCCACCATTATTAGCTTCTATAGATGAATTTGCTAGATATATGAAGAACAAGATCAAAGCACAACATTTTGAAGGAGAATAAAAAACTATTGCCATGGTTAGATTCAAGGAAGCAGAGAGAGGTCGGTAGCAATATATAAAGAGTTTCTAGCCTTCAATGTTAGACAAAATTATGTAATTACGTGCATGTTTACTAATTAGGAAGGAACATAAAAGTTAATCTACTTTTATCGGAAAAGGAATCAACAACTTAATTCTTTTCTATTTCCAAAAACAAGCTATTATGTCTAGTGGCGTTGCTCAATTGGTAGATGAACGAGCTTAGAGTTAAAAATAATAAATAAATAAATAAAATAAAATAAATAAATAAATAAATAAAACTTATTATGGCAAATCTTTAATTTTGTTTCCGTTAGGGGCAAAATAATGGTTTTGCTAAAAAAGGGTTCTTCAAATTTTGAGTACAAAAACCCATTTAAGGAAACAAATAGTCATTTTAAGTAAAAAAAATTAATAAATTTATACGACTGTCAATTTGTAGTAATAATAGAAATGGTATCCTCAAAAGTATAAGAGTAATCAAAATTTGATTATTTATCCCAAAAATACTGTATAGAGTGACTAAAATTTAGCAATAGCTTTAATCAATAATCAAATTGTTTCTTTAATAATCAAATTTGAATATTGACTTTTAATCATCAAATACAAACTTAACCAAAATTAATTGATATTGTAATTTTATTCTTTTTCTCTCATTTTTTTTTTCTTTTTTTTCTCTGGTCACTTATGTATCTTATCATTATTTCGACCCCAAAAATCTCAATAAGGTGTCTCTTCATTACGAATAGATCAATACCCATTTCATATACCTTCTCTTGTCTTTTATAGGTTTTTTTTTTAAATTTTTTTTTTTTTTTTTATCATGTTTGGCTAATGATAAATTAAAGGAAAATTTTATTAGGATTATGTACCATTGTGAACTACAAAATCATCAATTTTAGCAATACATGAAAACAATCCTCAAATATTGATATGACAACTTTTGAGGATCCAAATTTGCTTATACAATTAGAGATGCTCTAATAGAGGGGCAAAAAAAAAAAAAATAAAAAAAAATAAAATCCCCAATTTGGTATATCTTTTGAATATGTATGTATCGGATACTCCCTCCACCTTAAATGTTCTCACCTTATCCTATTGTCACATTTCTAATAAACAAATCAATGGTATTGATTAATTTTATCTTTGGACTGATTAAAGACATAAAAATTAATTCAACCCATTAATTTTCTTATTACACCCGTTGCAATAGATTATGATGGTGAGCATGGGCGAATCCAGGATTTTCTATCTGGTGGGGCTGAACTAAATACTAGTTATAGATTTTTTTGAACAACCTTAATATGAAGATAAATTTCATTATTAAAAAGTAAATATAATAAATTTAACCCTTCAAAATGTATATTCTAACAAAATAAATAAAGTTAAGAAGGAAAGAAACATACAATATAATGTAAATACATCAAAGAATTTTAGTGGAATCCACATCTACGAGGCTTCTCATCAAACTAGTCATAAATCAATTTTAATGTAATAAGGAAACCATAAAAAAAAAAAAAAGGTAAATAATAAAATAATATACAAGTAAATAGAAAAGAATAAATAAAAGGAAGAGGGAGTTCTTGCAAATGTGTTCTCAAGATTGTTAAAAAAAAAAAAAAAAATTAGAGTGGGACAGAGCCATAGAGTGAGATTAAAGAATGCGTAAAAATATAAAATGATAAAAGAATAAGAAAAGTATTAGAGAGGAAGAAGAAAATAAGGAAAAAATAACTAAGTCTGATGGATTGGTGATGTGGTGGGATCTGGGAATTAGGAATAAAAGGGAATGTAAAAGTCAAGAAATGCTGACATGCACATGGTGGGTCATGATAATGTGGGCTTGATAACTAGTATTGGGCAATACTATTAAAAACATGAAAAAAAATAATTAAAAATGACAGACGGGGCTACAGCCCCGTGTAACCGACACAATCATTCGCCCCTGATGGTGAGGATAAGGTGGGGAGGGGATCCAAATCCTTTAAATATATACATTTTTTTTAAAAATTTTTTATTTTTATTTTTAATTTTAAGTATTGCACTATTACATAAATTCAGGATTTTTTAGAAAGTGGAGAGATGGGTGGACTTGAATCCGTAACTCGTAGTACATATGTGAAGAGTTTACCACCGGACCAACCTCATATCGTCCTTTGAATAAGATGCAATGACGTGTTTACTAATTAGGAAGGAACATAAAAGATAATCAACTTTTATAGGAAAAGGAATCAACAACTTAATTCTTTTCTATTTCCAAAAACAAGCTATTTTGGCAAATCTTTAATTTTGTTTCCATATTTGAGTTAGGTGCAAAATAATGGTTTTGCAGAAAAAGGTTCTTCAAATTTGAGTACAAAACCCATTTAAGGAAACAAATAGTCATCATATCATATATCATATATCATATATCATTGTAAGGTTCCCTTTGTTGATTGGCTCATTTCGTGGACAAACCACATGTTGGGGATCCTTGTAAGGGTAGCTTAGGAGTTGGTTTATTATTCGAAGCCCTTTCAAAGACCTCGTCTTGATAAGCACCGAAGGTAAATTCTATGTGCTTACTTATCTTGAAGAGATAGTTGCACACACTCACTTAGCATACTTGTTCATGTGTGCATTCTCTTCACATGTCACTTTACACACTAGCACTTTGATGTTGTATCTTGTTGTGTGTATTTGTGTCTTGTAATTCGTTTTCCGATAGTGTTCGGAAACGTCCGCGCTCGCACTAGAATGTGCTTGGTTTTACGCGAAGACCGCCTATGGAGATGCACTTGGCATCTCCTTGGTTTTCACCTCTGTTGGTGATCGGCGGTCATGATCGGCGGCCTGGCCGCCTAATGAAACCGCCGTTTTAATTCGACGGTCGAATCGGCGGTTGGGTGGCCGCCGATATGAACCGTCGTTTCAGACCTGATTGATTTTTTTTTTCGGGTTTATTTTGGCGGTGGAAACGGCGGTCACGAAACCGCCGAATTGAACCGTCGTTTTTCCCCTGTTTCTTTCGGGACAAATTCGGCGGTCAAGAACGGTGGCCTGGCCGCCGATTGAAACCGCCGATTGGCGCGTTTCTTTGAAACTTACTTAAACGACCTCACTTTGGTTTGACACCCTATATATATGCCATTTTGTCTTTAGGTCAATTAAGAGAGTTCATATTCAGATTTCATACTTAGGATATTTTTCAAAGAGAAGAAAAATTCCAAGAACTCATTTTTAATTACTCAAACACTTTTTCATGATCATCAATCATCATCTAGCATCATCTTTGATCTTCTAGATGTCATCTTGCATGGATTCTTCATCATACTTTGCTTGGTAAGCTTTTCACTAATATCTTACATATTTTGTGTTTCTCTTATCTAGCAATCTCAATTAATTACTTGTATGTTATTTTGTATGCTTTGGATACAATATTGAGATTAGTGTGATGTATGTTTGAGAAGTTGTATTGTGCTAGCATATTAGGTTTTGTGCTTAATATTGATTAGCTAAACTAATTGACATGTCATTTAGTTTTGATATCTAGGATTGTTCTTAATTGCATATTGATCATCTTGGATAAGCATATAGGGTTTCCCTTGCTCTATGTTGCATTTTGGATATTCACATATATTCACTTAGGGTTGTATTCTCTTCTAGAGAAGGTAAGTCTTGTGTGTAGCAACCGGGATTAGGTTGCTTAGATCGCAAGCAAATTGGACTAGGTTCACTCATACCGGGATTAGGTAGGTGTGTGATTACTTCCGGGATTAGGTTGTAATCGTTTGCACATTTAGTGGATTCGAGGTTCGAGTGTGGCTTACTTACATAGCCCGTGGTTTTTCCCGTGAGGGTTTCCACGTAAAAATCAAGTGTTGATTTAATTTCCGCACCATATTACACTTGCTTGTTTATATATATCTTGAGGGTAAATTCGTAATTTTGACTAACACGAAAAATTGGGTAAAAAGCGTAAAATCTATTCACCCCCCTCTAGATAGTTTTATACACACGGTGCTATATTTAGTTTCAATTGGTATCAGAGCGGGTTTCTAGACATACGTAGGTGATCCTTGCTTATTTTGGTGTGTTTTGCATTTTGTGTGATTTTTGATCATTCATACATTTGCATTCATTTCATTCATTCATAAACACTATGAGTGGAAACGGTAGAAATGGTGGTGGCAACGAAGGAGCTTCTAGCACAAGGCCTCCACTTCTTACCGGTTTGAACTATTCCCAATGGAAAGGGAAGATGGAATCCTACATATGCCAAATTCACGACCGTGCATGGATGGCGGTGGAAGACGGATATGATCTCCCTATGATGACTCCCACGGGTGGAGGAGAAGATGTTTTGAAGCCTAAGGCGCAATGGAACGCACAAGAGTTTGAGGCTTCAAAGTGGAATAGGAAGGCGATGCATGCCATCTTGTGTGCTATGGATGAAAATCAATACAAGTTGATTCAAAATACTAGGATAGCTAAGGAAGCATGGGACATCCTAGAGATTTCACATGAGGGAACCGAAGTGGTGAAGGACTCTAAGCTTCAAGTCCTCCAAACTCAATTCGAGATGCTCAAGATGGAGGAGAATGAGTGCTTCAACGACTTCGAGATCAAGTTGATGGATATAGTCAACCAAAGTCATCAACTTGGTGATCCATATTCGGATAGGAGAATCAAGCAAAAGATTATGAGATCTCTACCCGATAGGTTTGAATCTAAGGTGACGGCTTTAGAAGAAAATAGTGGATATAAGGATATGAAGCCGAGTGAGGTGATTGGGTGACTTCTAGCTTATGAGTCTAGGAAGGGGCCTATCTCCACACCTCCTAAAAAGCAAAAAGGAATTGCTTTGAAGACCTCCAAGGATGAAAAGGAGGCAAAGAAGGTTGACTCGGATGAAGACCTTGCCTTGTTTGTAAAAAGGTTCAACAAGGTTATGAAGTTTAGAAGGAAGAGCTTTGGGTCAAAAGGTCAAGACTTGAAGAAAAATGGCTCTTTCAAGAAGTTTGAACCTAGGCAAGAAAGGACCGAAAGGAAAGGGGTCCGTTGTTTCGAGTGTGGTGGCATAGGTCATTTTGCCCCCGATTGTGCAAATCATGTTGAGAAGAAAAAGGGGAAAGTGATGGCCGCCACTTGGAGTGAAAGTAATGATGACTCTTATGAGGGAGATGAGTCTTCGGATGATGAAGAGCTCATGGCTAATCTCCTAGCTTTTGCCTCCTCCCATAAAAGCAAAAGTGCTAGTGAAAGAGAGGAAATGAGTCAAGAGGAAAATGACTCAAGTGAAGTAGAGAGTGATTCCTCTTCTAACTCCATAAATGGATTTGTGGAGAAAAAGGTGCTTGCTAAATATCATGCCGAATTTAATGATTTAGCAATCAAGAGCACAAGAAAGATCAAGATGTTGAGAGAAGAAAATCTTGAGCTTGCATCTCATAATGACCACTTAAGTGAACAAGTGGAGAAATTCAAGAAGACGGAAGATAAGCTAAAAGAGGAGTTAGTCTTATCTAGGAGGAATGAGGATAGTCTAAAGAAGGAGCTTGAAGAAGTTAGAGAATCTATGACTAGGATGGATTCTAGCACCAAGAAGCTTGACCATATGCTTGGTGTTGGAAAGAGTCCATGTGACAAGAGGGGTCTTGGGTATGAAGATGGCAAGAAGATCTCAACCTCTAACAAGACCGTGTTTGTCAAGAGCTTGAAGAAAGAAGAAACTTCATTTGTGCAACTTCCTAGGAAGAAGTTAAAAATAGGACAAAGTTCAAATGCTCAAGTGAAGATGGGGCCAAGAAGGCAACCTCAAGCTCAACCCCCTAGGGTTCCTCAAGCCAACATTCCTCCTCAAATGGCTTACAAAGGAAAGAGGCCTATCATGCAACCTCAAGCTTGGAAGCAACCTAGACCGGTTCAACAACGAAGACGCATTGAACCCTTTCATCCACAAAGACAAGGACAAGGTATGATTCCTTATTTTACTCCTATTTGTCACTTTTGTGGATTTGTTGGTCATATTAGACCACAATGCTTTCGCTATATAAAAATGTGCAAAACTAGAAGCATGATGGAGAAGAAAAAGAAAAGAGCCATGATGCATGTTCCTAGGAATAATAATATTGATTTGCATGATCCTAGGAATAGTAGAGCACATGTACCAAAGACCACTAAGAAAGCTAAAATTGTTGCTAAGTGGATTAGAAAGAATGAAAATGTTTGCCATGTTGCACAAATAGCCTTGAAGGCAAATTCTTCTAATTTTTGGTATTTGGATAGTGGGTGCTCTAGGTGGATATGTCACTTTTGGTGATGGATCCAAAAAGAAGGTTGTAGGGAAAGGATCCATTTCCGTTCCCGGTTTACCCTCCTTATCCGATGATTTATTTGTTGATGGCTTGAAAGCAAATTTAATAAGCATTTCACATTTAAGTGATGAAGGATATTCCGTCTTGTTTAGTAAAAATGATTGCTCAATCCTAAAGCCCGATGGACAAACCTTGTTGAAAGGTATGAGATCTAGTGACAATTGTTATTGTCTTGAAGCTAGAATAGTCTCAAACAATGTGTCCATAGATGAGCAAGTTGAGTTGTGGCATGAAAGACTTGGCCACATGAACTTTAGGGATTTAAGAACCCTTGGAAAGTTCGAGTGTGTGCGTGCGTGGCCTCCCTAAGCTTGGGAAGAAAGCCAATGGTATTTGTGGACCTTGCCAACAAGGAAAACAAACCAAAAGCATGCACAAAAAGGGCAAGTATCTCTCCACCAAGGAGCCTATTGAGCTTCTCCACATGGACCTCATGGGTCCCATGCAAACCGAAAGTTTGGGTGGAAAGAGATACATTTTTGTTTGTGTTGATGATTTCTCTAGATTTACATGGACATATTTTCTTAGAGAAAAATCCGAAACTTTTGATAAGTTTAAAATGCTTTGTACTAAATTGCAAAATGAAATGAATTCTAACATTAGAAGCATTAAACGGATTAGAAGTGACCATGGGAGGGAGTTTGAGAATGCCTCTTTTGAAAGCTATTGTGATAGCTTAGGCATTTCCCATGAGTTTTCGGCTCCTAGGACACCTCAACAAAATGGAGTTGTTGAGAGGAAGAATAGGGTCCTCCAAGAGATGGCCCGAGTGATGTTGCTTAGCAACAATGTCCCTAGGAACCTATGGGCCGAAGCCGTCAATACGGCTTGCTATATAGGGAATAGAGTATTCCTAAGGCCCGGATCTAGAAACACCTCCTATGAGTTATGGAAAGGTAAGAGGCCAAATGTTAGCTACTTCCACACTTTTGGGAGCAAATGCTACATTTTAAATGACCGTGATCAACTTGGCAAGTTTGATGCTAAGAGTGATGAGGGTATCTTTATTGGCTATGCCTTGAATAGTAAAGCCTATAGAGTTTTCAACTTGAAGACTCGAACCGTCATGGAATCATCGAATGTTATCATTGATGATACAAGGCTCAAGTCCAAAGACCATGAAGAGGAGGATGTTTTAGAGGATGACTCTCCTTTGGAGAGGGTTGTGGTGACTCCCAATGTTGGGACATCTAATGAAGTCACACAACCTAGTACTAGAGTTCCTAACTTGGACTCTAATGAACCCGCTCCATGGGTTAGAAGACTCCATAACAAAGAGGATGTTATTGGAGATGTAAATGAGGGTGTTAGGACTAGGCGTCAAATAGCTAATCTAATTAGCTTTACATGCTACACCTCTCAAATAGAACCCAAAAAGGTTGATGAAGCCTTGAATGATGAATTTTGGGTTCTTGCCATGCAAGAAGAGCTAAACCAATTCGAAAGGAATGAGGTTTGGACTCTAGTTCCTAGGCCTAAGACCACTAATGTCATAGGCACTAAATGGATATTTAGGAACAAATCCGATGAGGATGGCAACATAGTGCGGAACAAGGCTAGACTTGTAGCACAAGGGTACTCTCAAATTGAGGGTATCGACTTTGAGGAGACTTTTGCTCCCGTTGCCCGCTTAGAGTCCATTAGGCTTCTCTTGTCCATCTCTTGTGTGCACAAGTTCAAATTGCACCAAATGGACGTCAAGAGTGCCTTCCTCAATGGCTTCTTGCAAGAGGAAGTGTTTGTTGAACAACCTAAGGGGTTTGTGGATTCACACCACCCCAACCATGTCTATCGCCTCAAGAAGGCACTATATGGGTTGAAACAAGCACCGAGGGCTTGGTATGAGCGCCTCACTCAATTTCTTGTTGACAATAACTACACAAGAGGTAGTGTTGACAAGACACTATTCATCAAGAGAGACAATGATAAGCTTTTCATAGCTCAAATATATGTTGATGACATAGTGTTTGGTTCCACCAACAACACCAAGGTCCAACAATTTGTTGATGTTATGTCTCATGAATTTGAGATGAGTCTTGTTGGTGAGCTAATTTACTTCCTAGGTTTGCAAATTAGGAAAATGAATGATGGGATTTTCATAACCCAAGCCAAATATGCTAAGAACCTAGTGAAGAAGTTTGGTTTAGAGAATGCCAAACGTTGTGATACACCCATGAGTACCACTTTGAAGCTAAGCAAGGATGCTAGTGGTAAAAGTGTGGAACAAACTCTATATCGGGGCATGATAGGTAGCTTGCTTTATTTGACCGCAAGTAGGCCCGATATATCTCTTAGTGTGGGTGTGTGTGCTAGGTACCAAGCGGATCCTAAGGAGTCCCACCTCTCTTCCGTGAAGAGGATCATTCGCTATGTGAATGGGACATCCAACTATGGGATTTGGTACTCTTTTGACACTAATGCTAGTCTTGTTGGCTTTAGTGATGCGGATTGGGCAGGAAATTGTGATGATAGGAAGAGCACATCGGGCGGTTGCTTCTTTCTAGGCAACAACTTGGTGTCTTGGTTTTGCAAGAAGCAAAACTCGATTTCCTTGTCCACGGCCGAGGCCGAGTACATAGCCGCGGGGAGTGGATGCACACAACTCCTATAGATGAAGCAAATGCTAGTAGACTACGGATTCAACCAAGGTACTCTCACTCTCTTTTGTGATAACATGAGTGCTATTAATATTTCCAAGAATCCGGTGCAACATTCTAGAACTAAGCATATTGACATCCGCCATCACTTCATTAGAGAGCTTGTTGAAAATAAATGCATAGTACTTGAACATGTAGGTACTAATGATCAACTTGCGGACCTATTTACTAAACCCTTAGATGCTACTCGATTTAAAACTCTTAGTAGATCTATTGGGATATGTCTTGTGGAGTGATGTGTTCTATGATTGACCCCATATGGGGAAACTCAAGCAAAGAGAGCTATTTTGCATTCTTGTAACTTGCAAAAAATTTGAAATAACTTATGCCTCTTCTTTTGATTGCTTGAGTAAGCTTGGTTGTACAGATGTATATATGTTTTCAATTCTATAAGTGTGAACCTTGCTTGTCTACAATCCATGTCATATTTATGTTCAAACATGCATTTTTGGACTAGGAGATTTACATAGGAAGTATGATGTGAATGACCTATAGTTATCTCCATGACATGATGATTCTTTAATAACATGCTAAAGATAAATGAAAAAGCATGAAATTCATACAACATGCTCACATGAAAAGCATGAATTAATGATTGCATATTCTTAAAAATGCAAAACTTGTGTGAAAGCTTATGAGACTCAAAATGAATAAAGGATCTTGTATCCGTTCAAAGGAATTTACATTCCAAATGTCTCTCTTTCTTTATTGGTTGAACATGGCTACTATCATACGGATATCTTATCCGGAAAAATCAAATAGAGTGCAAAGTCGCTCATGCCATGTTTCGCTTATAAAGTTGGATATAGTTACTCTTAAATTGAAATCAATAATCTCTATATCCTTGCTTTTCCCATGACATTGGTGAAATTGGTTTGAATTCTTATTAGAAACCTTTGTCATTTGCTTTGCCAAATACCATTGTATTTTGGACTTGAATGCTATATGTCTTGTATGCAAAGCATGTTGGATTCACACATTTTCTCAAATAAATCTCCTTGTTTCTCTCAAATTAATTGAAGTGCATAAAGTGACTTATATGTATATGCAAATCTTGCATGCTCCTATCTCTCGTTGCTATGAGTGACCCGGTTGGGGACTACTCCTTTGCCTATATCATGACAAAAATGGGGAGTAGGATATGGTAAGGGGAGATGCAAATTGGTGTTGCAATTGTGCACATTGGGGAGATAACACATTGAAGGGGAGTAACCCTTTGAGGGAGAGCATTGCATTTATCATACATTGCATATATTGTGTAATGTTGTGCCTAAATTCTAAAAATGCAAATGCTTGTTTTGATGTCACTTGATTAATCTCACATGTACTTTTGGAAAAATATAGAAACTTTGTTTTGTAGGGTTGGCTGTTCTACAAGAGATTGGAGCATTGAAGTTGTTATTTTGTTTATCATCTCTTTGTATTGTAGAAGATCTATGTTATCCCGTTGTTTCTATTTTTATGTGAGGAATCAATGTGAGTGGTGGTTTTGTCACGAAATAGCCAAAGGGGGAGATTGTAAGGTTCCCTTTGTTGATTGGCTCATTTCGTGGACAAACCACATGTTGGGGATCCTTGTAAGGGTAGCTTAGGAGTTGGTTTATTATTCGAAGCCCTTTCAAAGACCTCGTCTTGATAAGCACCGAAGGTAAATTCTATGTGCTTACTTATCTTGAAGAGATAGTTGCACACACTCACTTAGCATACTTGTTCATGTGTGCATTCTCTTCACATGTCACTTTACACACTAGCACTTTGATGTTGTATCTTGTTGTGTGTATTTGTGTCTTGTAATTCGTTTCCTGATAGTGTTCGGAAACGTCCGCGCTCGCACTAGAATGTGCTTGGTTTTGCACGAAGACCGCCTATGGAGATGCACTTGGCATCTCCTTGGTTTTCACCTCTGTTGGTGATCGGCGGTCATGATCGGCGGCTTGGCCGCCTAATGAAACCGTCGTTTTAATTCGGCGGTTGAATCGGTGGTTGGGTGGCCGTCGATATGAACCGTCGTTTCAGACCTGATTGATTTTTTTTTTCGGGTTTATTTTGGCGGTGGAAATGGCGGTCACGAAACCGCCGAATTGAACCGCCGTTTTTCCCCTGTTTCTCTTGGGACAAATTCGGCGGTCAAGAACGGCGGCCTGGCCGCCGATTGAAACCGCCGATTGGCGCGTTTCTTTGAAACTTACTTAAACGACCTCACTTTGGTTTGACACCCTATATATATGCCATTTTGTCTTTAGGTCAATTAAGAGAGTTCATATGCAGATTTCATACTTAGGATATTTTTCAAAGAGAAGAAAAATTCCAAGAACTCATTTTTAATTACTCAAACACTTTTTCACGATCATCAATCATCATCTAGCATCATCTTTGATCTTCTAGATGTCATCTTGCATGGATTCTTCATCATACTTTGCTTGGTAAGCTTTTCACTAATATCTTACATATTTTGTGTTTCTCTTATCTAGCAATCTCAATTAATTACTTGTATGTTATTTTGTATGCTTTGGATACAATATTGAGATTAGTGTGATGTATGTTTGAGAAGTTGTATTGTGCTAGCATATTAGGTTTTGTGCTTAATATTGATTAGCTAAACTAATTGACATGTCATTTAGTTTTGATATCTAGGATTGTTCTTAATTGCATATTGATCATCTTGGATAAGCATATAGGGTTTCCCTTGCTCTATGTTGCATTTTGGATATTCACATATATTCACTTAGGGTTGTATTCTCTTCTAGAGAAGGTAAGTCTTGTGTGTAGCAACCGGGATTAGGTTGCTTAGATCGCAAGCAAATTAGACTAGGTTCACTCATACCGGGATTAGGTAGGTGTGTGATTACTTCCGGGATTAGGTTGTAATCGTTTGCACATTTAGTGGATTCGAGGTTCGAGTGTGGCTTACTTACATAGCCCGTGGTTTTTCCCGTGAGGGTTTCCACGTAAAAATCAAGTGTTGATTTAATTTCCGCACCATATTACACTTGCTTGTTTATATATATCTTGAGGGTAAATTCGTAATTTTGACTAACACGAAAAATTGGGTAAAAAGCGTAAAATCTATTCACCCCCCCTCTAGATAGTTTTATACACACCGTGCTATATTTAGTTTCAATTGGTATCAGAGCGGGTTCCTAGACATACATAGGTGATCCTTGCTTATTTTGGTGTGTTTTGCATTTTGTGTGATTTTTGATCATTCATACATTTGCATTCATTTCATTCATTCATAAACACTATGAATGGAAACGGTGGAAATGGTGGTGGCAACGAAGGAGCTTCTAGCACAAGGCCTCCACTTCTTACCGGTTTGAACTATTCCCAATGGAAAGGGAAGATGGAATCCTACATATGCCAAATTCACGACCGTGCATGGATGGCGGTGGAAGACGGATATGATCTCCCTATGATGACTCCCACGGGTGGAGGAGAAGATGTTTTGAAGCCTAAGGCGCAATGGAACGCACAAGAGTTTGAGGCTTCAAAGTGGAATAGGAAGGCGATGCATGCCATCTTGTGTGCTATGGATGAAAATCAATACAAGTTGATTCAAAATACTAGGATATCTAAGGAAGCATGGGACATCCTAGAGATTGCACATGAGGGAACCGAAGTGATGAAGGACTGTGATACCAATTGAAACTAAATATAGCACGGTGTGTATTATAATTGTTCATTTAATATCATGATTCAATTATTTTGATCCATAGTATTTTTTTTTTATAATCTTAATTTTTTATTATAAATTACATTGTGATTATTTTCTATGTATAAATATTATTTTTTGTTTTATTTAGATATATATATATATATATATATCTATTTGTATTGATGATTATTTTGAAAAAAAAATTATGGAACAGTTATGGAGAAGTATTTGAAAAGACCATCGACACTTGAGATGAAATCTTCTTCAAAAAAACATTGTGTTGAAATCAGTCTGGTCGATCTCCCTATTGATCTGGGGCTTCGAACTAAAATATGGGATTATCATCCTAATGTTTGTGAACAAGTTCGTAGAGAATATGCATTAAAGGGTCCTTGTCAACCTCGAGAACATAATTTTCATTTATTACCTTGTGGAGACAAGTTAAGACGATTTAATCATGCTTGGTTCAATAGATATTCTACTTGGTTGGAGTATAGTATAAAAAAGGAAGCAATATATTGTCTATGTTGTTATCTTTTTAAACCAAATAATGGGAAACAAGGAGACGATGACTCTTTTGTTGGTGAAGGGTTTACAAAGTGGAAGAACCAAGCTTCATTATTAGAAAAACATGATAACTCTATAGCTCATCAACAAGCATCAAGAAAATGTCTAGATCTAATGAACCAGAATCAACATATTGAGATAACTATCAACAAACAGACAGATCAAGCTCGAATTGAATATCGAACTCATTTAGGTGCTTCAATTGATTGTAGCTGGTTTCTTTTACGACAAGGGCTTCCATTTCGAGGACATGACGAATTAGAAAAATCTAGCAACAAAGGAAATTTTCTTGAGCTTTTACACTGGCTATGTGGTCATAATGAAAATGTATAAGCTATGACTCTCAAAAGTGCTCCTGAAAATTTGAAAATGATAGCTCCCAGGATTCAGAGAGATATAGTAAGTGCTATTTCAATTGAAATTATTAATACAATTATAAGAGATATTGGTGATTCATTATTTTCAATTCTTGTTGATGAATCTCGTGACATATCTTCAAAAGGGCAAATGGCTATTGTATTGCGATATGTGGATAAAAATGGTAGTGTAATTGAGCGTTTTGTAGGCATTGAACATGTTACTGATACTTCTGCTCTCTCACTTAAAGTGGCTATTGATGAGTTTTTTTCTAGACATGGATTAAGTATTTCTAAATTGTGAGGACAAGGCTATGATGAAGCAAGTAATATGAGAGGTGAGTTCAATGGTCTTAAAGCACTTATTTTAAAAGAGAATGAGAGTGTTTTTTATGTGCATTGTTTTGTTCATCAACTACAATTAGCTCTTGTAGCTGTGGCAAAAAATCATAAAGATGTTTCTGGTATTTTTTACTGGATTACTTATGTGGTGAATGTTATTGGATCTTCTACTAAACGCCATGATATTCTTCGAGAAAAACAAGCAGCTAAGGTTTTTGAAGCATTAGAAAATAATGAGCTTTCAAGTGGTCAAGGTTTAAATCAAGAAACTAGTCTTCAAAGAGCAAGTGATACATGTTGGGGTTCACATTACAATACTATACTCCGAATGATTTCCATGTTCTCATCTATTGCGGAAATACATGAGATGTTAATAGAGAATGGATCGAATCAAGAGCAAAAATATGAAGCAAAGATTTTATTGAATTCAATAGAAACATTTAATTTTATTTTTGGTCTGTATTTGATGAAAACAAAATTGGGAGCCACAAATGAGTTATCACAAACATTACAGAAGAAAGATCAAGATATTGTGAATGCCATGAACTTGGTACAAACAAGTAAGGAACGACTTCAAACAATGAGAGATGATGGGTGGGATTCTTGTTTAAATCAAGTTTCTTCTTTTTGTGTAAAGCATAGAATCAGAGTTGTTAACATGGATGATATGTTTATACCTCAAGGTAGATCAGGGCGTAAAACTTAAGAGATCAAAAATATGCATCATTATCGAGTTGATAGATATGCAACTTCAAGAGTTAAATAGTCGTTTTCCAGAGATGAATACTGAGTTACTTCTTTGTATTGCATGTCTTAGTCTAATGGATCAATTTTATGCATTCGACAAACATAAGTTGATTCGGCTTGATCAATTTTATCTGAGAGACTATTCTCCTCTTAAGCTCTTAGCACTTGAAGATCAACTTGAGAATTATATTACAAAAATGCGCTCTATTATTGAATTTTCAGAATTAAATGGTCTTACTGAACTAGCACAAAAAATGGTTGAGAAAAAAAAAGATAAGGTTTTTCCATTAGTGTACTTGCTCTTGACATTGGCATACTACTACCAGTTGCAACTACTACAGTAGAAAGAGTGTTTTCTGCTATAAATATTGTGAATACTGACCTACGTAATCGAATGGGAGATGAGTGGTTGAATGATAGTTTGCTCGCATATGTGGAGAAAGATATATTCGATACAATTGATAGGGAGACTATCATGCAACGATTTCAAAATATGAAGCCCCGTTGAGGAAAATTGTAACTTTGCATAGTTTGTGTATTTTTTATGTTATTTTTTGAATGTTGTTTTTCTTGTTTTTATTTCTTTTTGAGCGTAAGACAATTCATCTTGATTACATTTCTATTTGTTTTATATAAGCTAAATTTTATTATGTCATCATTAATTTTTTTTTTTTTTATATATAATAATACTCATTTTATTTTGGTCTTAATTTTTTAATATTTTTATTACTTTGTTCAAGTGCCCGGCCTAGTCAAAATTCCTGGGTCCGCAACTGCAGACCGGGTGTTTTTCTTACACTCCGTTAAATTTTTAAATTTTCAACTCTATGTTATAGACAATTTTATCGCTTTGTTTGAAAAAGTTATTGAGTTGTAATTTGATATTGAATTGTTTTTAGAACTTGTAATGTATATCAACATGTATTATTTATGTATTATTTTTTACAAAGTTGCGTTGTTATCTAGGTTTTATTTTATTTTATTTTATTTTAGTGGAATGCAATGCTGACAGTGTATTGTGTAATGTTAACAGTGTTGTGTAAAGAGCAGGAAAAGCATAATGGATTGTAATGTTGACAGTGTGATGTTGTTATATATGTATTTTATTTATTTATCAAGTTGTGTGTGGTTTTTATAATCTTGTTGGTCATCGATGTAATTGATACCTATATGTATCTCACAGTGTCTTCATTGCAAAATCCAAAGGGAGACAGGTATTGTCAGGTACGATGAAGATTGTTAGTAGTTGTCTTAGTATAACTTTCCAACATGCTCACTCTATAAGACAATCTCAGGAGGTTTCATGCCAGCTAGGGATGCACATTTTTCCATGAGGCCCTAATTCTCTGCATCCCCTTCCTCATTTGAGGATTTTTTTTTTTTTTTGAGGAAAAATGGGGAAATATGGGGGGGGGTGGGGCGTTGGAGGGATGGGAATGAAATCCATTCCCAAATTGAAATGGGGATGGGGATGGGGATGGGGGGACCCCTCCCCATCCCATTTCCCCATTTTCCCCACAATTATATTGAAATGGGGATAGGAAAATGGGGATAGGGATGGGGGGGGGGGGGGGGGGGGGGGGGGGGGGGGTCCCCCATCCCCATTTTCCCATTTTTCCCAAACATATATTTTTTTTAATAAAAATTGGACTGATCTAAAGGGAAAAAGCATCACAAACGATCATATGCTGAAAAACCCCTAGATAGGATCATATAAAAGATAAAAGAAAAGAAAAAAGTGACAAAAAGCAATAAAGCACAAAGACCCAAAGGGAAAACAACCCCAAACAAAAAGAGGCACGCATGCCACACCAAAAAAGAAAAAGAAAACATCAAGAAAAACGAAAAGACTCCCGGCCCATGCAGTCATTGCCAACTAAAGAAGAACAGAACGGCGGGGCAAAGAACCACCAAGAATCAGCCTGAAGCTCCAAAGCATGCTTAGAAAGCGTATCTGCAACCTGATTCCCCTCCCTGAAAATATGGGAAACCTGAAAATCCATATGCGAGATCTGGAAGATGCAGCGCTGCCACGCCTGACGAACCCTCCAAGGAACCATTTCAGAACGAGAAGAAAGAAGCTGAACCACATAAGAAGAATCGCTCTCCAGCCAGATACGATGCCACCCATACTTCCAAGCAAAATTAATGGCCAATGAGGCCGCTAGAAGCTCGGCCTCAAACGCGAAACCTGACCAAGAGGAATAGCAAAACAACCCTTCACAAAGGCTCTACAGTTCCGAAAAATACCACCACAACCACCAACCCCCGGAGAGCCTAAGGCAGCGCCATCTATATTCACTTTGATCCAACCAGGGGCCGGAGGCGACCAAACCACACTCTTGATCACTGGGGCTTTAGAAGGGCGACCCTGAAGACCAAAACGACGAAGAATCAAAAGGTCGTCCATACAATTACGCATACAACCAATCTCCAGGCGATTAGCCTCTGAAACCGCACGCCAAACCAAAGAAAGGATGGATCTAAAGTCCACTGACTTCCCTTCAAAGATCCACTGATTACGGGCAGTCCACACCCCCCATATCACTGCATGGATAGCCACTTTCCATAAAATCCTAACCTGCTCACTAAAGGAAACCGACATGGTCTGCAAGAAGAAGGATTGCCAAGTATTGGTAGAGACACGTCGTTGGAAAGTCGAGAAAACTGCCTCCCAAAGAGCAACCGCCAGGGGACAATGAAGAAAAAGATGATCTGCAGATTCACTACTAACCCCACAAATACTGCAACGAGAAGCCAACTGGAACCCAGATCTGCAAAGGTGATCCTCAGTAGGAAGCCTGTTCAACATCAGACGCCAGGTCAAAGTTGAACGAGAAGGGGGAATAAAACGGGACCAAACATCCCTCCACCAAACAACCTGAGGAATATCACGGAGAAACTGGGAATAAGCAGCCTTGCAAGAAACACGACCATCCCGAGAATTAGCCCAAACAAGAGAATCCACAACAGGAGAAATTGCAATCCGATCAATCCGAAAACACAGATCCGGGAATCGCACACGGAAACAACCGTCCAGCACCCATTTACCCTCTTGAATAAAATCTGAGACCTTCGCCCGGAGCGGATTAGCTAAATAATCTGGAATCCCTAAAAGCTCCAAAATGGGAACCCCCAACCAATTATCCCGCCAAAAGTCCCTCTGAGAGTTCTCTCCAATAAGCCAAATACCTTCCTTAAGAAGGGAACTATAATTCATCCGAAGATAAGACCAAATCGAGGAGGTGACATACCCTCCACAAGGCTTCTGCAAATGCCTGAGACACCTCTCCCGAAGAAAAGTGAAAGCAAAACTATCAGAAGTCATAAACTTCCAAGTGAATTTCCGCAACAAAGAGTCATTCAGCAACCCAAGATCTTTCAGACCAAGACCACCCTGAGAGTAAGGCCTACAACAACGATACCAAGCGACCCGAACCAACTTAGTCTCCTCATAGGAACCAGTCCACAAAAAGTTTCTCAACTTGCGGTTAATCAGAGACAGTAAAGAAGAAGGCCACTTGTAAATCATGAAAGAGTGCACAAAGGAACCAGTGATGACCAACCTGATCAGAGTAGCACGACCAGCCAGAGAGAGGGACTTGCCCTTCCATTTAGCGAATTTAGACAAGATCTTATCCGCAATAGGTCGTAACACAGCTTTTCGAGGCTTACCCCGAAATAAAGGGACTCCCAAATAAGAAAACGGAAGCTGCCCAATCTGCATACCAACCAGAGAGTGCAAACTACTAATCCGAGAGGGGGAGATAGAAGATCCGAAAAAAATTGAAGACCTACCCCAGTTAACTAACTGACCTGAAATATCACCATAATCCCCAAAAGCACCCATGATATGCTTCAAATTCTTTTGAGTGCCTCTGCAAAAGATCAAAACATCATCTGCATAGAGCAAATGAGTTGGAGCCAAAAAACCCCTAGGGGAAGAAATCGGCAGAATCTGAGAAGAATCCACCAACCTCGTCAATAATCTACTAAGGAAGTCATTTGCAATACCAAACAAAAGAGGAGAGAGTGGATCTCCCTGACGAACCCCTCTAGAGCAACAGAAATATCCTTCTGGGACCCCATTCAAAAGAACTGAAAGCCTAGAAGAACGAAGAATACCATCAATCTAATCCACAAAAATAGAAGAAAACCCATAAGCCTGAAGCACTCTGCAAAGGAAAGACCAATCCAAGGTGTCAAAAGCCTTTTGGATATCAATCTTCATGGCCAAGTTACCCCCATAGCACTTCTTCTGCAACACATTCACACAGTCAGAAGCCAAAGCAATACAATCCTCGATATGCCGATCTCGAATGAATCCGAATTGTTGAGGAGAAATAATCCTGGCGGTAACCCGAGCTAAACGATCAGCCAAAATTTTCGAAGAAATTTTAAACAGAAAGTTACTAAGAACAATCGGTCGAAACTGATCAACCGAAATCGATTCCCTCAGCTTCGGAAGAAGAACAATGAAGCTGGAATTGAGACCCGGGAAAATAACTCCAGTGATGAAAAAATCCTGAACAGCAAGGACCACATCACTACCTACAACATCCCAACATCTTTGATAAAATCTACCAGAAAACCCATCTGGCCCAGGGGCAGAAGCAGCATCCATAGCAAAGACCGCATCTTGAATATCCTCAGCAGATGGAATGCTAGTCAAGAAAGAATTCTCTACGGTAGTTACCAAGGAAGGAACCACATCATCTACAATAGATAAATCTCTCCCAACTCGAGAAACATCAGAGCAAAAGAGGTCAGAATAATAACTAATGATATGATCCTTGATGGTAAGCCGATCCTCCGAGAGAACCCCATTAATCGAAAAGGTAGATATAGCGTTACGATATTGCCTACGTTTGATAGAGGCATGAAAGAAAGATGTGTTACGATCCCCATCACGAAGCCACCTAACTCTAGACCGATCTCGAAGAAAGCACTCCTGTCTGCATAACAACACATCTAGCTCAGAATGAACACTCGCCTCGGCCATAAAAAGATCATCTGAAAAACCCTGGTTAGACAAATCCTCCTGAATAGAATGAAGCTCCGCACACTTCCCAGCAATGGCAGAGTTAAGGTCCCCAAAAACCTCCCAATTCCAAGACTTGAGAGCCTTCTTCAATCTTCTCAGCTTGTAGATAACAACTTGAGGAGGCCTACCCATAACAGGAGAGCTCCAAATCTTGCGAACAATAGTTATAAAATCAGGATGCTCTAACCACATGCTCTGAAACCGAAACGGCCTTTGACTAGAAACCTCAAAATCTGACAACCGAACCAACAACGGACAGTGATCTGAACATATACGGGGAAGAGCCACACATGAAATTTCCCGCCAACAGGAAATGCAACCATCTGAAACCAAAACTCTATCTAATCGTCTCTCAA
This sequence comes from Acer saccharum, assembly GCA_030490815.1. Taxonomy (NCBI): domain Eukaryota; kingdom Viridiplantae; phylum Streptophyta; class Magnoliopsida; order Sapindales; family Sapindaceae; genus Acer; species Acer saccharum. The sequence goes on from CM059878.1 coordinate 23,561,775, forward strand.
CTCTAGTGCGGTTACTGCGACCTCGAACCCAAGTGAATCGGGCGCCCTGAGAATGAATGCCAACCAAATCACAATCCTCAATCATTGACTTGAAATCCTCACAAGAACCACGGGCAGGAGAACGAGAACCCAAAGCCTCATGAGCACCCAAAACCGCATTAAAATCCCCAACAACCAACCAGGAAGAAGAAACCAAACTAACCATATCTCGAAGAGACTGCCAAAGAGACCTACGAACCACTGTAGAAGTGCTCGCATAAACAAAAGTGTACCAGTGGACCCTGAGAATTGATTGAGAGCGAAACAGTAAGTTGTTGATCATGACAGTGAACCATCTGAGCCTCAGGAAATGAAGCACAAGCGAAAACCCAAATAGTCGGAATCAACCCACCCTTATCATTCATTCCCACCAGATGAAAACCGAGCGAAGACCAGAAACCTAAAGAGATAGAGGAAAAAACAACCATAGGCTCCGCAATACAAACCAAAGCAGGTCTATGTAAACGACACAACTCTCTGAGAACCCGTCTCGTGGACTCACCGCGGATCCCACGACAATTCCAAAAGAGAACATTAATCATCGGAAACCATCGGAGGAGCCCGGTATCCAGACTTTAAAGAAGCCAGCCTACGCTCAACCCTCAAAGCTCTCTGAGCAACCTCAATATCGGCTAACTCACTCTCCTCCATCTGGGAAGCCCATAAAGAATCTGCAATGAGACGAAGCTCAGCTTGAGATTCTGATAACGGACCCGAGTTCTGAATCTGCACCCTAGGATCCACAATCGAAGAACAAGAAAAGTCGGATCCATCATGTAAACAACTCTGATCCATAATGACATTCGGAGCTGAAGACACAATTGCCTCATCAGATGGCTGATTGCTTGAAACTTCATGAACCCTAACTTGCCGACGAGCCATCTGACCCGGACGAGAAGATGACCTAGATAAAATGGTAGAGACCATAGGGCGAACCTAATTGACCACCAAAGAACCCTGAACAACAGTCCTCGAATCATGCACCACCCCTACAACCGAACTAACAGAACTAACAGAACTAACAGAACTAATAGAAGGATTAACAACCGAAGAACTAGAAACAGAACTGAATCAGTGACCCCATCATCAAATCCTGAACCCTTGCTATTCTGCAATGCCCGGGAAATCATTGGAGGAACCAAACTCGAAACCACTTCCGAAATAGCTGAGACAGTAGATGAAGACGGATCCGAAGAGTGAACCAAACCAGCGGACGAAGTGGATCCTGAGATCAAATTAGACCCTACTGAAGTATGGACAACCACTGAATCTTGACCACCTATGTCCTGGTGAATAGCTGAAAAAACATTGGATAACGGGACCTCCTCCTGAGATGTAATAACAGGGCGATAAACTGATTTAGAAGAACGGGTCCGAACAGGCTGAAAACCATCAACCCCAAAAACATTAGAATCCCCAGTTATATCCTGGGTTGATTTTGCAGAACTAGTCAGAGGAACCTTAGAAGACTTGTTCCAACGACAAGAACTAGGCAAATGACCTATAGAAGAACAAATGGAGCAAAAAGCTGGGAGATTCTCATACTCAACACCTATAAAAGAACTATGAAATTCATCCCTCTCCAGCAACACTGAAGTAGGTAGCACTGATGACACATCCACATCAACTAGAACTCTAGCATAATGACCAAAATCCCCATCACTAGTAGCCTTGTCTAACCGTAATGGAACCCCAATCCCTCTAGCCAAGTCAGAAATAATTTTTGGATGCCAGTATTCCCACGATAGATCAAAGAGCCTAACCCAAACCTGAGCATTGGTGGACTTCTGTAGCGATGGGTTAAAATCCGGGACCCAAGGCTGTAGACGAAGAATACCTGGCTTTAGATGAACTGAACCTAACCCCCAGACATGAGTCTGATCAGTAGGAGACTTCAAAAGAATCTGATAATAGCCTCTCCCCAAAGATATAAGTCGCCAATCAGAATTTAGCATCCAATGCTTGCTAAGTCTTACCTTAAGATCCACAAGCTTCCAAGGCCGCTCACCACCAGAAAGCACCACACAACCAATAAGAGCATTCCTGCACAACTCAAGACGGGCCTGATAAGCAATCGGATCCACCCGAACAGAAACATACCCCCCCTTCTTAGAGGGAACTGATGGCACCGGTAAAGTCTCAACAGGAGAAGATTTGAAGAGACCCGCAAAAGACTTACCACCCTGGACCATATGTGTTGAACTCTGAAGGAGACCTGTAACCGAATCAGGAACAATCACCGAAACACACCCCTCTGGCTGAGGAAGAATCGACCCACCAACCAAAGAACACATCCCACCAGATGCGAGAGGAACAACCCGAGAAGATGAATTCAATCCACTCACCGTACTCAAACCAATTTGACTATGCAAGGTGGAAGACACTGCCACCGAAGATGAAAGAAACAAAGCGGCCTCCATGCACATAGGATCCATAGAGCTCGATAAACTGTAGCAGAAGTTACTGTAGCAAATCACTGTAGCGGGATACTGTAGCAAAATCACTGTAAGGACTGTTGCGAATCACTGTAGCGGACTGTAGCAGTGAACAAGACTGTAGCGGAAACACTGTAGCAATAGTGGAACACTGTAGCAGCGACGGAAACACTGTAGCAGCGATAGAACACTGTAGCAGAACTGTAGCGGAAACACTGTAGCAGTAGCGGAAACACTGTAGCGGAGGCACTGTAGTATTGACGGAAGCACTGTAGCATTGACGGAACTGTAGCGAACACTGTAGCGGTGACGGAAATACTGTAGCGGTTACGGAATTACTGTGCGGCGACCACTATTCACTTCTTTTTTTTTTTTTTTTTCCTAGGGTTCCCTCATCTTCTACTTCACGCCCAAGTCTTCTCTTCTTTTTCCGAAACATATATAAATATAATTATAATATATATTTTTATTTTTTATTTTTATTCTTTGAAAACCCTAACTCCCTAAGTATATATACACATTTTATATAAAATGCACTAATGAATTTTATTTTGTATTTGTAATGGAATGTTTGTTTTTTAAAATTTAATTAATAATTTTTAGTCAAATGAGGAAATGGGGGAACGGGGGAAACAGGAAATGGGAAAAAAGGGGGAAAAACAGGGAAAATAGGGAATTGGGGATGGAGATAGATATAGGTTCCCCAAATGTGGGAAGGGTCCGGGAAGGGGAGATGGGGATGGAGAGGGGACCTATATCCATCCCCATTCCTCAAATGTGCATCTCTAATGCCAGCCTGAGAAACTAATTTTGTTATATTTTTTTTCTCACACACTTTCTAGCTGAATTTCCTATAAATAATTTACCAGATCATATTCTGTTTGTTAGATATTAGATGACTTTTCATTATCAACTAAATAAACCCATATAACTTTTTTTTTTTTTTTTTTTTAATCTGATATATATATAAATGAGAAAAACAAAAGCGTAAGAAGATATTTTTGACCATTAATTTTGTACAGACCCACCACCTAGATTACACAAGTAGAAATTACATATGTCCAGAAGCAGCTAGTATAGGTTCTGAAAGAGTAATAATAATTTTGAGAATATGTGTTGCATCAAGAGCAAAGAAAATAGCAAAATAGCAACCGTTAATGAAGTGCTGTTTATCTTCGTCGGTAAATGTTCTTAAACCTTTAGTAAAAAGTCAACATCTTCTCCCATTTTAGTATTATCCTGAAATATAATATAAAATCATAAGAAATTAAAATCAATACATATGTTTCAAATGAAGTCTTCCTAATCAAAGAAATAAATAAGTATTTTACAGTGCACTTAGTAATTATTACTACAATTGAGAATTCCAAATGCAGTTAAGAATTCCAAACGCAGTTAGGAATTCCAACTGCAGTTGAGAATTTCAAACGCAATTAGGAACTCCTAACACTGTTTGGAATTTTGGATGCCACTCGGAATTTCTAACTCCGTTAGGAACCCCAAACATTGTTTGGAATTCCAGATGCTGTTGGGAATTTCCAACGTCGTTAGGAACTCTAAACTCTGTTTGGAATTCCCAACGTCATTGGAAATTCCTAATACAGTTTGCAATTCCCATAACTCAGTTGAGAAATTCAAACACCGTTGAGAAAACAGTGTTGTACACATTTTCAAAAAAAAAAAAAAAAACTATCAATTGTGTAGATTCAATACTACAATGGAAAATCGACCACAACAACATGAAATTCAAATAAGACCCATGCTCTATTACGTTCATGTAAACTATTTTCACAAAAATAAACAACCCTAATACACAAATTAAAGTACATAAGAGATTCAATTTATGTATAAACTTTAAATCGATCACAACAACATCAAATTCAAACAAGACCCACGCTTTATTATGTAAATGTAAACTATTTTCACAAAAATAATACACACATTAAAGTAAATCGGTGATTAAACTTAAGTATAAAGTATAAAAGTTCAAATAAAAAGCTCACCTTAAAGCTTCAATAGAAGAAACCCATGTGGTTGATGAATAATGGAAGCTTTCAACATGATCTAACTTAATTTTGAGTTTCTCAATGGTGGAGTTTCTAAATATTTACTAAAAATTCGATAAAGAAGAAAGAGAGAACAAAAGAAAAAAAAATGAGAGGAGAAAGAGAGAGATGGACTGATATGTGGTACAGAGAGAGGTGGAAATAAGAGAAAAAGAATGGGAATAAGAGGTATGGAATGGGTAGATAAAGACATAAAGTAGAAGAGTAAAAAGTGAGTAAGTAATGGTATAATAGTACTTACACATGAAAAAAGAGTTAGTTTTACAACTTTCTCAAAAACAGGTTAGTTGTTAACTTCATACCTCCAATTCTCCAAATGGGTCAGTTCTTAATCAAACCCACACCAACAGTTTCTAAAAACAAATTATATATTAGAACATAGTGGCGGACCAAGAAATTTTAACCAGGTGGGGCACTTGAACAAAGTAATAAAAATATTGAAAAATTAAGACCAAAATAAAATGAGTATTATTATATATATAAAAAATTAATGATGACATAATAAAATTTAGCTTATATAAAACAAATAGAAATGTAATCAAGATGAATTGTATGAATTGTCTTACGCTCAAAAAGAAATAAAAACTAGGAAAACAACATTAAAAAAATAACATAAAAAATACACAAACTATGCAAAGTTACAATTTTCCTCGACGGGGCTTCATATTTTGAAATCGTTGCATGATAGTCTCCCTATCAATTGTGTCGAATATATCTTTCTCCACATATGCGAGCAAGCTATCATTCAACCACTCATCTCCCATTCGATTACGTAGGTCAGTATTCACAATATTCATAGCAGAAAACACTTTTTTTACTGTAGCAGTTGCAACTGGTAGTAGTAATGCCAATGTCAAGAGCAAGTACACTAATGAAAAAACCTTATCTTTTTTTTTTTGATAGTTCAGTAAGACCATTTAATTCTGAAAATTCAATAATAGAGCGCATTTCTGCAATATAATTCTCAAGTTGATCTTCAAGTGCCAAGAGCTTAATAGGAGAATAGTCTCTTAGATAAAAATGAGCAAGCCGAATCAATTTATGCTTGTCGAATGCATAAAATTAATCCATTGGACTAAGACATGCAACACAAAGAAGTAACTCAGTATTCGTCACTGGAAAACGACTATTTAACTCTTGAAGTTGCATATCTATCACAGCACAAAATAAGTTAACTCGATAATGATGCATATTTTTGATCTCTTGAGTTTTACGCCTTGATCTACCTTGAGGTATAAACATATCGTCCATGTTAACAACTCTGATTCTATGTTTTACACAAAAAGAAGAAACTTGATTTAGACAAGAATCCCACACATCATCTCTCATTGTTTGAAGTCGTTCCTTACTTGTTTGTACCAAGTTCATGGCATTCACAATATCTTGACCTTTCTTCTGTAATATTTGTGATAACTCATTTGTAACTCCCAGTTTTGTTTTCATCAAATACAGACCAAAAATAAAATCAAATGTTTCTATCGAATTCAATAAAATCTTTACTTCATATTTTTGCTCTTGATTCGATCCATTCTCTATTAACATCTCAAGTACTTCCACAATAGATGAGAACATGGAAATCATTCGGAGTATAGTATTGTAATGTGAACCCCAACATGTATCACTTGCTCTTTGAAGACAAGTTTCTTGATTTAAACCCTGACCACTTGAAAGCTCATTATTTTCTAATGCTTCAAAAACCTTAGCTGCTTGTTTTTCTCGAAGAATATCATGGCGTTTAGTAGAAGATCTAATAACATTCACCACATAAGTAATCCAGTAAACAATACCAGTAATATCTTTATGATTTTTTGCCACAACTACAAGAGCTAATTGTAGTTGATGAGCAAAACAATGCACATAAACGCACTCTTATTCTCTTTTAAAATAAGTGCTTTAAGACCATGGAACTCACCTCTCACATTACTTGCTCCATCATAGCCTTGTCCTCGCAATTTAGAAATGCTTAATCCATGTCTAGAAAAAAACCTATCAATAGTCGCTTTAAGTGAGAGAGCAGAAGTATCAGTAATATGTTCAATGCCTACAAAACGCTCAATTACACTACTATTTTTATCCACATATCGCAATACAATAGCCATTTGCTCTTTTGAAGATATGTCACGAGATTCATCAATAAGAATTGAAAATAATGAATCACCAATATCTCTTATAATTGTATTTGAAACTAATTAATGCACGGTGTGTATAAAACTATCTAGAGGGGGGGTGAATAGATTTTACGCTTTTTACCCAATTTTTCGTGTTAGTCAAAATTACGAAATTACCCTCAAGATAAAATAAACAAGCAAGTGTAATATGGTGCGGAAATTAAATTGACACTTGATTTTTACGTGGAAACCCTCACGGGAAAAACCACGGGCTATGTAAGTAAGCCACACTCGAACCTCGAATCCACTAAATGTGCAAACGATTACAACCTAATCCCGGTAGTAATCACACACCTACCTAATCCCGGTATGAGTGAACCTAGTCCGATTTTGCTTGCGATCTAAGCAACCTAATCCCGATTGCTACACACAAGACTTAGCTTCTCTTGAAGAGAATACAACCCTAAGTGAATATGTGAAAATATCCAAAATGCAACATAGAGCAAGGGAAACCCTATATGCTTATCTAAGATGATTAATATGCAATTAAGAACAATCCTAGATATCAAAACTAAATGACATGTCAATTAGTTTAGCTAATCAATATCAAGCACAAAAACCTAATATGCTAGCACAATACAACTTCTCAAACATACATCATACTAATCTCAATCTTGTATTCAACAAATATAAAATCACATACAAGTAATTAAATTGAGATTGCTAGATAAGAGAAACACAAAATATGTAAGATATTAGTGAAAAGCTTACCAAGCAACGTATGATGAAGAATCCATGCAAGATGTCATCTAGATGATCTAAGATGATGCTAGATGATGATTGATGATCATGGAACAAGTGTTTGAGTAATTAAAAATGAGTTCTTTGGAATTTTTCTTCTCTTTGAAAAATCTCCTAAGTATGGAATCTGAATATGAACTCATGTAATTGACCTAAAGTCAAAGTGGCATATATATAGGGGGCCAAAACAAAGTGTGGTCGTTTTGATAAGTTTGCCCACTATTTGCCTTGGGCGCTGTACGTAGGGCGCCATTGTACAGCGCCTGTACAGCGCCCTTGCTCTGTTTTCACGAGGAAACAGAGTGGCGCTGTACGTACAGCGCTCTGTACCGCGCTATGTACAGCGCCCCAACAGCGACCCAACAGCGACCGATTAAATCGATCAGGTCTGAACAGCGCTCAATGGGCGCTGTTCGTACAGCGCTTCTGTAGAGCGCTTTTGGGGGCGCCCAGTGCAAAAATGCAATCCTAAGTCTAAGCATGACAAGGCAATTGGATATGCAAGATGCAATCAAACTAACATGCAAGAAGAGATGTTCATGAGCATTAAGGCACACATAAAAGACACACAACATATAAGGATTAAACATATGCATGAGTTGTGAGTGTGTGCATCTATCTCTTCAAGACAAGTAAGCACTTAGAATATTACCTTTGGTGCTTGTCAATAGTGAGATCTTCAAAAGGGCCTAAGCAATAACAACAACATCTAAGCTACCCTTACAAAGCATCCCCACATGTGGTTTGATCACGAAATAAGCCAATTAAAAACAACGGGAATCCTAACAGTATTAATAATTTCAATTGAAATAGTACTTACTATATCTCTCTGAATCTTGGGTGCTATCATTTTCAAATTTTCAGGAGCACTTTTGAGTGTCACAACTTTTACGTTTTCATTATGACCACATAGCCAGTGTAAAAGCTCAAGAAAATTTCCTTTGTTGCTAGATTTTTCTGATTCGTCATGTTCTCGAAATGGAAGCCCTTGCGGTAAAAGAAACCAGCTACAATCAATTGAAGCACCTAAATGAGTTTGATATTCAATTCGAGCTTGATCTGTCTGTTTGTTGATAATTGTCTCAATATGTTGATTCTGGTTCATTAGATCTAGACATTTTCTTGATGCTTGTTGATGGGCTATAGAGTTATCATGTTTTTCTAATAACGAAGCTTGGTTCTTCCAATTTGTAAACCCTTCACCAACAAAAGAGTCACTGCCTCCTTGTTTTCCATTATCTGGTTTAAAAAGATAACAACATAGACAATATACTGTTTCCTTTTTTATACTATACTCCAACCAAGTAGAATATCTATCGAACCAAGCACGATTAAATCGTCTTAACTTGTCTCCACAAGGTAATAAACAAAAATTATGTTCTCGAGGTTGACAAGGACCCTTTAATGCATATTCTCTATGAACTTGTTCACAAACATTAGGATGATAATCCTATATTCTAGTTCGAAGCCCTGAATCAGTAGGGAGATCGGTTAGATTGATTTCAACATAATATTTTTTTGAAGAAGATCTCATCTCAAGTGTCGATGGTCTTTTCAAATACTTCTCCATAACTGTTTCATAATTTTTTTTTTTTTCAAAATAATCATCAATACAAATAGAAAAAAAAAATATAAATCTAAATAAAACAAAAAATAATATTTATACATAGAAAATAATCACAATGTAATTTATAATAAAAAATTAAGATTATAAAAAAAAAATAATATGGATCAAAATAATTGAATCATGATATTAAATGAATAATTATAATACAAAAAATTAAAATTTGAGGTTTTAGGGTTTATTGATGGGATGTATACCAAAGTAACCAAACTAAAACTATTTAAAATAAGAAGAGCTCAAAAAAATAATAAATAATTTAATATAAAATAGAAATTGAATTAACTAACCTGAAGTTGAGAAATTGAGTACAGACGTGATGTTGGGGATGGCTATAGAAAGAGAGGATGAATTGTTTTACTATAGCAGAAAATAAAAATTTAAAGTATATATAGTAATCGATGAAAAAGAAAATCTAAGGAATTTAGAATTAGAGAAGGAAACAATGTATTAATGAAATACGAAATCGGAAATATGGGAAGTATATTAAATAAAGAAAAGAAAAGTGGGTAATACCAAATTGGAAAGGATTTATTTTCATACTTATTATAAAGTGAGGGTAAAACTAGAATTTTAATAAAAATATAATAGCAATATAAGGAACAGACGTCACTTTCGTTAAAAAAAAGAACATTTTTCTCAGTCATATGATAACAAGTACATAAGGATAGACTGTACAGCACATGGCCCACATCTGTACACATCACTTTACTTTTTTATTTCTAACTTGTGATTTTTTTTCAAAAAGTCAGGTATGGCACGGGCCCCACTTGGGCGAAGCTTGGGTCCGCCCCTGCCGGTCTGTAACCTTTGAATACTACATAACCAATGTCTCGTACCATTCAGCCACCTACAAATAAACATGTAACATTAATAAATAAAAAATGATAGAACATAAAAATAAATAGTCAACATAGTTAATCATTTAGCAAAATTAAACAGCAACTATCAACAACTAAAATTTAAACATATATATTATACCTCAAGGGAATTCATTTTGATCGGATAGATGAATTGGTGTCTTACATTTTTACCTATTGTGTCCTAGTTGTTCGAATCTACCGCATTCATACAACGTTTCCCTTGAAACTGAAATTACTTTTGACATTCCAGATTGATATTTGAACCTCCCACCACTTTTATTCCATTTACCGTCGTATAAAACAACAAACGTACCGAACTTTATCCATGCAACCCACCTTTCACATGCATAAGAAATTAATGATTAAATTCCTAAACAAATATTTTAAATTCATGGTACAATAACAATAAAAAAAAATATTCTAAATCCAAACGCTGTTTGGAAATCTGAATACCGCTGGGAATTTCCAACGCCGTTAGGAACTCCTAACACTTTTTGGAATTCTAGAGGCCGCTGGAAATTCGCAACTTTGTTAGGAACTCCAAACATTGTTTGGAATTTTGGAAGCTGGTAGAAATTCTCAACGCTGTAAGGAACTTTGAACGCAGTTTGGAATTCTGGATGCTGTTGAGAATTCACAATGCCGCGAGGAATTCTAATGCAGGTGGGAATTCCCAATGCCGTGAGGAATTCCTAATGCAGCTGGGAATTCCAAACGCTATTTAGAATTCCCATAACTCAGTTGAAAAATCCAAACACCATTGAGAAAATAGTGTTATACACATTTTCAAAAAAAAAAAAAACTATCAATTGTGTAGATTCAATACTACAATTTATGCTGTAAAATCGTGCCAGCCCGCCAGCCCTAATGTGTCGTGCCGGGCACGACACGTTAAGGAAATGGGGGGCATGCCATGCCATGCCACGCCGGCATAGCCCTGATGGGCCGTGCTGGCGTGCCGTGCCATGCCAGCCTGCGTGCCGTGCCCGGCGGGCCTTAAAGGGCCAACCCCCAAGCCCAATTTCAATTTTTTTTTTTATAAATAATTTTTAAGTATTAAAATTAACTTATGTATTTTTAATTGTAATTTGTTTATCTTATTTATTAGTTTAGTCTAATTAAAAAAAAAAAATGTAGAAACTAGATAGATTTATTTAATAAAATAATTCAAAGAATAAATAAAGATTAAATATTAAAGAAAATAAAAATAGATGAAATTATGAAAATATGAAATGATGAATTATTTATTTATTTTAGACTCTCGGTATTACATGATTACCTCATTAAAAACCTTACCAAGAAAACCCAGTGGGATAAAAACTTGGTAAGGGAAAAAGAGAGCAATCATATTATAAGTACTCAAGTAAATGTACATGTATAATTAAAAATTAAAAATTAAAAATTAAAAAAAGAGTGCAATGCAATCAATAACTCTTCAGTCTTCTCTCCTAGTCCTGGACCAGGTTACTGCCGGAACCCTCATCGACATATAAATTGGCAAAATTTTGAATAAGTTCTTGGTCTTCCATTTCATTTTGCATCCTCTTTCAAGCATGCTCCCAATCCCAAAGGCATGTTAATACCTCCACCAGCTTAGGAGACAAAGAACTTCTTCTTGTTTCAATTATATGTCCCCTTGTGCTGAATGCTTGTTCTGAAGAAATAGTGGACACGGGGATAACGAATATGTCACATGCTAGGTGTGACAGGATCAGATATCTGTAGCTATAGTTTTTCCACCATAACAGCAGATCAAATTCCTCCGTGTTTCCGACTGAATCGAACTGAGCTTCAAGGAACCTACTGATTTTGGCACCTCCAATTGCAGCAACTCGTGGAGCTAGGGATGAAAAAGAAGAACTTGATGAGCCATCTTTTTTTCAGTGTTTGAGAATGCTCCAACTTTTCTTTAACGGGAGTGTGTCCTGTTCTGTTGATGGTTGCGTGTTAACGCTGCCAAACCTACACTTATAAATACTAAAAACTTCAAACAACTTGGTTCGAATGTTAGTAACTTGTTCTAAAAAACCTGTCTAAATTAGAACCAATATAATCAAGAAAAGTTTCTAAACCATATAATTTAACCCTAGGATCTAGTATAACACCTAAGCCATAAAGGAAAGGAATTTTAGACCAGCATTTTTTAAACTTGGTTTCCATGGCAACAACTGCAGTGCCTAAGATATTATCTGCCCTATAAGTGATCGGACTATTTTATACCTATTTGAAGTCCCCCATTTCCAATCGTTTGTCTTGTTTTCGAGCGTATTTTTGTATATAATATTTTGTTTGAGCCTTGTGTAGGTACATAATCCCTACAATAAGGTTTTGAGCTTAAAGATTAGTTTGGAAGGCAAAATGAGCCAAAAACGGAAGAAATTGTATATGCTCGTGCAGAACATACAACTTGCAGGGGTCATATCTTCCTCCTTAGATCAAACCACATTGATATCTTTAAATATTCAGAAAGCTCCAGAAGTCTAGTTTCCAGAATATTTTACAGATTACGATTCTGAGCTTCCCGCAAGAATTTATGTCTATTTTCGTAACGGTGTGCGATGCTGAAATGCTGAAATGCTATCAAGTATAAATGGCTACTTCAAACGGCGGCCAGGCCGCCGAACCAAACCGCCGAATCACTTCAGATAGTTGTTTTTTGGGTGAATTTCAGGGACAGTTTCATCCTTTTACCCTGAAACAAATACTTGATGTGTTCAATATTAATCTAGAGGGGGGGGGGGGGTGGGATGGGTGGGATGAATAGATTTTATCCGATTTTACCCAATTTTCTTGTATGGTCAAGATTACGAAAATACCCCTAATAGTCAATATAATATAGCAAGTGTAATATGGTGCGGAATATTAAATAACACTTGATATTTACGTGGAAACCCTCACGGGAAAAACCACGGGCTAGTAAGTGCACCACACTCAAACCTCGAATCCACTAAATGTGTAAACGATTACAACCTAATCCCGGTATATAATCACACACTTACCTAATCTTGGTATAAGTGAACCTAGTCCAATTGCTTGTGATTTACGCAACCTAATCCCGGAAGCTACACAAGTCTTACTTCTCAATGAAGAGATAAAGAGCCTATGTGAATATATGAAATATCCAAAATGCAATAAAGAGCTAGGGAACCCTATATGCTTATCCAGGATGACAATATGGCAATTAAAATAATTCTAGATATTAATAGCTAAATGACATGTCAAATAGCTTAGTTAAACATAGATTATGAAAACTTAGATAGCTATCACAATACAACACTCAATCAATTCATCACAAATAATCTCTAACTTGTATTTAGCATATGATCTAATAACATACAAGTAATTAAAGAGATGTCTTAATATGAAAAACACTAAAATTAGATGAAGTTAGTGAAAAACATACTAAGGAAGATGTGATGATGCAAAACCATGCATGGATGCATCTTATATGGTCATGGATGATCCTAGATGAACTTTGATGAACAAAGGAAAAGCTTTGAGTGTTTAAAAGTGAGTTCTTGTGAATTTTTTCTCTTGAAAAATATTCTAAGGAAAAATATGATTTTTGAACTCTTAAAAAACAACCTAAGAACATAGAGTCATATATATAGAGGACTCAATTGAAGTGAGGTCGTTTTGAAAAATCGCACTAGAAAATGCTCTGTGCGCTGGTGAGCTGCGCTAGTGGACCATCGCACGACTAGCACCTATACAAAAATTGCACAAGCGTTGGTTGACCAGCGCAGGTGAGGGGCGCAACACCAACGACAGAACACTGGACGTTTTGCGCTGGTGTGCTTGCGCTGGACGACCAGTGCACGACCAGCAACAAACCACTGGGCGATCTGCACTGGTGTGCTACGCTGGTTTGGCGCATGACGACCAGCACATATCCCACTCCCTTTAAGCTCACACACAAAATACATGGGTAAAAAGGTAAAGAAAATGCATCCTAATGCCTAACATGATATGCCTTATAATCACAAGATGCAATCAATATACTCATGCAAGAAGAGAGATTAATTAATCAATAATGCACACATAATACAAACACATAACATTCAAGAATAAGAATTATGCAAGTGCTGCGTGTGTGTGCAACTACATCTCTTCAAAGCAAGGTAAGCACTTTAGAATTTTACCTTTTGTGCTTCTTCTCTTGAGGTCTTGAGAGCCTAATCTACCCTTTATAAAAACCCCAAATGTGGTTTGTTTACGAAATAAGCCAATCAATAAACTGAGACCTTACACACCCCAACCTTCAGCCCTAACCTCCCAACACTATATAAACACCTTATTCTCTTCTCTCCTAACAGAATCCACATCCAACACTTCTTCTTCTTCTTCATTTTCTTCCACACCAAAAGAGAGAGAGAAGCTTTCAAGGGCATCCATGAAGGTTTTTCCTCCATGGATGCCTTCCATTTCATCTTCTACCTATCATCCACCCCTTTAGGAGTAGATTGCAAGGAGAAATGAGGGTCTTTGGACCAATTTCGAGTTAGGGTTTCATGGAAGACTTGGAGGAGGTTTACTTCAAGGGTTGTCTCCTTTAACTCATCTATTTGTATTTCTTGTTTTCTTAAATGTGTAATCCCCACTTGGGAATATTTGTAAACCTATATTTGTGCTCAATATATATGATGGTTGTTTTTATATCTAATTTGTGTTTTGACTCATGCTTACTTTTATTGAATATATCTCTATCTTGAAATGCTTGTGTATGGAGATTGGAAATTAATATGTATTCATGGATGGGATTAGGAGTAGATTAATGTAAATTAGGAGTAGTTGTAATCAAATATCCCATTTTGTGTTTGTATGTTGATGGAAGGTCGAAATTAACTTGTATGGATGGGTTTGAGTGAATTAGAGTTAGGATTGTACCTTTTGGAGGGGCTCTCCGGGCATAGTCTTGGCTAATTAGATAGGAAGAGTGGGTGAACCTATTAATTGTCATATTAGAAGGGTTTGGTTCATTGTTCTTGTTAACAATTGGACTTTAGCTATTTCTTATTCTAGGGGCTCTAGGTGAGTCATGGTTAGAGTTACAATTATTGGTATTTGGCTATTTCTCATTCTAGGGGCTCTAGGTGAGTTATGGTCGAAGATACAATCACTCTTTCCACATTCATTAGACTTTCACGTTGCCATTTTACATTACGAAGCTATCATTAACTAAAATTGGATGTCATTAATGTCTAACAACCAACTATTTGTGCACTTATGTATGGTGAACTTGTTGAATCTTGTGTGACCATTTTCATGCATCTCTCATATCCACCATTTTATTTATCACTTTAAACACCATTCTCACCCTTCCATATTCTCTTTGTTTTTATTTATTTTCATTTTCATTCTCTACACACACACACACACACCGCATTGCACATACATTTCACACACACCATTCTCACCTTTCTGCATTATATTTACATGTTTAAAATAAACTCTAAAACTTGATACGGTTGACGAATCACACCCCCCTGTGGAACGATACCCTTACTTGCCGCTTTACTAGTCTTTTGCTAGTTTAGAGCACATTGCGTAGGAAACCCCTTTTAAAAATGAAATAATCTCTTGATCCTCGCATTCTTTCAACGACGGGAAAAGCGAGTATCAATAAGTGTTTAACATTTTAACATTTCCACAATCTAATGGATTGCTTGAGAAGATGTGGGGTAATAGACCTCGGAAAGAGTTAAAGTGGAATCATTAAAAACCTTTAAAAATTAAAAAAAAATAATAATCTTTGCCACATACCAATCGTCTGTGTTCAGTACTGGACGTCCAATTTCGGCCAATTTCATGTTATAAAAACCTGAAATAGTTGTAGCATAATCCAAACAATTTTGTAGCATTAAGTAAGTAGAGTTCCACCTTACTGGCATATATGTTTGAAATCGTCGGGATCGTAGAGAGTTAACTTGACAGTATCTGCCGAAATCTCGCAATCTTGGATTACAGCTGTTGATCCAAGAAAGGGCATCTCTCATACGATCTATACGATCGCCTACAACCTTCATACCAAATTGTGCAACTAAATTTATGATATGACATACACACCGTTGGTGGAAGAAATAACCTCCATCTCGCGGGAGGTTATCTAATGTGATAGAAAGGATGCGGTGAGTTATTTCATAAGTTTATAAAACATAAACAATGACATTATAAATATTCTCTGCGGTAGGTTGAAAATCCAAAGGACGAAAACCAAGAATTCTTTTTTTTATAACTTCCAATCAAAGTCTAAATAGTGTCTTGTGACACATAAGTAGTCTTGTTTGAAACATGCATTCCAAATATTGGAAGTTAATTTAATAGCAACATTTAGATGTTGTAATTCAACCATCAAGTTATCTCGTTGGGTTTTAAAATATTTTAACAAATCGCTCCTAGTGGTGTTTCTAGAAACAACTTTAAATTGGGGGTTGTATGCTTTTTGGATAAATTCCTCATAAAAAACATTGTCACCGAAATTAATCGATTGATCAGTTTGTGCAATATAAAGTGCCATGCATTCTTTAGCATACGCGGAGTTGTAACGTCACGTCATAACGGACCCGTCTGTATTCCATTGTAGTTGTGTCTAGGTTTTAGTGTCTACCTGTCCGTGTACAGGCATGCATTTCTCCATATGACTTCTCAAATATAATGACTGGTTCCCGACCTAGAAGTGGCATATACGTTGTGACAAAACTTACATTTAGATTTTCATGTGACCGTATCGTCTGGGTTTGGTATTTGTACTATGTCAAAACACCGCCACACATTAGATGTCAACTTTTTAGATTTGAGACGTGATGTCAGTGTGGAGCTAGAAGGTCCCATATTGTCGTTTCCGTCGGTTCAGAAAGGTCAAAATCATCGTTGTCCATGTTAAGACCGTCTGGAAAATAAGGATGATTAGGATCCATTTCCTACAATACAAATATTAACTCATTAGTCATTAGTCATTAAAAAGTAAAAACTAAGAATAAAATGATAAATTTACTAACCAAGAATATTAAAATTAATTACTAAACATAAAATCACAAATTTACTAACCAAAATATTTAAATTAATTAGTAAACATAAAATCATAAATTTATGAACCAAAAATATTAAAATTAATTAGTAAACATAAAATCATAAATTTACTAACAAAAAATATTAAAATTAATTAGTAAACATAAAATCATAAATTTACTAACCAAAAATATTAAAATTAATTAGTAAACAAAAAATCATAAATTTAACAACCAAAAATGTTAAAATTAATTATTAAACATAAAATGATAAATTTACTAGCCAAAAATATTATAATTAGTTACTAAACATAAAATGATAAATTTACTAACCAAAAATATTAAAATTAGTTACTAAACATAAAATGATAAATTTACTAACCAAAAATATTAAAATTAGTTAAATATAAAATCATAAATTTACTAACCAAAAATATTAAAATTAATTACTAAACATGAAATGATAAATTTACTAACCAAAAATATTAAAATTAATTACTAAACATAAAATGATAAATTTACTAACCAAAAATATTAAAATTAATTACTAAAACACTAAAATCTAAGATTCTAAGAATAAATATTAAAATTTATAATAAACCATAAAAATATAAATCAATAAATATACTAAGCATACTAAAGCCATAAATATTAAATATACATAAAACCTTAGAATAAATATCAAAATTAATAACTAAGCATAAATATATTAAGTATAAATATAACAATTTAAAACTAAGCATAAAATTAAATAATAAAATTTAAAGAAAAAAATTACCTTTGTACTTTGGTGTCCTAGTGCCTTGGTGGAGAGATTAGAGAATAATAGTTAGATAATAGTAATTAGTAAATAGAGATTAGAGAGTGTGATAGTAATATAGTATTAATATTTAATATTTAGTAGAATTAGAATAGTATATTAGTAGTTAGAGAATAGAGAGAGTGTGAGAGTAGAGAGAGAGAGAGTAAGAATGAAAATATGAAATGGTGTAGAGAAAAATTGGAATGGGTGAGCGTATTTATAAAAATTTTAAAATGTGGGTAAAAATATAAAATAGAAGAGATGAGAGGGCATTGTGTAATTTTTCCTAATAATTTGAAAATTCAACCGTTGGCTATTGAGCCAACGTTTGACATTTAAAAAAAATAACAAAAAATTCAAAAAGAAACTGTTGACAATTAATATATATATATATATTTGGCGGGCCAACGGTTGGCCCGTCGTGCCGACTATTGGCCATGGCACGGCTGTTTGGCGTGCCGTGCCGTGCCGACATGGCATGCCTGAACCCAAGGCCTAGCACGGCACGTGCCTTGGGGCTGTGCCATCACTACAAAAAAAAAAAAAAAAAAAAAAAAAAAAAAAAAAGGCTATTGGGACGATTTTTTTTCGTCCCAATAGCCCAAAAATTGTCTCAATAGGTCTATAGGGACGAATAAAATTCGTCTCAAAATATGTCGCCTCAAGTGGGTCGCAATAGGTTCTTTGGGACGAAAATTGAAATTCGTCTCTTAAAACTACCTATAGGGACGATTTTTATTCATCCCAATTGATAATGCATAGGGACGAAATTATTCGTCCCAATAGACTACTTGTAGGGACGATTTTTGTTCGTCCCCTTTGACAACCTGTAGGGATGAAATATTTCGTCCAATTAGATAAATTTTCATCCCTTTCTATAGGGACGAATTTTGTTCGTCCCCTTTGACAACCTGTAGGGATGAAATATTTCGTCCCATTAGATAAATTTTCATCCCTTCAGATATCCTATAGGGACAAATTTTAAAAAATAAAATAAAATTGGTTTTTTACCTTCAAATGACACCCCCGCCCACGACCCACCTACCCACCAGCTCGCCCACACAAATCATAAATAATTTGTGTTACCACGGGGTGTTGAACCCAGCTCACCCACGCCCACCCGCACCCACCAACCTTATCCACCTTGCTGCTGCTCTGAATGTGCTAATAAGTGCATAATTTTTATATATAAACTCTACTTGTTATTAAATTTTTGTTGATTATTTTTCAATCAAAATTTTATTTGTAGATTGATTCCACTAATTTAAATTTTATTTTTATATGATAAACAAATTGATATTAAAAAACATTTATTATAACATTTAATTAAACTATTTTATTAAAATAATATATTGCCAGATCAAAGAATCAATCGTTAGTCATACTCGGAATTAGACATGACCTCGGTTCCGGTTCTCGATTCGGAAGTGGTTTCGATTTTCGATTTGGAACCAGCGGTTTTAGTTCCAGTTCCGACGGTTCGGTTCTTTTTTAAAAAAATAATAGAAAACCTCTCAAGACTAATATTTAATGATTATTGAAGAACTTATTGGGAAGAAACAAAATTCATCTCGATAGAGAACCACTTTGGATGAACAAAATGATCCATATTGCATCATTTTCTAATTTATATGGTAATTTAATTATTAATCTATCTTTAAGGAAAAAACTTCAACAAAAAAAAAAAATCAAGAATTTTCAACAAAATAAATTAATTATTATAATTTTAAATAAAAAGAAAACCTATTGGGATGAAAATAATTTGTCCCAATAGACATTCTATTGGTATTCTATTGGGACGAATTAAGTATTTTGTCCCAATAGACACCCTATCGAGACGAAAACAATTCGTCCCTAAAGGTCAACAAAATTAATTAATTATTATAATTTTAAATAAAAAGAAAACCTATTGGGACAAAATGAATTTCGTCCCAATAAGCAGTCTATTGGGACGAATTATGTATTTCGTCCCAATAAACATCTTATTGGGACGAAAAAAATTCGTCCCTAAAGGTCAACAAAATTAATTAATTATTATAATTTTAAATAAAAATGAAAACCTATTGGGACGAAATACACAATTCGTCCCAATAGACACACAATTCGTCCCAATAGACAGTCTATCGGGACGAATTGTATATTTCGTCCCAATAAACGTCCTATTGGAACGAAAAAAATTCGTCCCTAAAGGTCTTACCACATTAGACAAAATTTGTCCTAATAGACTTTTTATTGGGACCAATAGGATGTCTATTGGGACGAAATACAAAATTTGTCCCAATAGACCTCCTATTGGGACGAAAATAAAGCATCATAATAGAGTTTCGTCCCAATATGCCTTTTTTCTTGTAGTGCATCCAGGCATGCCCCATAAGTGTGCTATTTCAGGCATGGCCTGCCTTCCTTGGCGGGCCTAACGGGCCAAACACGCCAGGCCTGGCCCAAATTGATAGCATTGTCTACCAATTTAAGGTAAATAAGAGATTCAATTTATGTATAAACTTTAAATCGATCACAACAACATCAAATTCAAATAAGACCCATATTTTATTATGTAAATGTAAATTATTTTCATAAAAATAATACACACATTCAAGTAAATCGGAGATTAAACTTAAGTATAAAGTATAAAAGTTCAAATATAAAAAACTCACCTTAAAGCTTCAATAGAAGAAACCCATGTGGTTAATGAATAATGGAAACTTTCAACATGATCTAACTTAATTTCGAGTTGCTCAATGGTGGAATTTCTAAATATTTACTAAAATTCGAAAAAGAAAAAAACGAGAACAAAAGAAAAAAAAAATTGAGAGGAGAAGGAGAGAGATCAACTGATATGTGGTAGAGAGAGGTAGAAATAAGAGGAAAAGAATGTGAATAAGAAGTATAGAATGGGTAGATAAAGTGGAAGAGTAAAAAGTGAGTAAGTAAGGGTATAATAGTACTTACACATGAAAAAAGAGTTAGTTTTGTAACTTTTTCAAAAATAGGTTAGGTGTTAACTTCATACTTCCAAATGAGTTAGTTCTCAATAAAACCCTTTTTCTAATTGGTTGAACATGTATTTTTTTTATTTGAATTATTAGTGTTTCATTTAAATGTTTATTCTTTTTTATTCATGAATGAGGATTCATGTGTGAAATTATTTAGATAAATTAATAACTATAGAGCCTTATTTTGTTCAATATTTTTGATTTGTTCTAAAATATGTCTCTTATTGTTTATCACTTATCTTTTATCTTTTATCTTTCATGTTTCTAATATAAATTTTTTAAATCGGAAACTGTTAGCGTTTCTTTTAAATGTTTATTTTCTTCAATTAATGAAACATGCTTCATGTCTTATATGCAAAATTGTTTTGATCTACAAAGATTTCTATGACATTTTCTAGAAAACAACAACAGAATCTTGAAGATATGAATTTACACTACAAGAAATTTGAGCTATAGGGATGAGATTTTTAGGGAGGAATGTTTTTGGTCCCAATAGGATGTCTATTGGGGTGAAATAAATTATTCGTTCCAAAACAATTAAAACATAAAATAACTTGTAAGGACGAAAAAATTTGTCCCAATAAAATGTCTATTGAGACGAAAAAAAAAAACTGCAAATCTGACAAAATCTTTAGGAATGATTTTTTGTTGTCCCAATAGACTATCTATCAGGACAAATTTTATTTCGTCCCAAGAGGTTTTCTTTTTATTTAAAATTACAATGATTAATTAATTTTGTCAATATTCTTGATTTATTTTTTGAAGTTTTTCTTAAGAAACAGATTAATAATTAAAATACCATATAAATTAGAAAATGAGGCAATATGAATTATTTTGTTCGACCAAAATGGTCTCTATCGAGATGAATAACAATCTTAAATATGTTGTGACCTTAAATATTATAATGCACAATCACTTTTAGGAAAGTAGTTGTACATTCCCCTTCTCTTTTGTGATAAGAATTCGAGTTTTACATTTGTTAATTAAATCGCAAGATATATAGAAACATCTCCCTTATATTGATAGTTGCATTCTAAATCGTGCTTATAACAATTGAGGCTTCGATAGACTTCTAACTCGACTATATATGATTTAAAAATAGGTTTATTAAATTCTACAATAAACATTTTAAAATTTTTTTGATTAGGTTTATAGCCTAGTGGGAAGTGGCACCACTGATCTCAAATCGTTGGGCACTGGTTCGAGCACAATTGACAATAGCTGGAGGTGTTATATGGTTTTGGGTAGGTGTTGAGATTTAGTTGGTAGACTTGTCGTCGGTTCGGGTTTCGGTTCCAGTTCCGGTTCCAACAGTTTCAACAGTTCGAAACCGATTTTTTTTTTTATTACAAAAAATTACATTTTATTTATAAAAAAATAAAATGTTAGAAAGGACATTGTAGATTATTGAACCATGGCCCATAACCCTTGTCCAAGTAAGTATGTTTTCCATTGCCTTCTCCTCATTTTTATATAGGTTAGGCCTCTCTTCATTGCTCTTACTTATCCGATGTGGGATGTGGGATCGAATAAATAAGAACAGTGAAGAGAGGATATATCAAGCAGAAAATCATGTTATATACAATGATCTCCTGGATTTAATGGGGTTGGACATTACAAACTATCTCATTAAAAACTTTGTTAGGAAAACCCAGTGGGAAAAAACCTGATCGAAGGGAAAATCAAATGTTAATTAAACAAAAAATTAAATAAGAGCAGTGAAGAGAGTCAAGCAGAAAATTATGAGGTCTCTCCCCGATAGATTTGAAGCAAAGGTGACGGCTTTAGAAGAAAACAGTGGATATAAGAACATGAAGCCGAGTGAGGTAATTGGAAGACTCCTAGCTTATGAGTCTAGGAAAGCTCCTAGTATTTCACCTCCTAAAAAGCAAAAAGGGATTGCTTTGAAAACTTCCAAGGTTGAGAAAGAGGAAAAAGGTGACTCGGACCAAGACATGACTTTGTTGCTTAGAAGATTCAAGAAGTTTGTCAAGTTCGAGAATAAGGGCTTTAGATCCAAAGGCCAAGATTTGAAGAAAAAGCCTCCCTTCAAGAGTTTTGAGCCTAGGCAAGAGAATAGTAAAAAGAAAGGGGTCCAATGCTATGAGTGTGGTGGTATAGGACATATCTCACCCGATTGTGGGAATTTGAAGAACAAGATGGCAAAAGTGATGGCCACCACTTGGAGTGAAAGTGATGACTCCGGAAAGGGAGACAAGTCATCAAGTGATGATGAGCTTACCATCAACTACACGGCATTTGGAGCCACTTGTTTAGAAGATAAAGTTGTTGGTAAGAATGCCTTGACTAGTGATCCCATAGAAGAAAGAGATGTAGAAGTAGCTCTAGAGGAGATAGGTGTAGCTACTCATTGGGACATGGAACTCATTAACTCAAGAGACCAAGGTGAAGGTCTTAATGAGGGAAATGACTCCATAGGTGAGATGGAAAGTGAAGGAGATAACTCAAGTGAAGATGACTCCTCATCTAACTCTACAAATGGAAATGTAGAGAAAATGGATGTTCATGACTTTATAGTCAAGTGTGAAAGTTCATTGAAGAAGAACAATAGAAAATTGAAGATGTTAGAGGATGAAAATTTAGAGCTTTCAACACACAATGACCACTTAAGTAAACAAGTGGAAAGATCCAAGATGATTGAAGACAAGCTAAGAGATGAGCTAGCTATGTCTAAGAGGAATGAAGAAGGGTTGAAAAGGGAGCTTGATAAAGCTAAAGAGTCATTGACTAGGATGACTTCAAGCACCAAGAAGCTTGACCACATACTTAGTGTTGGAAAGAACCCTTGTGACAAGAGAGGTATTGGGTATGAAGATAGCAAGGAGATCTCTACTCCAATCAAGACCGTCTTTGTCAAGAGTTTGGGCAAGATAGAAGCCTCGCCAATGCACACTCCTAGGAAGAAAATTGATCTAGGACAATGTTCAAGAAGTGCACAAGTGAAGGAAGCCCCAAGAAGACAACCTCAAGCTCAATGCATTAGAGTCTCTCAAGTCAACATTCCTCATCAAATGACTCTAAATGGAAAGAGGCCAATCATGCAAAATGAACCAAGGAAGCAAGTTAGACCAGTTCAACAACAAAGAAGGATTGAACCCACTCAACCACAAAGTCATGGGAAGGCTCCTATGCATGCACAAGGACATGGTATGATTTCAAAATTCATCCCTACATGTCACTTTTGTGGTATTGATGGTCACATTAGACCAAATTGCTTTCATTTCATTAAATTATG
This sequence comes from Acer saccharum, assembly GCA_030490815.1. NCBI lineage: Eukaryota > Viridiplantae > Streptophyta > Magnoliopsida > Sapindales > Sapindaceae > Acer > Acer saccharum. Next base: position 23,585,766 of record CM059878.1, read on the forward strand.
TAGAATCAAAAGCATGATTGAAAAAAGAATGACAAGAGCTAGAATGCATGTTAATAGGAAGGAAAAAAATTCATATTCATGATCCTATAATTTCTAGAACTCTTGAACCATTAACCACTAGGAAGAAAAAAGTTATACCTAAGTGGACAAGGAAAAATGAACCCTCCTGCTACGAGACAAACTTGTCTCACATAGGTTCAACCAAGTCCAATGAACTTGGGAGGTCTATAAGACCTCATGACCTTCATTGATGAAGGATGGTGATTGACCCTATATGGGAAACTCAAGCAAAGAGAGCTATTGCATACTTGTTGCATGCAAATATTTGAAAAATCTTATGCTTCTTTGTTAATTGCTTGAGTAAGCTTGGTTGCACATATGTATATATGTTTTCTATTCAATAAGTGTGAACCATGCTTGTTTATAATCCATGTTATATTTATGTTCAAACATGCATTTTTGGACTAGGAGATATACATAGGAAGTACGATTTGAATGACCTATAGTTATCTCCATGATATGATGATTCTTTTATAACATGCTAATGACATATGAAAAGCATGAAATTCAAATGACATGCTCAAATGAAAAAGCATGAATTGATGATTGCATAATCTTAAAATGCAAAACTTGTGTGAAAAGCTTATGAGACTCAAAATGAATAAATGATCTTGTATCCGTTCAAAGGAATTTAGATTCCAAATGTCTCTCTTGCTTTATTAGTTGAACATGGCTACTATCATACAGGTATCATTCCCGGAAAAATCAAATAGGGTGCAAAGTCGCTCATGCCATGTTTCGCTTATAAAGTTGGATATAGTTGCTCATATATTGAAAAACAATAAAATCTCTATATCCTTGCTTCTCTCATGACAATGGTGAAATTGGTTTGAATTCTAATTAGAAACCTTTGTCATTTGCTTTGCCAAATACCATTGTATTTTGGACTTAAATGCTACATGTCTTGTATGCAAATCATGTTTGATTCACACACTTTCTATTAAATAAATCTCCTTGTTTCTCTCCAATTAATTGAGTTGCATAAAGTGGCTTATATGATTATGCAAGTATGTAGTATGCTACTATCTCTCTTTACTAAGTGACTCGGTTGGGGACTACTCCTTTGCCTATATCATGACAAAAAGGGGGAGTAGAATGATGGTACGGAGAGTTGCAAATTGTGGTAGCAATTGTGCATGTTGGGGAGACAATACATTGAGGGGGAGTAACCCTTTGAGGGAGAGCATTGCATTTCACATACTTTGCATGATGTTGTGCTTAAATTCTTATTGCAAATGCTTGTTTTATCTCACATGATTAATCTCACATATACTTGTATTGGAAAGTATAGAAACTTTGTTTTGAAGGATTGATTGTTCTACAAGAGATTGAAGACTTGAAGATATATCTTTTAATTATCTCTTTGTAATGTAGAAAATCCCTTTAGTTTCTATTTATGTTGTGAGGATTAATGTGAGTGGTGGTTTTGTCATGAAATAGCCAAATGGGGATACTGTAAGGATTCCCATCTATTGATTGGCTTATTTCATGGACAAACCACATATTGGGGCTTGATGTAAGGGTAGCTTAGGTATTTGATGGTTGGTGTTTTATACAACCAAGGCCCTCTAAAGACAGACCTCAAGAGAAGAAGCACCAAAGGTAAATTCTAGTGCTTACTTGCTTTGAAGAGATCTAGTTGCACACACACACAACTCATGCATAAATCTTATTCTTGTATGTTGTATGTTGTGTGTTTTATATGTGTGCATTCATGTTCTTGAACATCTCTTCTTGCATGTTTTATTTGATTGCATCTTGTTCATTGAAGTGCCATGACATGTTTAGGTATTAGGATGCAAAGCCATGAATTCTATTCATGCATGTTTAAGTGATTGCATCTTGTTCATTGAAATTCCATGACATGTTTAGGCATTAGGATGCATTCACTTCCCACACTTGCACTTCATGATTAGTCTTTAGTGTGGTGTAATTCGTTTCCGTTTGTGTGATCGGAAACGTCTACGCTTGCACGATGGTGTGCATGTCTTAGCATGATGGTTGACCACTTGATAAGGTCTTATTCTTCTCTTGGATAAGTGGTAGTTTTGGTTTGGTTGTTTGGAGTAAAGTACCTAGTTTCAAAAGATTAGATTTCATTGTTTTAAATGTTTTTCAAAACTGACCTTTGTATGGTCGTGTGACCATAACTTTTTATAAAAAGATTTAAATGGAGTTTTGTAAAATTTTGGAAAAGCTAGACACCCATACCTTTTCAACAGTATATTATTCGTAATATTTCATGACCGTTTGGATTGGTTTTAAAATCTCCAAAGTTACAACCAAAACAGGGCAACTATGTTGTTGTCCGTTTCTGACCTTTGGTCACTCAATTGACCATACCTTTTTCTACAGATATCAAAATGTCATTCTATAAAAACAAGTAGAAAGTAGACATCCATACCTTTTCAACGATACATCATACAAAAGATTTTGATGTCATTTGGTCATGTTTCGAAGTGCTCGAATCTTGAGCCGCTGCACTGACGCGAGTACCGCGAAAATGCCCATAATTTTTCCATTTCTTCCAAAACGACATAGTTTCACTTGGGCATTATAAATACATATCTTTCTCATCATTTTGAGGGCTGTGCCAAAAAATCAAACCCTAGAGAGAGAGGCTCCATATTCTTGAGAGAGAAAGAGAGATTTGAGAGAAAATCAAATCAAGAACTCACCTTTAACCACTCAAATCAAATCCTTTTTGCATCAAATTTCATATTGCATTTTCTATGTCTACATAGAATGCATCCATGCATGGGTTTGCATCATCACAACTTGCTTGGAAAGATTTTGATTAACTTCATCTTATTTTAGTATTTTTACTATCAAGCCATCTCTTTTAAATTACTTGTATGTTTTAGATCATATGCTAAATACAAGAAAAGAGAATTGATTGTGATGAATGGATTGAGTGTTGTATTGTGATAGCTAATTAGGTTTTTGCTTAATCTTGATTAGCTAATCTATTTGACATGTCATTTAGCTCTTGATATTTAGGATTGATTTAATTGATTACATCATCATCCTAGATAACCATCTAAGGTTCCCTAGCCTTGTTTGTTATTTGAATATCATCATATATTCACATAGGTTTCATAATCTAAAATTTCCCTTAAGTAGTAGTGAAATATACCTAGAGGAAGGGGGGGGGGGGGGGGGGTGAATAGGTATAGGCTCCAAATTCTTCCAATTTAAAAATAATGCGGAATATAATAAAGAGAATGCACAGTTGATTAGATTTTAGCAAATGAATTGATTTCACTAATACAAGAGTTAATCAATTTACAAGATATGCAATCAATGTAAGATATGGAAGATAAAGAAAAATAAAAACAAGAATGAACACAAGTGTTTTTACGTGGTAAAACCTCAAAGAGGAAACATCCACGGGTTGATACCACAACCACCGGCAAAGCAATCCACTATGTGAAAAAGGACTTACACACTCAAGCTACCAACTCATGATATCCGCTCAAGCTATCAACTCCTAATCTACCCTCGGGCTAGTGAATCACCAAGCCTACTTCCTATCCGAGATGTATCCTACACCTCTAGAAAGCAACTTCCTATCCAAGACGCTCACGTCTCTAGGAAGATTTCTTGCTTGCCTATCCGAATCCTCCCGACCCTAGACAAGACTTCCTTGCTTGATTATCCGAGTCCTCCCGACTCTAATCAAGACTTCCTTGCTCTATCCACAAAGCTTCACTCACTTTGCTAGAGACTTCAACCTAATGCAAGGCTATGATCTATGTGATGCAAGTGATGCAAACACAAACAAATTAAGCTAGATGATCAATCAAGCAAAATGTACATGTTCAATGACAATCTAGAATATGCTTTCAATACACAATTACAAGATTATCTAGAAATCAAGACATGTAAATCAATAAGAACAAAGGTATGAATATTCAATATATCACACTAAAAACCTAGTTCTTAGATCATGAAATAAAACCTAGAAAATAATATGAGACATATCATATAAACATTTTCTAGAATCAATTTCAAACAAAATCAAGTTTAGCACATATATGTTCAAGAGAAATCACAAAGCTAAAACTCAATTGAGAAATGATCAAACACCCCTAGCATATGATTTAACATACTTCTCAACAAATTTCATCAATCAAATAGTAAGAATCAAGAGATGATCAAAGATGAAATTGAAAAAGAAGAAGTTGAAACACACAACCTGACCACGTACTGGAAATTGATCAACTGGGAACAATGACGAAATCATCTACCTTTGGAAATACTTGGGGTTTGTAGCTCTCTTCAAGACCAACAATTTTGGCTTTTGAATCGATTGATTTCGAGTTCGTATGAGAGAGATATGATCCAAATACTAACACTAAAAAAAATGAAGAATTCTGCAGAAATTCGTGGAGAATGTTCTTCAAAACTCACAAATGTTTGGAGGGAATGAGAGGTGTTTAAAAGGAGGAAAGAGAGGAGATTTTTGGGCAAATCAACATGTGCCACATCACCTCCCCGTGGGGGACGCGTGGGCCTCACGGGGGCAGAGAGCATCTCTGGCCGTGTGCCCCAAGGCCTCCTCCACGGCCAGGCCCTTCTCTCGCGCGCTCTCCGGTTCTTCAGCCATATCTTGGGCATCTGAACTCTGATTTTGAATCCGTTTTTGGATTACGAACCGTGACTCCCTCACGCACGACGATGACTACACAACTTTGAAAAAATAGTTGAGAAATGATCTCGGAAAACTACGATGAAGTCAACTCAACGAATGAGAACGAAAAGTAGCATAGCTACATCGTTTGGACTCGAAACCTTATGAATGAGTAACCGAAACGACCGGAACTCAATAAGGCATCAAATAAGAACATGTTCAAGTCCAAAACATAAAATACACAAACAAATAAACACATATTCACACAAGCATGCCATATCAAAGAGATAGTCACAAAGCATGCAATTCTACAATGTTTGTCAATACAAGATCAATGCATGAGCATGCTATGAAGTGTGTGAATGTGTTATACAAAATGTTTGAACCACGATGCAGGGACACACATGTATGAATTGTGTGTGTGTGTGCTAACGCCTTGCAAGAGGATAGGAGTCAAGATATACCTTTGACGCTTTTCACTTCTTGAAGACGACTTTTGCACTAGACGTTGCTTCTTCACCTTTTAAGCTTCTTTTCTTCCAAGAACATCTTAAGCAATAACTAATACAAATGTAGAGCGTTTTGCAATGGAATCAAGCCAATACAAATCATAAACCTTACAATCTCCCCATTTGGCTATTCCATGGCAAAACCTCTACCTCACCATACAATGTTTCACTCAAATAAACTCAAGATGATAGCATACTCTCAATCTCACATTACAAAGAAATTTCTAGACTAAAAGGTCTTCAAGTCTTCAAGAATTCTTCTTTTGGTCTTCAAAGTACCTATGAGAGAAAATAGCAACCAAACAAGAGATCTTCTCTAAAGAAGAATAGTGAGTTATTAACCAAAAACAAATATAGAAGATATCCCTTATCTCATACACAAATGCATTATCTCAAGTGAATAAAATATTTTCATATTAAAGCATTCCCTTAATTTCCTAATTCCCAAGGACCAACCATCCTTAACATTATCAAGAAAGAATTCTTTCTCCCCCTTAAGACAAAGTCACAATTAAGCACAAAGAGGAATATGATCACACAATTGGAACATTTTTCACATAAAGTGTGAAGTATACAAAATCTCCCCAATATCAATCATGGTGAGGTATACATTTTCTCCCCCTTTTTGTCAAGGAATAGACAAGGGACACAAGAGATAAAGAACGAGATATTAAGCAAACAAATCGTATAGAAAGCGAAAGTTGAATAAACTAAAGCTCCCTCTTAACATATGCTCCACATATTATCACCAAGTAGATTTGTTCACAAGGGACATCACACAATCACACAATCACACAATCAAGCAATAAGAGAAAATATTTCATAACTTGTCAAAGTCTAAGAGAGAATCATAGATTTTCATTAATCTCTCAAAAATATTCTCACATTGCTAATGAATCAAGCACATAAGCAAAATGTGTGTGTGTGAATGCTTCTCAAATATATAGTAGGAGTAATTGTGATATCAACATGCAAACTCTATCCACACTTATCCATCTAAAGCCTTTCCAAAAATAGGTCAAACCAATATTCATCTGGATTTTTGCTTTTAAAATGAATAGATATCAACATATGAGCGTGTGTGTGCATGTGGCTCGTTTTCCCGTTTCTATTTGTCAACCCGAGCTTTTTCACAATTCTCAACTATACACCATAAGCCTTTTTGTTTTGTTTTAGGCTTGAATCAAAGAATTTTTTTTTTATGATTCATTTCAACACTTCTTTGATTTTACTTACAAAAACATATACTCATCATGGCGGCTTTCACTCATCACAATGGCGTAGCCCTTTCCTACATTGGGTGGCTTCATAACCAAGGTGTGTAGCCCTTTCCATGAGGGTGCTCGTTGATTTTTATGTAGTGCCGATGCAAAATGGATACATATCAAAGGTCATCTATCATGTACTTAACAATAAACTTCTAGATGCATCCATTATCTACACATAGTCAACCACAAAAACTCAAAAACTAAAACACACAAGAGAAGCATTAGTGCACTTTTCAAAAATAAGATTTTTAAGCTCAAGTGCATTATCTAGAAACAATAAAAGATACTTGTTAAAGATCATTACTTCTTAAGTGAGTAGCTCTTAAAGACAATGATATTCAATTAAAGTTTTGCTCATCAAGCCACTCACAAGCACATAAAGACATTAATCAACACATATCATGCCAATGGACATTCTAAGAGTTTTAAACCTCTCTTTGTCCAAGGGCTTAGTGAACAAGTCCGCAAGTTGATTTTTAGTAGGCAAATGCTCTAGAGTAACAATAGAATGTTCAACTAGGTCTCTAATGAAATGATGCCTAATGTCTATGTGTTTTGTGCGGGAGTGTTGAACCGGATTTTTAGAGATGTTAATGGCACTCAAGTTATCACAATAAAGTGTCATTTTTCCTTGTTCTATCTCATAATACTTAAGGATTTGTTTCATCCAAAGTAATTGTGTGCAAGCACTTCCGGCCGCAATGTATTCGGCTTCGGAAGAGGAAAGGGAAACCGAATTTTGTTTCTTACTTGACCAAGAAACCAAGTTATTACCAACATAAAAGCAACCGCCCGATGTGCTTTTATGGTCATCTATGTTTCTCGCCCAATCCGCATCACAATAGCCTACAAGGATATCATTGGTATCAAATGAATAGAATAGACCAAGACTATGAGTTTCTTTGATGTACCTAATGATCCTATTGACGGCTTTTAAGTGAGATTCCTTGGGATTTGCTTGGAATCTAGCACACAAGCCTACACTAAAGCAAATGTCGGGTCTACTAGCCGTTAGGTAAAGTAGACTACCTATCATGCTTCTATAAAGGCTTTGGTCAACACTTTTCCCTTTTTCATCTTTGTCAAGTTTTAAAGTGGTGCTCATGGGAGTTTCAAAATCTTTTCCATTTTCTAGGCCAAATCTCTTAACTAGATTTTTAGCATATTTAGATTGATTCAACATTATGCCCATGCTAGTTTGCTTTACTTGCATTCCTAGAAAATAATTCAACTCACCCACCATACTCATTTCAAATTCACTTGACATAACACTTACAAATTCATCAACCTTGGTTTTATTAGTAGACCCAAAAACAATGTCATCAACATATATTTATGCAACAAAAATATCATGATCATGATGTTTGATGAACAAAGTTCTATCAATGCCACCTCTCTTATATTGGTTGTCAATAAGATATTGAGTCAACCTATCATACCAAGCTCTTGGAGCTTGTTTAAGGCCATAGAGAGCCTTTTTCAATTTAAACACATGATTAGGAGAGTGTGGGTCTACAAAACCCTTAGGTTGTTCAACATACACTTCTTCTTGAAGGTATCCATTGAGGAACGCACTTTTGACATCCATTTGAAATAATTTGAACTTTTTAATGCATGCAATGGACAACAAAAGTCTAATGGACTTGAGATGAGCAACCGGGGCAAACGTCTCATCAAAGTCAACACCCTCCACTTGAGTGTAACCTTGAGCCACTAGTCTAGCTTTATTCCTCATAATCTTGCCACTTTCATCGGTCTTATTCCTAAACACCCATTTAGTGCCAATTACATTTATATCTTTGGGTCTAGGAACTAAGGACCACACTTCATTTCTCTCAAATTGATTAAGTTCTTCTTGCATAGCCCCAACCCAATATTCATCAACAATTGCTTCATTAATATTTTTGGGTTCAATTTGAGAAGTGTAGCAAGCATAGGATATTTGGTTAGCAATTTGATTTCTTGTTCTAACTGACGCGCCCCGAAACGGTCTATAATAAAGTGTCCCCGGCGGCGCTAATAACTCGATCGGCGCACGCGGGACACGCGATAGTTTTATAAACTATCGTAAAATAAATGGGGCGCGTATGTTTATCCGCAAGCGCACGGATCGTTACGATCGCATAGCGGCAAGTACGGTTCGTTCCACAGGGAATTTGTGAGGTACCTTTTATCGGTTTTAGTTCTTATATATATTATATACTATTTACACTAATTACAACATATTTACATGCATAAAAAGTAAATGGTGGAGGATGGCATGTAAGCATTTAAACTAAGAGGATGGCAAGAAAGCAATTAAAACTAACTAATAACTAAATTAAACTAAGATGTCACTAACTACAACTAAATTACACTACAACTAAGGATTGTCATCTCCTTAGTAACTAATTAATCTATCAACTAAACTATAACTACAATTATCTAAATTAAATTAACTAAACTAACTAATTAAACTAATTACCATCTAATGCAATGATCTTGCAAAAGTGGTAATGAGAGATAGGATGTTGGAATATTGGTGTACAATTGCAATTATCCATTTAATTAGTTGATTCCTATTAACCTAGGATAGTCTTAACATTTAATAAAGACACATGCATCAAGAGTTATTCATGCATGGTCTAAATTGTATTATATGCTAATTAACTTGTCAATTAATTCAACACATATATGAATTGAAACTCAATATAGAAAACCAACATATATCATAGATAATATACAAAGTACACCAAACCCCAACATCAATATTAGTTACATAATATAACTAAGGTGGTGTAGGTGGTGAGAAATTACATTACACTAAACTAAACTAAGCTAATCTAAGCTAATGGGAGGTAAAACTAAGCTATTGAGAGCTATTTGGATATTTGGGAGGTGTGTTTTAGGTTAGGGGAGGAAATATATATATAGGGAACTATTTTGGGGAGATTTTGGACGGAAATATCTTCAAGTCGGTTGTCCCGGCGGGCTTGGAATCCCTGGCCGGCGGGCTTGTGCTCGCCGTCGAAGCTCGCCACCCATTTTTGGAAGTTGGAGGCGAGCTTGAACCTTCTGGACTGCGGGAATGAAGCCGCCGCATGAACCCGCCGTTGTTTGGCGAGTTTGGACACTCTAGAACGCGGGAAAGAAGCCGCTGAACCAAGCTTGCAAGCTTGCATATCCATGGAAGTTGGTGGACTTGGAGGAGATGCAAAACTTGTGCATGGAGGCTTGAAAATGGGTCCATCATGTTCGGGAGGAGTAGAACAGCCGATCTGGGCGAAGAACCGCTGGAAAAAGCATCAAAAAATGGCCAAAATCGGTCAGAGAAGTCACCGGGTCGGTACGGGTCTGGTCGGGTCTGAACCGGGTCGGGCTGACCCGGTTGCTGAAGAAGACGACTTGACGTCAGCGTGACGTCAGGCGTGACGCAGGCAAGCGCGAAACGATGCCGTTCTAGGGGTGCGTGGCGCTGACTCTGTGCTTTGCGTGGCAAATTGCAATCTGCACCCCTGATCTTTCCTCTATTCACAGAATCTTCAATAAAGTCCCGAATTTTGCACTTTAGCCCCTGATTTGTCCAAAATTACATAATTGCCCCTGAACTTCCCTAATCACCTGAAACACTTATTTATCCGATAAATACCCGGTTTTACCCGAGGAATAAGCACAAAAAGATAGGAAAAGGGAGCGCTAAATGTGAACATTTGGAGCGTGATCACTAACCCCTTCATTTAAATCACCTATGATGTCTTCTTGATAGTGTAAGTTTCTAAGTCTTGGGTGAGAATGTTCAACAACTTGGTAATTTTGTTGATTATCATTTAAAGCATTTTCCAACCCTTGACTTTCAACTTCAACATGACTATCATTTTCATCATCTTGACTAGAAACACTACTAGCCACATCAATAGGTGTTTTAGTGTCATTTAACATGTTTTCTTTAGGTTCATTGAAACCATTATCATCACACAAATTAAGCATGTTAAGATCATCTATCTTCACATTGATAGACTCCATGATAGTCTTAGTAGTCAAGTTAAAGACTCTATATGCACAACTATTAATAGCATACCCAAGAAAGAGACCAACATCACTTTTTGCATCAAACTTTCCTAAGTGATCTCTATCATTCAAAATATAACATTTACTCCCAAAAGTGTGGAAGTAACTCACATTAGGCTTCTTGCCTTTCCAAAGCTCATAGGACGTTTGTTTTGTGCCGGGCCTTTTGAAAACACGATTTGACACATAACAAGCGGTATTGACCGCCTCGGCCCATAGATTTCTGGGGACTTTCTTGCTATTGAGCATGACCCTAGCCATCTCTTGCAAAACACGGTTTTTCCTCTCAACAACACCATTTTGTTGAGGAGTTCTAGGTGCGGAGAACTCATGAGAAATCCCCAAACCATCACAAGACTCACTAAATTTTGCATTTTCAAATTCCGTCCCATGATCACTCCTAATGCGACATATTTTCTTGATATTAAGACCTTTTTCATTTTGAACTTGATTACAAAACTTTTTAAAGTAATCAAAAGCCTCGGTCTTGTTTCTAAGAAAATAAACCCAAGTAAACCTAGAGAAGTCATCAACGCATACAAAAATGTACTTTTTGCCATTAATGCTCTCGGTTTGAATTGGCCCCATTAGGTCCATATGCACAAGTTCTAAAGGTCTCTTGGTAGCTATGTAAGAATTTTTCTTATGAGACACTTTGGTTTGCTTACCTAATTGGCAAGGTTCACAAACCACCTCAAGCTTTTTACCAAGATTAGGAAGACCTCTAACAATGCCATGTTTTTCAAGCTTTTTCAAATCTTTAAAATTCATGTGACCCAAACGTTGATGCCACAAATCAAGCTTGTTGCACTCATGTGCCATGTTGCAAGTTAGAGGATCTATCTCAAGACAATAGCAATTGTCTATAGACCTTTTGACACTTAGGACAACATTGCCCTTTTTATCAATTATAGTGCACACATCTTTGTTAAAGCTAACTTCCTTAAAAATTTCACACAAGTGAGTAATGCTTATTAAGTTAGCTTATAACCCATCAACATACAAAGTATTGTGAAGTTTAGGCAATCCGGGGATACAAATTGTTCCCTTGCCAATAACTTGCTTTTTGGTACCATCACCAAAAGTAACCCAACCTCCATCCTTTAAAACAAGATTCTTAAAGAACTCTTTGTTCCCGGTCATGTTCCTAGAGCAACTGCTATCTAGGTACCAAGAATAGGAGGAGTTTGCACGTAAAGCATATTGTGCAACATGACATTTAGATGTGTCTTTTCTAATCCACACATTTTTCACAACATGCCTCTCACTCTTACTACTAACATGTTTTGACTCAATGTTAGGCTTTTTAACATGCACCTTGACCTCATTGGTCACATCTTCAAAAATATCAAACAAAGCAATATCAACTTTTTTATGCATAGTAGAGTGAGGCACAACACAAGATTTAGCAAGCAAGTCATCAACAACTTTTTCAACAACATGCTTTTCCAAGGTCTTCCTAGGTCTATTTCTATATCCATACATGGATGATTGCCTAGGTCCATTCAAAGACATATCATGAAAAGCATTATCAAGTTTGCATTTCCGAATATACTCAAAACATCTAGGTCGAATATGTCCTATCATATTACAATGATGACAAATAGGAATAAATTTGAGAAATTTACTATTTGCATTTGCTTCCAACTCCTTTGGACTTCTCATAAGTTTTCCTCTTTGATGTGCAACCCTTGATGCTCCACCTCTTGCATTTGAGGTTGATGCTCCTTGATGTTTATGTTGTTGTGTTCTTCCATTGAACATCCTTGTTGATGAAGAGGCACCTCCGGTAGCTTTCATAGCTTTACCTTGAGAGAGTGTACCTACATTTGATTCAATGCTTGCTTTGACAAAAGTAGATTTGTTAGATGAAGGAGTCTCCTTCTCATTGATATAACCCAAACCTCTTTTGTCACATGGATGCTTTCCACTTTTCATGAGGGTTTCAACTTTGTTAGAACTAGATGACATCTTGCTAATCACCCTATTAGCCTCATCAAGTTTCTCACGAAGCATCCTAATTTCAATGGCATATTTTTCAGCTATGTCATCACTAAACATAACATCTTTACGTGATTTATCAAGCCATTGTTCATACTTTTTCTCTTGATTTAAATGCTCATTAAGTTTGGATTTAAGCACATTTTCAAGTTTCTTAGCATTAACAAGAGAACAATCTCTTTGCTCAATTTCTTGTTTCAAGATACAAAGTCTATCATTGCTATCTTTTTGATTCAATTATAGACTTAGGATTTTGTCTTTAAGTTCATTGAACTCCTTTGAGCCAAGATCATGATTCTCTAACTTCTTGTTGAGGGACATATTGACTTTGGATAAACGTTCATTTTCAAAAATAAGATCACCGATCTTTTTCTCATCTAAGTCAATATGTTCAACAAAAGAAGCCACATAGGAACACACTTCCTTAATCATGATTATCACAAACAAAAACACAAAACACTACAAAGAAAGGATCTATCTAAGTACGTCTAGACACCCGCTCTGATACTAAATGAAATTTCCCTTAAGTAGTAGTGAAATATACCTAGAGGGGGGGTGAATAGGTATAGGCTCCAAATTCTTCCAATTTAAAAATAATGCGGAATATAATAAAGAGAATGCACACTTGATTAGATTTTAGCAAATGAATTGATTTCACTAATACAAGAGTTAATCAATTTACAAGATATGCAATCAATGTAAGATATGGAAGATAAAGAAAAATAAAAACAAGAATGAACACAAGTGTTTTTACGTGGTAAAACCTCAAAGAGGAAACATCCACGGGTTGATACCACAACCACCGGCAAAGCAATCCACTATGTGAAAAAGGACTTACACACTCAAGCTACCAACTCATGATATCCACTCAAGCTATCAACTCCTAATCTACCCTCGGGCTAGTGAATCACCAAGCCTACTTCCTATCCGAGATGTATCCTACACCTCTAGAAAGCAACTTCCTATCCAAGACGCTCACGTCTCTAGGAAGATTTCTTGCTTGCCTATCCGAATCCTCCCGACCCTAGACAAGACTTCCTTGCTTGATTATCCGAGTCCTCCCGACTCTAATCAAGACTTCCTTGCTCTATCCACAAAGCTTCACTCACTTTGCTAGAGACTTCAACCTAATGCAAGGCTATGATCTATGTGATGCAAGTGATGCAAACACAAACAAATTAAGCTAGATGATCAATCAAGCAAAATGTACATGTTCAATGACAATCTAGAATATGCTTTCAATACACAATTACAAGATTATCTAGAAATCAAGACATGTAAATCAATAAGAACAAAGGTATGAATATTCAATATATCACACTAAAAACCTAGTTCTTAGATCATGAAATAAAACCTAGAAAATAATATGAGACATATCATATAAACATTTTCTAGAATCAATTTCAAACAAAATCAAGTTTAGCACATATATGTTCAAGAGAAATCACAAAGCTAAAACTCAATTGACAAATGATCAAACACCCCTAGCATATGATCTAACACACTTCTCAACAAATTTCATCAATCAAATAGTAAGAATCAAGAGATGATCAAAGATGAAATTGAAAAAGAAGAAGTTGAAACACACAACCTGACCACGTACTGGAAATTGATCAATTGGGAACAATAACGAAATTAGTTGCCTCTGGAAATGCTTGAGGTTTGTAGCTCTCTTCAAGACCAACAATTTTGGCTTTTGAATCGATTGATTTCGAGTTCGTATGAGAGAGATATGATCAAAATACTAACACTAAAAAAAATGAAGAATTCTGCAGAAATTCGTGGAGAATGTTCTTCAAAACTCACAAATGTTTGGAGGGAATGAGAGGTGTTTAAAAGGAGGAGAGAGAGGAGATTTTTGGGCAAATCAACATGTGCCACATCACCTCCCTATGGGGGACGCGTGGGCCTCACGGGGGCAGAGAGCATCTTTGGCCGTGGGCCCCACGGCCTCCTCCACGGCCAAGCCCTTCTCTCGCGTGCTCTCCGGTTCTTCAGCCATATCTTGGGTATCCGAACTCTGATTTTGAATCCATTTTCAAATTATGAACCATGACTCCCTCACACACGACGAAGACTATGACTACACAACTTTGAAAAAATGGTTGAGAAATCATCTCGGAAAACTACGATGAAGTCAACTCAACGAATGAGAACGAAAAGTAGCGTAGCTACATCGTTTGGACTCGAAACCTTATGAATGAGTAACTGAAACGACCAGAACTCAATAAGGCATCAAATAAGAGCATGTTCAAGTCCAAAACACAAAATACACAAACAAATAAATACATATTCACACAAGCATGCCATATCAAAGAGATAGTCACAAAGCATGCAATTCTACAATGTTTGTCAATACAAGATCAATGCATGAGCATACTATGAAGTGTGTGAATGTGTTATACCAAATGTTTGAACCATGATGCAGGGACACACATGTATGAATTGTGTGTGTGTGCGCTAACGCCTTGCAAGAGGATAGGAGTCAAGATATACCTTTGACGCTTTTCACCTCTTGAAGACGACTTTTGCACTAGACATTGCTTCTTCACCTTTTAAGCTTCTTTTCTTCCAAGAACATTGTAAGGATTCCCGTTGTTTTTAATTGGCTTATTTCGTGATCAAACCATATGTGGGGATCATGTAAGGGTAGCTTAGGAATGTGTTCAAGCTCAAAGCCCTTGCAAGTGTTAAGCACTCCAAAGGTATATGTTTAGTGCTTAATTTTCTATGAAGAGATCTAGTGCACACACTCACTTAGCATACTTGCATTTGTGTGCATTCTCTTCACATGTCACTTTTCACACTTGCACTTCTTTGTTATATGTTGTTGTGTGTTTATGTGTCTTGTAATTCGTTTCCCGTTGTTGTTCGGAAACGTCCGTGCATGCACCGTATGTGCTTATTTTTAGCGCGAAGATCGCCGTTGGAGAAGCCCTTGGCTTCTCCCTTGGTTTCACCAAGATTGGTGAAACGGCGGTTTGGATCGGCGGCCTGGCCACCGAATGAAACCGCCGTTTCATACCTGATTGATTTTATCACTCGGGTTTATTCAGCGGTTTGATCGGCGGTCGGTGGCCGTCGAATGAAACCGCCGTTGTTCCCCTATTGTGTCAGGTCCAATTCGACGGTTGGATCAGCGGTCGGTGGCCGCCGAATGAAACCGCCGAAGTTCCCCTGTTTCTCTCGGGACTAATTCGGCGGTCACATTCTGCGGCCTGGCCGCCGAATGAAACCGCCGATCGGTAAGTTTCAAGGGCAATCTCGTCTTTTCACTTAGCCATTTGTTGGCCTCTATAAATACATCATTTTCTCTTGTTCTGAGTGTGACTCTTATTCATCAAGAACCCTACTTTAAAAAGAGAGAAAAAGCAAACAAGATTGCCTTTTTAAACACTCAAATCAATTCCAAATTGCATCATATTTCGTATTCTATCTTCTATACTCATATAGGATAGATCCATGCATGGTCTTGAATCATCACATCACTCTTGGTATGTTCTTCATTAACTTCATCTAACTTTAGTGTTGTTCATATTTGGAAATCTCTTTTTATTACTTGTATGTTTTTTGATCATATATTAAATACAAGTTAGAGATTGATTTGTGATGAAAATGATTGGGTGTTATTTTGTGATAGCTAATTAAGTTTTGTTCATCTTGATTAGCTAAGCTTTATGACATGTCATCTAGCTCATAATATCTAGGATTGATTTAATTGAAAATTCATCATCTTAGATAAGCATATAGGGTTCCCTTGCTCTATGTTGCTTTTTGGATATTTCATTATATTCACTTAGGGTTGTATTCTCTTCATAGAGAAAGTAAGTCTTGTGTGTAGCTTCCGGGATTAGGTTGCTTAGATCGCAAGCAAATTGGACTAGGTTCACTCATACCGGGATTAGGTAGGTGTGTGATTACTTCCGGGATTAGGTTGTAATCTTTTGCACATTTAGTGGATTCGAGGTTCGAGTGTGGTTTACTTACATAGCCCGTGGTTTTTCCCGTGAGGGTTTCCACGTAAAAATCAAGTGTTGTTTTAATTTCCGCACCATATTACACTTGCTTGTTTATATTATCTTGAGGGCATTTTCGTAATTTTGACTAACACGAAAAATTGGGTAAAAAGCATAAAATCTATTCACTCCCCCTCTAGATAGTTTTATACACACCGTGCTTTAATTAGTTTCAAACATCTTAAGCAATAACTAATACAAATGTAGAGCGTTTTGCAATGGAATCAAGCCAATACAAATCATAAACCTTACATAATCTCTTCATTGAGAATTAAGACTTGGGGCTAAGATTGCTTAGGCCTCAAGCAAGTAGGACTAGAGCCACTTTTAAAGGCCCGCGTGGTAGAATTGGGGGGTTATTGACCGGAGTGTTAGACGTGGTCTACATAGGTTGTAAACTCCATTTCAATTAGTGGATTTCGAGCTTCGAGTGTGGCGCACTAAACAACCCGTGGTTTTTCCCAGTGGTTGGGTTACCACGTATATATCAAGTGTTATTTAATTTCCGCACCATATTACACTTGTTATATTATATTGACTATTAAGGGTATTTTCGTAATCTTGACTATACACGAAAATTGGGTAAAATTAGTTAAAATCTATTCACCCCCCTCTAGATTATATATAGCACACACCGAGTATTTGTTTCACTCTTGTATCTCTTCAGAGATTCCTTCCTCTACAGGGGATTTTGTTGCTTTAGTAACTTGTGTCCCTGAAGGAACACTTAACTCTTCTGGAGTTAATTTAGAAAAAGTGGATTTATTTATTTTCCTTTTTCGAGGAACATTATCTTTTGAACCAAATGGTCTACCATGCATCTGGCGTGCAAAAGATGATTCTTTTGCTATCATTTGTTTAGAATGTTTTTCTGGAACAATCACCTGTGCTGGTACATTAACAGTAGGGATGTATGATTTTGTTACCTTAGTAGCATATGTATCTGGTAACTGATTCGCCATTGCTTGAAGATGTACTATCTTATGTACTCATTCTCACATTGAGATGTGTATGGGTCTAAATGAATTAGACTCGGAACTTTCCAGGAAA